>CM076573.1:918183885-918574156 GCA_034641835.2 Pinus albicaulis | reverse complement strand
TAATTTTGTGAAAATTAAGACAATTAAATATTAGGCCCCTGGGTGTTGTTCTTTTGTCTATAATTTTTAAATTTTGTTTTTTCTTTTCTGTTTGTATTCATTTTCTATGATTTATGTTTTTTATGCGATTTCCTCTTGTTTATATATATATATATATATATATATATATATATATATATATATATATATATATGATGTTATTTAATTTAATTTTTCTCTTTTTCTGCTTATTTTTAAATTTTTCCCCGATCTCCTTTTTTTATATTTTTCATTTACTCCCTCTCTTTTATTTTAATATTATTCCCTTTATTATTATATTTTTATAAATTAATCATTTTTATAAATTATTATATATTATTCATCTATCGCATTCCCTTATTTTAATATTATTCCTTTTATTAAGGTTAATTTTATAATTTATTCAATTTATTAAATTGTTGGAATATTTGTTGACCTTTCTAAATAATATTTTTAATAATTAAAACTTTTAAATTCTCTAGCTAATTAACTAAATAACGACTAGTTTTAACAGCTATCACCAGGCAATGATGCATCTTTCTATTTATTCAATGAGATCAATCTCCTTCTTCACCTTGTCCGGAGGATGAACCACATTAGTTGGTTCGAAACGTCGACCAAATCCTTATTATGTGATTAATCCAAAAGGCATTATTCTATTCTACATTTAAATATTTTTTAGTTTTTTTTAGTTGGAATTTTGTGAAAAATAAGACAATTAAATATTTTTAAGTTTTCCAAATTAATTGGCTTTAACGCTAGTGTTGTAGTTTAGTTGTGAGTTAACACATCTATGTGCTAAAAGGTTAGGTTTAAACCTTGAGTTATATAGAACCCTAGTATGAATGTTCGTTGAAATTGGCAATGCTCCATGTTGGAGTGGGACATGATAATGCAAATAATGGATTTCATAGCTATCTATTGATAAAAAATGTGTTTATCAGCAAAAAAAAATAGGTCAATGAGACAAAAATACATCGAGTGATAATAACAAAGTAGAGGTGCTTAAGTTGCCTCCTCAAATGTAATAACGAAATCAAGAAATATTAATTACCAAAAAGGAGAAATAACGAGTAGATGTTGCTAGATGCTACTACGATAATAGAAACATTTCGAAAATTTTATAACTAGCGATTGCACCTAATGTTGCAAAGGAAACGCCGTAAGGAAGAAGCTAGAAAGAAATCAATTGTAATTAATTCGATGTTAAACAGAGAAATTAAGATATTGATTGTCAAAAATAGATATAAAGGAATTAGGATACAGATAGCCAAAACAACAAAAACTGATGATGTTTAAAAGAATGTTGGAGGGATAGAAACTATAGAAAAACCAAAATAAAATCTTCTACAAGAGAGCATGGAATTGATGTAGTTGTGGGTCAAATATAAGAGAATATCTAACATATATAAGAATGAAAAGGGCCCAAAAATGACAAAATATAGTTGTCAGAGGTGGACAGTAAGGATGCCTCTGTAAATGGTATCTATGTAAACTTACCATTAATGATAGTTGGCCCTGCATTGGAAAAATATTCTAACACTCCCCCTTGAGTGAAATGTAAGAGTAAATAAAGAAGACAAAATGGGTCTCGAAAGTCAAATTCTCATCACAAATGAGAAAAACCTGTAGGAAAAAGCTCCTCCCTGAAAGAGAGAAAGTAACATAAACAAAAATGAAGGTAGGAAGACTTAACATGAGAGACTATGGAGTTTTTTAGTAGTTTATTAATATTCTTGGCAGTGATCTACTCCGAGTGGTGAAGTAAGGATTGTGCATAAGGTTTTTGTGCCACTTAACACTACATGTTTAGCCCTAATTCCTAAGTTGATAAGCTAGACATTAACTAGGCATTAATTCAAGTACCCAAGTAAATGAATGAAAATTTGGAAGTTGTTAAATCTCCCTGAATTTAAGGTATTGGAAGAGTATAACACTCGAAGTTGGTGGCAGCAATTGTTGCTGGGATGCACACATATCAACATAAAATACTAGAAATTTGGCTTTAACAAACTTGGACAGTTCTAGGGGATGGATGGAAATTGACAGATTTGAGCCAAAAAGCAACAATAACTTGTTTGCCTCTGATTTCATTGCAAATCAGAATTGCAGGTTTGGAAAGTAATTTTAGAACAAGTAATCTGAAATAAACATAGAAATGATGTTAGTAGACCTTTTGACTTCCACATTGAATTATGATTGAAAACCTTCATAATCAAACTATAGTTTCATTTAGATTAGCCATATATCAATTCACATGCCCAAGTAAATGAATGAAAAGGAGAAGAGGATTGTGAAAGCTTCCAAAATTTGAGGTAGTGGAAGAATATAACACCCAAGTTAAAGACAACAACTGTTAATAGGATTCAAGTTGGTATAAAGCATATGCATACAAATCTACATATAAATCCAACCAGGAATTCCGATCAACATGCTTAGAGAGTTATGGGAATAGATTTCGACATATTCGAGAAAAAATGCAAAAGTGTCTAATTTGAGTCTGATTTCATTGCATATCAGAATCACAAGTTTCTAAAGTAAATTTAGACACGAAATCCTAATTGAACATAGAAATGAAGTTCGTACTCTTTCCCTTTTAGCTTGCACAATGAATTGAGATTGAATACCTGCACAATCCAACTATAATTTTATTAAGATTAATCATATATTAATTACATGGCAAATTAAATAATGAGAAGGTGAGGCTTATGGACACTTCCGGAATTTGAGATAGTGGAAGGATACAACATCCCAAGTTGGAGGTAGCAACTGTTACTGGGATTCAAGTTGGTCTAAGCATATGCACACAAATCAACATAAATTCTAAACAGGAATTTGGCTGAACACACTTGGAGTTCTATAGGATGCAATTTGACAGATTCGAGCCAAACTACAAGTGTCATGTTTGCCTCTGATTTCATTGCCCGTCTGCTGCATGATTTTTTTTGGATTTTCAATGTATTGAGGGGTAAGTTTCAATGTATTTTCTCCTTATCCAAGAGCCACGGAGTGATGAATTATAAGAAGATTTAAATCTTAACCAAGAAGCAAAAGAGAAGTTAGCAAACTCACTAAAAATAATGATTAATAGCCCTTGACAGTTCTGAAATACAGGCAACAGTCACATGTAAATGTTCAGAAATTACATCAAGACTTGCAGAAAATACGTATATGAGGATATGGCATCAAATATGAGCATGAAGTTGACAGAGGATCCTTCCATTGAAAATATACCATGACAATCAATACACAATAGATCTGAAATCATATCGGCTATAAGAGGATGAACATATCTCCCTTAACAACCGTCTTACCTAAGAAAAGCTACCCCTATAATAGCAAACATTATTCCTCAACATTAGAAGTGAATAAATGAATGAAATGGCAAGGGTACAAAACTATCTTGAGAAGTGAACAAATGAATGAAATGGCAAGGGTACAAAACTATTTCATCCACTGGACAACTGGAAGCTCCAAATCAGCATAGTCTAACCAGGCAACTTCTTTGTTTTTCGATCGGAATCCAGCAACATGATCCTTGGTCCGATTGCAATATTTTATAATTACTTTTTAATTAGTCCTTTGACTACTGCTTTCAAATATAACCCAAAGAACTGTAACAACCATACCATCATCTGATGTATTTTCCTCCACCTGAAAACCATCCTTCACAACTGAGATGAGGTCTCGTTTTTATAGGATGCACTCTAACTAGCTCATGAATGGAATATTCATTAAATGTTCTAGAAACCCTTTCAAGCAGGACTCTTCCCTATTTTGATTGGATGAGAGGTTTGAAGTGGCCCACATTGCCACATGACACCTTCATAGCCAATGTACCCTCAACTTAACCACTTTGACTAAATAAAATACTAATATACCTCTTAAAGAGGTGATACACCCTTGATACATGTGCATGAGTGGGTTACGGTCTTCTTTCAAGCCCTTGAAGCTAGGACACCCTTATTAATTAGGCTAATTCTTCATCAAATATACCAATAAAATATAATTAATTCCCCTAGGCTGTGGAGCACTCCTCTACTCTTAAGCTATATCTAGATTTAGGGCTTCTAGGATGGTTATCAAGTCAACATGTAAAACCATCAAGACAATATGTACTCTTCCATGGAAGGAAATGTCGTCGTCTAAAAAAGTAACAGAATAGCCCGGAATCCGGCAGAGATTTTGAAAAAATCTGGCAAAGATTTTATCAGAATCTTGTTTACAGTTATTAAACTCTAGTATTTTGGGTGTCCTAAGGGTTTTTGATAGTGCTGAATCCATTTCCACTCTCAAAAATGGATTCCAAACACTGCAACTACCTCAATTTTTGAATTTTACTAAGCTAGATTCCGGCAAAAACCTGCTGTCCGGGCTATTCTGTTGCCTGGGAAGACAACTCTGAAGTAAATTCGAAATTATTCTAGATAAGTATGCTTACCCTTGTTTCATGTGCCTTGGGCCATGCTTTCCCATATATTGTGTTCTCTCAAATAAAAACATTCTCTTGTGGCCCAATTTGTACACCTAAAAGCAACAACGGGTCAGGGCAAGGCAGGGGCTGTCCTAAAAGCAACAATGAGTCAGGGCAGGGGTTGTCACTCTGATCCCTGCCCACTCAGTTCTTCTAGACAGGCTAAGGGGTAGACCCTAACCCACTCCGTTCTTCTAGGTAGGCTAGGGGGTAGTCCCTGAAGGTAGATGGAGAGGGAAACTTGTTGAAGCAACAAGTTCTAGGAGATACAACTACTTACCTTAGCAAGTTACTGGTTATAGGCAAGCTAGATTGTTATACAACTGCTTTTCTTAGCAACTTACAGGAAAGCTAGATTGTTGGGCATGACAAGATAGATTTAAGTAGATCAAAAGATATTTTAAGATGAATCAATGAGACCAGTGCCTTAGATGCCCAGGCGAATTTAAAATGCTTGCACAAATAATGATTAATGTATCAAGTCATAATATAAACAATGGCTGCCAGACAAGAGTTAGCGTAAAGGACAAAAGAAAGATGGGTAGAGAAATGAACAATTGCAATGAAATGAAACTGTTCCTTTAATAGGCACTACTCAAAACTGAAGCAATGAGTAAAACAACATGAAACCTGCGACTACAAATTATGCTGAGATCACAATTATTCTCTAATACCAGACCACCTGTATACATGATCAACAACAATCAAAAAATTTCTTTACCCAGTGAAACAATGATGATAATGATAGTGAATCAGTTAGTTGTGCTCATTATGATTCTTTTCCGCTTATGTAGATGTTAATTATAAACAAGAGCAATTTCAAGTCTATGCAAGCACAGAGATTAACAATGATTTTAAATGAGGCAAATGCGACAAGAGCTTAACAGAGAATGATATATGTTAGTAGCTAGCTAAGAGACAAAAGGCTATCCTTCATACCTTCACAAGATTACAAGAGGAGAATCAAACCAAAACTCATCTACTACTTTTAGTTGTCCATAATGCCAAAGTTTCGCACAATGATCTACCAATGGAGAACTTCAGAGATTTCAAATAAGACCTTAAAGATACTACTGCTAACTCATATCAGTCCACTGTCAAACAAGATCGGTTTACAGTAGTTAATTTATGTCATCCTACTTAAGTCGAGATCGATTACCAGATGCAAGGAATCAAGAGCTGTTGCAAATAACTAACCTAGTAACAACGTATCAAACTTCAGAAATGTCATTGTTAGAAAGAGATCAGTTCACAACAAATGTATTTATCATACCACTGTAATTATTATATCAGTCCTCACTTATAACCGAGATTAGTCAACCAAAGAGAAAGGAACAAGAACCAAACAGTTGTTGGACCCCAATCCAGAGGTTTCAGTGGCAACTGCAGCAATCCTCACCCAAACAACAAGCCTGATGTACACTGTCCCTCTAGCACTTAGCTCCTCTATTTCGACTCGTGTTGGTAACGAGTTCGGTGCCTGTAAGCCTATCAAGGCCAAGCTTGCTACCCTTGTAGCCCTTCGTTGTGTAGTAGTGATAGCTCTCATCAGTGTAACATGGACTAGCTTCCTAAGAGACAAATGGGGAAAGCTCTTCACAAATTATGAGACTGTTTTAGCCTCAACTACTACAGCTATGCCTATCATAGGTCTATGCGAATTAGGAAACTGTCCCCAAATAACAGATTGCGGTGTCTTAAGGGGCAGTGCTAGACCTGCTATCGGGGCCAGAATTAATCTTGGGTCATTTTACTTTTTAGGCACTCCTCTGGCTCTGGCCCTGGCCTTTTGGTTGAAGATCGGCTTCGGGGGTTTATGGTACGGTCTGTTGGTGGCTCATTTTGCTTGTGTATTTTCAATCCTATTTGTTGTTTTGAGGACTGATTGGCAGTATGAGGCAATGAAGGCCATGAAGCTAACAGGGGGGCAGATCAGTGGCCAGTTGCAGATGGGATGTGGCAATCACCAGATGATGTTTAAAAGAACATTGCAGGCATAGAAACTACAGAAAAACCAAAATAAAATCTTGTAGGTGTGGGTCGAAGGGGGAAAGAACAGAAATACTCTGTGAGGCATGAGGCAGAGAAGGGTTGTATTTTGGGTTTTCCCAAAAGATATCGTGCCCTCGAGCAGAAATACTGTTGGCATTACAGAAAGCCAGCATCTCATCTGCAAGGTTGTCCGTCGTGTACCATTTCAGCTCATTTTCGAATACTGTTGTGTTGAATACCCCTATCTGTTGGTTGTGCCACGGCCAGTGTCAATTCCATATGCATTTCTGCAAACCTTAAGAAACAAACCCCTCAATGAGACCATTGCCTTAGATGCCCAGGCGAATTTAAAATGCTTGCAAAAATAATGATTAATGTATCAAGTCATAATATAAACAATGGCTGCCAGACAAGAGTTAGCGTAAAGGACAAAAGAAAGATGGGCAGAGAAATGAACAATTGCAATGAAATGAAATTGTTCCTTTAATAGGCACTACTCAAAACTGAAGCAATGAGTAAAACAACATGAAACCTGTGACTACAAATTATGCTGAGATCACAATTATTCTCTAATACCAGACCACCTGTATACATGATCAACAGGAATCAAAAAAGTGCTTTACCTAGTGAAACAATGATGATAATGATAGCGAATCAGTTAGTTGTGCTCATTATGATTCTTTTCCGCTTATGGAGATGTTAATTATAAACAAGAGCAATTTCAAGCCTATGCAAGCACAGAGATTAACAATGATTTTAAATGAGGCAAATGCGACAAGAGCTTAATAGAGAATGATATATGTTAGTAGCTAGCTAAGAGACAAAAGGCTATCCTTCATACCTTGACCAGATTACAAGAGGAGAATCAAACCAAAACTCATCTACTACTTTTAGCTACCCATAATGCCAAAGTTTCGCACAATGATCTACTAATGGAGAACTTCAGAGATTTCAAATAAGACCTTAAAGATACTACTGCTAACTCATATCAGTCCACTGTCAAACGAGATTGGTTTACAGTAGTTAATTTATGTCATCCTACTTAAGTCGAGATCGATTACCAGATGCAAGGAATCAAGAGCTGCTGCAAATAACAGAAATCCAGCATCTCATCTGCAAGGTTGTCCGTCGTGTACCATTTCAGCTCGTTTTCGAATACTGTTGTGTTGAATACCCCTATCTTTTGGTTGTGCCGCGACCAGTGTCAATTCCATATGCATTTCTGCAAACCTTAAGAAACAAACCCCTCAATGAGACCAGTGCCTTAGATGCCCGGGCGAATTTAAAATGCTTGCACAAATAATGATTAATGTATCAAGTAATAATATAAACAATGGCTGCCAGACAAGAGTTAGCGTAAAGGACAAAAGAAATATGGGCAGAGAAATGAACAATTGCAATGAAATGAAATTGTTCCTTTAATAGGCACTACTCAAAACTGAAGCAATGATTAAAACAACATGAAACCTGCAACTACAAATTATGTTGAGATCACAATTATGCTCTAATACCATACCACCTGTATACAGGATCAACAGCAATCAAAAAAGTGCTTTACCCAGTGAAACAATGATGATAATGATAGCGAATCAGTTAGTTGTGCTCATTATGATTCTTTTCCGCTTATGGAGATGTTAATTATAAACAAGAGCAATTTCAAGCCTATGCAAGCACACAGATTAACAATGATTTTAAATGAGGCAAATGCGACAAGAGCTTAACAGAGAATGATATATGTTAGTAGCTAGCTAAGAGACAAAAGGCTATCCTTCATACCTTGACAAGATTACAAGAGGAGAATCAAACCAAAACTCATCTACTACTTTTAGCTGTCCATAATGCCAAAGTTTTGCACAATGATCTACCAATGGAGAACTTCAGAGATTTCAAATAAGACCTTAAAGATACTACTTCTAACTCATATCAGTCCACTGTCAAATGATATCGGTTTATAGTAGTTAATTTATGTCATCCTACTTAAGTCGAGATCGATTACCAGATGCAAGGAATCAAGAGTTGCTGCAAATAACTAACCTAGTAACAACGTATCAAACTTTAGAAATGTCATTGTTAGAAAGAGATCAGTTCACAACAAATGTATTTATCAGACCACTATAATTATTATATCAGCCCTCACTTATAACCGAGATCAGTCAAACAAAGAGAAAGGAACAAGAACCAAACAGTTGTTGGACCCCAATCCAGAGGTTTCAGTGGCAACTGCAGCAATCCTCACCCAAACAACAAGCCTGATGTACACTGTCCCTCTAGCACTTAGCTCCTCTGTTTCGACTCGTGTTGGTAACGAGCTCGGTGCCTGTAATCCTGTCAAGGCCAAGCTTGCTACCCTTGTAGCCCTTCGTTGTGCAGTAGTGATAGCTCTCATCAGTGTAACATGGACTAGCTTCCTAAGAGACAAATGGGGAAAGCTCTTCACAAATGATGAGACTGTTTTAGCCTCAACTGCTGCAGCTATTCCTGTCATAGGTCTATGCGAATTAGGAAACTGTCCCCAAACAATAGGTTGCGGTGTCCTAAGGGGCAGTGCTAGACCTACTATCAGGGCCAGAATTAATCTTGGGTCATTTTACTTTTTAGGCACTCCTCTGGCTCTGGCCCTGGCCTTTTGGTTGAAGATCGGCTTCGGGGTTTTATGGTACGGTCTGTTGGTGGCTCAGTTTGCTTGTGAATTTTCAATCCTATTTGTTGTTTTGAGGACTGATTGGCAGTATGAGGCAACGAAGGCCATGAAGCTAACAGGGGGGCAGATTAGTGGCTAGTTGCAGATGGGCTGTGGCAATCACCAGATGATGTTTAAAAGAACACTGCAGGGATAGAAACTATAGAAAAACCAAAAGAAAATCTTGTAGGTGTGAGTCGAAGGGGGAAAGAACATAAATACTCTGTGAGGCATGAGGCAGAGAAGGGTTGTATTTTGGGTTTTCCAAAAATATATTGTGCCCTCGAGCAGAAATACTGTTGGCATTACAGAAAGCCAGCATCTCATCTACAAGGCTATCCGTCGTGTACCATTTCAGCTCGTTTTCGAATATTGTTGTGTTGAATACCCCTATCTGTTGGTTGTGCCACGGCCAGTGTCAATAACATATGCATTTCTGCAAAACCTTAAGAAACAAACCCCTCAATGAGACCAGTGCCTTAGATGCCCAGGCGAATTTAAAATTCTTGCAGAAATAATGATTAATGTATCAAGTCATAATATAAACAATGGCTGCCAGACAAGAGTTAGCGTAAAGGACAAAAGAAAGATGGGCAGAGAAATGAACAATTGCAATGAAATGAAATTGTTCCTTTAATAGGCACTACTCAAAACTGAAGCAATGAGTAAAACAACATGAAACCTGTGACTACAAATTATGCTGAGATCACAATTATTCTCTAATACCAGACCACCTGTATACATGATCAACAGGAATCAAAAAAGTGCTTTACCTAGTGAAACAATGATGATAATGATAGCGAATCAGTTAGTTGTGCTCATTATGATTCTTTTCCGCTTATGGAGATGTTAATTATAAACAAGAGCAATTTCAAGCCTATGCAAGCACAGAGATTAACAATGATTTTAAATGAGGCAAATGCGACAAGAGCTTAACAGAGAATGATATATGTTAGTAGCTAGCTAAGAGACAAAAGGTTATCCTTCATCCCTTGACAAGATTCTGAGAATCAAACCAAACTCATCCACTACTTTTATCTTGTCCATAATGCCAAGATTTCGCACAATTATGTACCAATAGAACAGAGATTCCCTCTTAGACCTTAAAGATACTACTACTAACTCATATCAATCGCATCGAAACAAGATCGGTTTACGGTAGTTAATTTATGTCATCCTACTTAAGTCGAGATCGATTACCAGATGCAAGGAATCAAGAGCTGCTGCAAATAACAGAAATCCAGCATCTCATCTGCAAGGTTGTCCGTCGTGTACCATTTCAGCTCGTTTTCGAATACTGTTGTGTTGAATACCCCTATCTTTTGGTTGTGCCGCGACCAGTGTCAATTCCATATGCATTTCTGTAAACCTTAAGAAATAAACCCCTGTTATCAACACACAAACAATACAAAAACCCTGTAACACTTACGCCTCTTTGAAATTCGAGAATGTCTAGGTCGCCCAATGCCCTACCTTCCACATTTTCTCTTTTCACAACTGCATTGTAAACTAACTTTTCCATCAAGGGTTGAAAATGTTTTAATCGTCTAACATATAATCTAAGGGTTTCACATTATGACACGATGCACATGTTAAAATTGTTTTTCAAATAATAACACCTTACGAAACAATTACCTAACCAAAAAATAATAATAAAAATAATAATTAATTTATGAATAATTTCAATTAAACAATTAATAATTTTCATTTATAACTAATAAAAATTTATAAATATATAAAATATATTATCTTAAAATTAAGATTTAATAAACAATAAAAAAACATAAATAAAAATTTATAAATATAAAAAATATATTATTTTAAAATTAAGATTTAATAAACAATAAAAACAAAACATAAATAGGTAAAAGAAGCTATCCATTATAACTGGACTATATTTAAATTGAAATTTAATATAAATCTATATAAATATTTTTCATACTAAATTCAATTTAAATATTTATAACTCTATCGAAAAGGTAAGTAGATTTATAAATATTTAAATTGAAATTTAATATAAATTTATATAAATATTTTTCATATTAATTAATTTAAATATTTATAACTCTACCCATTCTTATCAAGGTATTAAAAGTTATTTCAATTTGTCTAGTTATAATTGATAGCTTTTTGTACTTAATTATATAAATATTTTTTATATTCGATATATTTAAATAGAAATTGATAAATAGAAAAGAATAAAGTATTTTGTTAAAGCACTTTATGATGAAAAAGTTAGTAATTAAAAGCAAAAGTCCAACCATAATAAAAGTAGATATAGCTTCACTAAATAATTTTAACAACTTAAATACTTTAAATAACTAACGCCCTAAATTACCATTACCCAAACTACCAATCATCTCAAAATTCATATTACTTAACAAACCAACTAACTTTTTTTTTTATTTTTATTGGAAAGTTCACACTAGACATGACTTACTCATTAAAAGAGAACCCGTATATACTTATAGACAGAAACATAAAGCTAACCCAAAAAATTTTGGCCAAAATTTCATACTAGACCTGACCTGCTCTCATTAAAGAGCCAAAATTTCATACTAGACCTGACCTGCTCTCATTAAAGAGCCCGTATATACTTATAGACAGAAACATAAAGCTATGATTTAATTCTGCACACTCTATTACAAAAGAATAAGAAATACACTTATATATCAATATGTATCGGTATGAATATCATTAAACATAATATCAGAAGAATGGGTAAGTGAAAGTAGCACATTTTCACAGTTGGCTGAACTTATCTTCATTTTTAAATCTCGAGATTTGTAAATTCTGGAAACATTTAGAAATCTAACAGAGTGGAATATCTTGATTTTGTTATTGCTTCATGTTCCATCAATATAACTGTAGATTTCAGATCAAATAATGGGATATAAAGTTATTATTAGTTTTGAGGATGTGGTCTAATATTTAGATGAAGAGGTTTAATTTGTGAGATTTAATTAACTGATTCAATCCAAAACAAGGATATATAACCCAGAAAGCTACTCTAAATTTGAAAAAATTTAGGTTAAAAAAATAAAATTATCATCACTGTAAATTTTGAATCAAACAATTCTATATAAAGTTGTGGAGATAATAATAATCAGACTCTTAGATAATGATAATTAGACTCTTATCATCGAAGAAAAATTAAACAACCGCAGGCTCAACGTGAACCAATGAAAAAAAACTGCCAGGTAGATGAAAGTAGTGAGTCAAGATAAAAAAATGGGAATTCTTTTACCTAGATTTTTAGGTGTCATAGAGATTTTTATTTGAAACAGAATTGAATTTATTTCAGTTATTTAAAAAAATTCAAACACTCCAAAATTTTAATTTTTAAGAAAATTTATAATATTAATAAACAAAACCATATACCTTAACTAATTTTAAATGTAAGTAATCTTTGACACCATAAAATAATATATGGTCTCATATTACCATTTCGAATGGTTGTGGTCATATCGCAGTGTCGAATGTTCATGTATATGTTCGTAACAAGTAGGTTATCTTCTTTAGAGAATTGCCGGATTCTGGTCGAGCAAAACATTCGGATGCAAAATATCCAACTTTTTTGGTTGGCCAGCCAAACTCTAATCGTTTAGAGTTTGGCTTTCGTTTGGTAAAGATTTATTGAAATGATGAATTGTGATATTTATAATTTTTTTGATTACATCTAAGATTTTTGTGATATAATGTGGCTAATTTTTAAGACAAAGTGAAAAAAGATGATCAATCAATAAATAGTGAGGATGCATCATTGCTAGAAATAATTATTAAAAATTAATTACAAAGAGTTAATGAATAATATATGATTTTTATTAATAAATAAGTTAATAAAATAATTAAAAATCTTTATTAATATTATAATAAGTTAATATAAATTATTAATATTATAATAAGGTAATAAAAGTAAACATAATTTAATTTAAATAAGGGTTTTTTTAATTTATTATACTAAAAGTTTTTAAAAACTAGTGTTTATGTATAAGATTACAAATCATAAAATAATATAAAATATATTATAGTTAAGTAAAAAATAAGTAAAGATCAAAAATAAGAAAAAAGAGAATTAAAGGAGCAGATTATCTTGTTTTTAATAACTAGTTTTCAATGGCATCTTTGAACAATGATGCATCTTCACTATTTATTCATTAAAATTTTGGTCGTAATGAAAACTTGTCTTCTTGTCTTCTTAATGACCACCAACAAATCATTGAAATAGCATAGTTTTTTTCTATTAATTGTCATGAATTAATGTGCATTTGTGTAAATAAGTGTCAATGATAACTACCCACTAATTTAACAGCTAAATTATGATCAAAATTCCCACAATAAAAATAAATAAATAATGCTACAAGAATCCATAATCGGAAATAATATCAATTAAATTCGGCATTTTAAGTTAATGCCGAGTTCGCTCATGCAAGCAGAATAAATGAACGGGAGGCGCAACGTGAACGGATGGAATAAAGGTGGCAACTAGATAGAAACTGTTGGACAAGAGGAGGTAAGTGGCCAAAGCGTTTATTAAACCCTAGCGTAATCTTATGAAATTTTTCATTTAATTGAGACGACTAAAAGATTCTCTATTTCTTCTCGCATCTCATGCAAAATCTACAACCTCTAAACAGTTAAGGAAGTTGTAGATATTTTATTTATTTATTTTTAGTTAATTTTGTTTAAAATTTAATAAAATATTTGTTGAAATTATAAATTTAATTTAAAAATTGTGCATAATTTAAATGTTACATCATTTTTATATTAGAGATTAAATTAATTTATATATTCAGGAAAACATTTAAATAAAAAAATTTAAATTAAAAATATATATATATATATATTTAAAAATTAAATTGAATTTAAAATATTTAAAGATGAGAAATATAATCAGATAACCCATTTAAATAGATACATAAAAATTTGACTAAAATAAAAAATAAAATCAAAATAATAATAGTTTATTTATTTATTCTAATTTATTTTAATTTTTTAAGGAATCAATTAAATGTTCAATATTTATAATTTGAATTTTAAATATATCTAGTTTGACTCACTAATTATAACATTAAATTTGGAAGTGATCCCATAAACAAACAAATCGAAAAAGTATCAAGTGATAATTTTTTTTTGTTAAAGCAATTTAATTATAATTGAACAATTTGTGACTTCATTAAGTATATTTTAATATGAATTAATATTTTAATTATATTAAAAGCATATTTTTAAGTTAGAAAGTAATATTATAAAATGTATAAAGTGATACTTATTTAATAATAAAATAATACATGTTTTATAATACTAAAATAATAATATTTTGTAATTTGAATGACAATTTTTGAATAACAGATAATGTTAATGATATTATTAGTATTATTATAAATATATAAAAATAAAAAAATTGTTCCTCTCTCTCTCTCTCTCTCTCTCTCTTGGAATCTATGACTTCTTAGGAGAAAACACATTCTCTTAACCATTAGGCCCACTGAAATTTTATATATATTATAATTTTAACTTATATATTATTTATTATAATTTTATATTTATTATTATTTTATTATTATAATATAGTGGAAATATATATATATATATATATATATATATATATATATAATAAAAGAATAAATAGCATAGTTATGTAAATTAAATATTTGATAAATGTTTAATTTATAAATATTGATATATATCAATTTATGAGAATTATCAAATCACAAATTTACAGTACATGGCAAAAACTAAAATAAATCACAAAAATTGTTCTTAAGAGACAATCATTCTTGTATTATATATTGTGTTTAGAGGCGATTTTTTAAGACAATAATTTGAGACACTCGCTTAAAGACAATATTTAAGATAATACACATCATTTTTTTTGGTCTAAATTTAAGACACTTTACCCAAAATTTGTCTCAAATATTGTCTTTAAAGCCCCCTCTATATTGTAGTGTTAGACGAAAATATTTTGAGATCTGATTAAACATGGAAGAGATGTCTCTTAAGAACAATTATTGTCTCAAAAATTGTCTCTTAAGATGAGAAACCAAGCTCTTAAGGAAATCCTAAGATACCTTGGATCACTTGTCATGATTGTGGTGGTGTTATACACTGAGACAAAATCTACCAACCTATTAATGCCCAAAAATTCCCTATTGGGAATGAGAATAAGATGCCTACATAATTGTTCATCAATATAAAATACAATACTCCTGCACTGACATTAGCATCAACAAAAGTTGTGTGATGGCTCTCATTTGGGAAGAGCCTCAGGAAGGCCTAAAAAATAGCTGCAAAATAAAAATAGTTTCAACCAAGAACAAAAACCAATGAAAACTGCATTCAGGCATGTAGCTAAACTCATCGAGTAGAACATCTGATAGATATAGAACTAAAAGAAGACATTGATTCAAGTTATAGAAGGAAGTTGTCACTATAGCTTACAGATATAGAACTGAAAGAAGACATTGATTCAAGTTATAGAAGGAAATCATCACGATAGCTTACAATTCTTGTTCAGGTTGATTCTTAAGTGCAGATCTGGCTATTGATGATAATGTTTCATCAATGCAGTAATATTCTTTAGCTGATGTTTCAAAATAGGGGATACATTCCGATTTACACCATGTTATTGCTTTCAGATCATGAACCTGTACCACAATTGCAATGATATTGTATAAATAAACTTCAGATTGATAACAAGAACTCCTAAAATGCATTGCAAGTAATTACTATTTGCAATAGTGCCAAATCAAGATGATAAGATATGTTAATTTCCAATAATTACCACTATTGTCTCCCCCATTCACATCAATTTTGTTTCCCAACAACATATATTGCAAAGTGTCTGGTTGTGTTGGGTTGGCTTGAAAAAATATACACCAATTCAATCAGTCACTGAATTAACACCAAGACAAGTATTTGCCAATATCTAATAGTTTTTCTTTGCATTTACAGTCCAACAATCAAACAACATAAATACAAAATTCCCAAACAACAACAATACCTTCAGAGAACTTTACAAGCGATCACTTTCAAAACCCGAAATGTGCCTTAAAAATTTAATGAAAATTACAAGGAAAACATCATAGCTAAAACCATTTGATATTGTCTAATTTTCATTAGACACACTCCAATTTTGAATGATGGTGTTTCACTAATCTCTTGTTGATGTGGAATAATGAAACTGCATGGAGAAAATGTAACAAAACAAGAGACAAACCCAAAAATAATAGGAAATGGAATAGATAGCCTACTTTCATACCTTAGGCAAGTGCCTTATATAATATTTATAAAAATATCCATCTAGACTAGGTCAAAATTAACAAAAAAAAAATATGCACATAACTCAATTGAGGTGCATTTATTTATTTATGCTATATATCTAATAATCCTAGGAACCAATGATCATGGTGCCATGAAGAGAAGTTGTTATGGAGAAGTGTGCCTATTGAGATGAGCATCTTCAGCACATCAGATCCTCCCAGTTTAACTCAAAGAATACATGTTTTTTCCTCTCAGTTTTGGAACAACAATATTCACAAGAAGGACAAAGCATAAAACAATAATACTATGGTGTACCCTAAATACATGTGCACAGGCATGTGCCTCCATAACAATTGAGGGGGGATGAGAAAAAGGACCATTATACAAGAAAATGTGGACAAGCATAATAGTGCTAGGGCAAAAAACTTTCGCCAACTTAGTATCTTCACTGTAGAATTGCTAGACATGTGGTGAAGAGATAGTGGAACAATGCAATGGATGGAAATTTCTTGAAGTTGATTCTAGAGATATGGCGTAGAGTTTTGTATAATGAAAGCACTTGTGCAACTGTTTGGGTGTTGGCTGAATTGAATTGAACAAATGCAATCCCTTTGAAACATCTAACAAAGTCTATACCTACTATATGATTTGAAATTATATTTTTCTACCCTCCCTAATAGATTTATAGGTGTACTAAAGTCTAAAACTAACAGAAATGAAATAATTCTGGCTAGATAATTGATGTTGAGGTTTGTTGGGAGGAATTTTGTTAATTTTTGGTGATGTGTTGAAGCCATGGACACCACCGTCGGAACAGGTGGAATAATAAGGGTCAAATGAAGTGAAGAGAGAGTAGACCCAGGAAGCGATGCGGGGTGATGATTACAGAGTCCATTAGGGGAAGAGGCCAACTGCATAAGCTGATGAGGTGGTGAATATATGGAGGTGGAAATGGAGATATGGGGCAGAGGGAATTGTGAGACAACAAGACCCTAATGTGGTGTGTGTTGGAGAGGAATGTGTACTATTTTAAAATTTAATAGGGAGGATAATGCATAAGGACATACATTTGTCTAAGTTTTCCGCAAGGAAAGATCATTCCCAAATATAAAAGGAATCAATAAAGAGGCAGGTGAACTCAGTATTGCGCCCAACAACATACAAGGCTTGGAATTCATGTTGTCAGGGAATGTCCAATAATAATTCAAAAAAATTGAGAGAGACATCACAATGGTTGATGTAACAAAAAGCACCAATGGAAAAGTGACAACCTATCACTCATGAACCATCACGAGGATAGAATTTCTGGATCCAATCTAGATGATAAGAAAATGGTTGTGGGGTAGTGGGTAGCTACAGGCACTTGACAAAATCATGGGAATATGAGGTTATGTTTGCTTCTATTATCGAGGAGTGTAGCCAATTGATATTTAACCTAACAATTTTGCAAAAAGAGGTCATCAATGGGCTAGGGTGGATCCCTAGCCATGAGAACTAGTGAGGGATATCCAAAATTCGGGTTGATTAGAAAAATGCCCTCTCATATAGTATGTTGTGGAGGAGAGTCAAGGAAGTCTATTGTAGGACTAAGCTACTTATCAATAAAGATGATTTTAGCAATGTATTGGTGTTGGAGAGCTCTACACTCAATAGTAGAATGGGTGTGTGTCCTATAATAGGAAGAAAAACAACTAGGATGAGAGGGTGAGGAAAATGCACTAAGTGGTAGAGCTCAGGATGGAGAGGCTGGGGTTGATGTGGGATGTAGTTTAGTGCTATGAGATTGTACGGAACGATAGCATATATCCATTTTTATTTAAAAATCTAGAGCACAAAGAAATGCTTGTTCAATAATGCCATTCTGAGACAGAGCCATTGCATTTCTAAAAAAAACTATAATAATAGAGCATAAAATTTGATGATATGTACCTCTTGCGAATTTTAGGCTAAATACAGAACCAGGTGAAGACTTCAATAAATTTTTGAATGATATAAGCACGATCCTTCTGGAGTTGTAGCCAATGTCCCAAAAGACTCTGTAGGTGTTCCAGGGGTAAAAACACCTACACAAGGCCCAAAAAAATGCATCCTAGGCGAAAATATAAACAAAAGTGGAGCTCTTGCCTCTAACGTATTGAATTTAATGAAGTATTTATAGATTCAACGTATAATTTCCACTAATCCAATGCTACACCATCTGATTGATACTCTGTGATTTGTAGCCTATGCTCCTTAGCCATATCTGTACAATTCTTGAAATAGGTGTTATTATGAATTCTTAATGCAAGTGTACGAAAAGGGTTCACTTTAGCTACACATGACAAACAACCCTAACAACCAAGATGGTTCTCTAACTTCTTAGATATGCAATAGACAGTCGAAAAAAATGCAAAACAAACCCAGATCTATGCAAATAAAGGAGCTAAACAGTAAAATGAAATAAGAGTTTCTCCAAAATATCCAATGGACAAGATAAGAATTATAAAGAATTTTTTGTATTATATTAACACCTGGAAAGGGAACTAATACAGTCCCCCTCAATGGGATGGGTTCTTGGTTGTCCTCAAACACTTCAGCTTCAGAATTTCTCTCTCAATGGTGTAAAATACCCAAGACATGTAGAACTCAAAGGGAGCTCAATAAGCACAAAGAAAATAAAATTAATCAAAGTGTTACAATGATAAGAGGATCAAAGCCTGACCATGATAAAATGATCAAAGGTAAGAAGTGAATGGAAAACCCTCCTATTTATAACAAAATATTGAGCTATCCTTGATAATGGTGCATAATAAAATATTATTAACCAAGATCTAGATCTAACTGCTTGAAATATTTTATTATATTTTGTTGGAGGGAAACTGAATTTAAATTGGTTAAATATCTTTATTTAGAAACAATAAACAAATAAAATATTTATTTATTATTTCAAGGATGAGATCAAAGAATAATTTAACAAATAATGATTTATTTTATTATTCCTAAATGATTTAGTCAAATTTAACAAGGAAGATTAATTAAATTATGATTTAATTAATTATACCTAGAGAATAATAAGATAAATAATTATTTATCTATTTATTTATCATTAATTGGGTTAAATATGACCAGGAATATTATTAAACAGAGGTTTAATTAATTATTCCTAGAGGAAAATCAAATAAATAAGGATTTATTTAATTATTCCTCATGAGGTTTTCTATTTGGACCAGAAATAACTTAATAAAAAAAATTTTATCACACCATTGTATTATAAATTTACATCATGTATAATGGAAAAATAAGAAAGCCTCACGCTTATCTTGCATTGTGTGTTGAGTCTCTTGTGTGTGTTTATTCTTCTCATACACCATGTGTGTGTTTCAACATGGTGTTTAACATGGTATCAGAGTGGGCGATTGCTGGCCCTGCTCCAAATTGAGTGAGCCATTTGTGTTTATGGCCTGTGCATATCTGCAAAATTCTTGACATTTTTGCAGCACTCAAGGTTTCTGCAGCAGAGTTTTTGCCGCCATTCAGAGGTGTTTTGAAGAAGAGCAGCGTTGGTTTTGAAAAGAGGAGCAGCATTCAGAAATTAGTAGCATTCAAAAATTGGTTTGGAGACGCAGCACTGCACATCTGAAGGTTGATTTCTTCCTGCAATTTCTGCCCATTCAATTCTGCATTTTTAAGCTGCTGGAAATAGTTTAAAGAGGGTTTTTGAAGATATTTCTGAGTTTTCACTGAAAAATTTCTGAGATTTCTGAGTTCTCTAACTCTGCAAATTCTCCAATTTTCTGCTGCTATATGGCCCTTTGCAATTTTTTGAAGAAAAATTCTGGATTTTTTAAGTAAAGACTTCTGAGCTTTCTCTGCAATTTCTGAAAATTCTGCTACTGTTTTAAGGTTAATTTCCTGCTCTCTGCTGTTTTAAATTAAAAAATAAAAATAAAAATAAAATAAAAATAAAAAATAAAAAATCCCTGCAACTCTCCCACTCCCACGGAAGCTCCCATTCACCCTTTACCCATTCCACATATACATCGACCCTCTATTCGATTTTTACAACAATCCACTCGCCCTTCTTCTCCACGACTCCTCTCCATTACTAAACAGCCACGCCCTTACACCTACGGCCTATCCCCCTCACTCTACGTAGACCATCCCTTCTCAAATAAACACTTACCTCACAGCTTAACGCTCCCCCTTATTAACATCTCCTCTGACCACGAGTTTCAACGCACCACTCCAATCTCTCACCATTCTTCTATACGCTCAAATAGCCCTCCGCTTGCAACACCCAACGCTCTCACCATAAACTGCGAACAGCTTCTACACACTCCCTACAACACTCACTACCCTATGCCTCACCTCACACGCCCACTCTGCAACTAACTGCTACCCATACATCCCAACGACTCTCCCATAAAATCCTTTCGGCCCACGGCCCCCTCCCTGCACTCATATACGCCCTCTCCATAATGCCTGCACTCCCCATCTACCTCGCCGCTCCTTCCCACACGTTCGACCCACCCTCTCACTCCCCCGTGGCCATACGCCCCCCTTCCAACAATCTATCCTCACCCTCCTCCACTAAAAACAACGCACACATCCATTCATGCCCTTGACCTGCAACATTGCTCCCTCACGCCTCTATGCCTCCCTCCCTTTACATCTACGCCTCTCTCCTTAACTAAATTTCCCTCCCACAATCTTAATACCGCCCCCCAATTTTTTAATGTCACTCTTAAAATTTCCCTCTCTGCTTTAA
The DNA here is from genome assembly GCA_034641835.2 of Pinus albicaulis. Taxonomy (NCBI): domain Eukaryota; kingdom Viridiplantae; phylum Streptophyta; class Pinopsida; order Pinales; family Pinaceae; genus Pinus; species Pinus albicaulis. Next base: position 918,552,982 of record CM076573.1, on the reverse strand, counting down.
TCATTCCAGCTTTGAAAATTTCGACTTCCCTCCCTTAAATTTCTAAATTTTAGTTTATAAATATCTTTCCATATAATAGTCCACCCCCTTCCTCATTAATAAACCACCTTTCTATATAAATAAATTCCCTTTTCCCTTTTCAAATAAATTTCCCTTTGTCACTTTCAATTAATTTTTTTTAATTAATTTTTAATTTAAAAAAAAAAAAACAGCAGAGAGAGAGGAAGAGAGAAAGAGCCAATAGAAAATTTGAACAGCAGAAAAAGAGAAAATGACATGTGAAGAAAATGGACAGAAAACATAGAAGAGAAAAGTGAATTTTACATTGTGATTTGTGGCATAAGGGTGATTTTTTGAAGAATTTTACATAAGAATACAAGTTTGCCATCATTGAAAACAACTCTTTGAAGAAAAATTCAGCTGCCTTAAAGGCCTCTTGCACAAGTGTTTTCAGTTGCACATTTACAAAATATTTTGCAGAGATATTGTATTGTATTGTGAGTAGATATTGCTTCTTCATAGTTGCAATCAGTATTTGAGTTGTTGGATTGTTGATTTCCCTCCATCATTTGAGGAGCAGATTTTTTACTTTGAGAATTCCTTGGAGTCATTTGTATTTGTTGAATCACATTGTAAACGGGTGCATTTTCGGTTGAAGCCGACACCCTTTCATTTTTTAGCCTAAGTTGTTGAAAATGGCTAAAATCAATGAGGCATTAGTGTTGTTGAATGACCTCATTCATTCCAATGTTGATGACATGATAAAAATGAGCAAGGATGCTCTTTGTAACATTCAAAGTTGTTTGCTAGATGCACAAGAAAAGATTGAGTTTTTGCAGTTGGAATCTCAGCTCCAACAAGAAGAACTTCAGCAAAAGAGTCACCATTCTGAACCTGTTTCTGTTCAGAAGATTGTGAAAGACTCTCATCAAAAGAAAGAAGATAAAGTTCCAGTTGATCCTCATTCAGTGCCTTGCACAAGAGCAGATGTTCATGCAGATGCAGCAGTTCAACCTGCACTTCTCAAGCCCATCATCAGACCTTGGGAAGAGCTTGTCCACAACAAGCACCGAACTGGTCTTGGATATGACAAGGATGTGTCCTTTCATATTCCGGACTACACCAAGCCCATCATATTTCAGAGTGTCGGATTCATGTATGACAGTTCACCTGCAGCTGTTCCAGATCCTGTTCCACTTCCACAACAGATTGAGAAATGCCAACACTGTGATCGAGTTGGCCACATGAAAGATCATTGTTTTGATCTTCATCCATGCAAGCATTGTGGGCGGCACACTCATTCTTCAGACAGATGCTTCAGACACAAGCCTCCTGCAAGAACAAAGATTCATCTTGGATGGATCGCTTCTTGGCAATGGGCATCAGCAGCCAAGAAGATGTTTACGACACATGTTAGAACTTGTTCACGGATATTGAGCAAACTTGCAGTTGAGTTTTCGCCATCATCTCACCTTGTCCTTGACAGGGGGGGAAATGGTGGTCATGTACAAGCTTCGACGACAGATCAAGCGAGCCTGAGCCACAATCTCTCATTCCATGTTCAGAGTTGTAGCCAGAGACACAACAGTTCAAGCGAGCCTGAGCCACAATTCGTCATTCCAGATTCAGAGATGTAGCCATAGACACGGATGCCTATGAGCATGCCTTCGGTTGGTGGACAACCTTAAACCATCATCTTTGGTTGGTGGATAACCTAAAACCACCACAGGTCGTAGACCTCCCTTCTTTTAGGTCAAAGGTCTCCCTTTTTATATGAGGGACAATTCCTCTAGCAGAAGCCTTCAGCTTCTTGCCAGTTTTGGAAGAGTTCCGGGAACTGCAACAAGTTTTGCATTCCAGTGTTTGTGGTCATCCTAAAACCACCTCTTTTTTCCAACATTTCAGAGAGTTGATTCACCCAAGTGCTGCCATGTATACTTTGTAGATTTGTATTACAACTCTTTTCTTGGACTCACACATACCCCTTCGGATTAAGGGGGGATGTTGGAACACCTAATCCTACATGGGTAGGTGTGGAATGCGAAAAGTCACAATGGAGTCCAAGTGACCTTGGAATATGAAACCAAGAGTCACACCATTGTATTATAAATTTACATCATGTATAATGGAAAAATAAGAAAGCCTCATGCTTATCTTTCATTTTGTGTTGAGTCTCTTGTGTGTGTTTATTCTTCTCATACACCATGTGTGTGTTTCAACATGGTGTTTAAACGATCCATGTAATAATGAACGAATTCCCCTAATTAAGACATAGTGTCAAAGAGTGTAACTATTATCAATATTTGTAATTGTATTTCATGAAAAGAAAAAAGGAAATAAATTTATCGTGAACGAAAAGTTATCTTGAAGCATTGGTTTCATGCTCTTTTGTTTAATTTCTAGGTCAAAGCCTCCATTGATGGCTTCTAAATTATGTCATTTATCAATAAAGTCATTATCATTTTTATTATACCATTCTTAGGCTTTTATATCATGTAAAAAAGACTTATTTTGAGTCAAAAGTGTCATTTGTCACCTCCACACCATGTCGGCCTAGATTAGGGTTATTTCATCCAGGAGAAAGAGTCTATACACGGACGCAACTCGACTCATTTGAGACACACAATGAAAAATTCTAATCTACCGAGAGAAATAAGAAGAAAACAAGAGCAAAATTCAAGAGAAAGAATGAAGTCAGCGAAGAAAAAAAAGGTGTATTTTTTTAGCATCTCTCTCTCACGTGTGAATTTACTTTACTCAAGTTGGGTCCAAATTTTTTTGAATCAACCGCAAGTCAAAAATTCTGTAACCCAAGGCTGAAATTGTAGATTGAAGCTCCTTTTGAGAGGCTGACACTTGCGGACTTTGGCGGGGATCATCTATTAGAAGGAACGAAAGACTTAGTGATTGAAGGAGGTGTTTTTCTAGGTCTAATGGTTTTCAATTGTCTTATCTTGATTTGAATCTACTTGTGGAAGAGTTAGAATATGTTTTCCCCTTGGAGGTGTTTTGACCTTCTTCGAGTGCCTATATCTTGTGTCTCTTGTTCTTGTGGTGTTCATATACATTTAATATGAACATAGTTACCAATCAATTGAGGAAATTACCTAGTACCCGTTTTTTTTAGGTAGCAAAAAAAACACCCGATTTTGAAAAGTGATAATGCGGGAATCACCTTTTTTTTGGAGCATAGTTTGGGCACTTCAAATTTTCTTGTTAATTTTTTTTTAATGTTATGATTTTCATGTCAATTTTGAAAATGATGATGTAGAATAAACTATTTTTTTTAGCATATATTTGAAACTTTAAAATTTCTTTGATTTTTTTTTCCGAGTATCATGTCGATTTAGAAAAATGGTTATCTTGTTAGCACTTTAGATTTTTTTTATTTATCGGTATGAACATTTATTTAAAAAATGCTAATTATTTTCATGCTAATTTTGAAAAGTGTTGATGCAACATCAACCCTTTCTCGTTTAGAGTGGTGATTTTCATCTTGGTAATAAGACAAAAATAAAATATAAAAAACCTAACAAAAAAAATCAAATATAGAAAATATAAATATATATATGTGTGTGTGTGTGTGTGTGTGTGTTTGTGTGTGTGAAAAAACAACCAATGAAAGTGTAAACAAAAAAAAAATTACTTGTAAAAAAAAAAAAAAACCTTAAAAAATAAATAAATAAATTCAAATACTATATAAAAAGGGAAAACATTAAAAAAAAAACTCTTAATTTAAACAAAAATAAATAAATAAATAAATTAACAAAAAAAGCATTTCTTTTCAAGTTTAAAAAAAAAAACAACATAATTAAAGAGAACGATAAAAAAAGAAACAATTAAAAAAAAAAAAATTAATTAGTCTATATAAGATCTTGGCAATTTAATTAGTCTATATAAATTGGAAACAATGTAAAAAATAAATATCTATAGTTTAATAGAATTTTCATATATATATATATATATATATATATATAGCATTTTACTTAATATATACATATACAAAGTTAAAGTATTTTTCTTAATTTTAACATTGAAATATTTTATTTATCATGATTGTCCATGTAATAATGAAAGAATTCCCCTAATTAAGACATAGTATCAAAGAATGTAACTATTATCAATCTTTGTAATTGTATTTCATGAAAAGAAAAAAGGAAATAAATTTATCCCGAATGAAAAGTTCTCTTGAAGCATTGGTTTCATGCTCTTTTATTTAATTTCTAGGTGAAAGCCTCCATTGATGGCTTCTAAGTTATGTCATTAATCAATATAGTCATTATCATTTTTATTATACCATTCTTAGGCTTTTATATCATGTAAAAAGACTTATTTTGAGTCAAAAGTGTCATTTGTCACCTCCACACCATGTCAGCCTGGATTAGGGCTATTTCATCCAGGAGAAAGAGTCTACATACAGACACAACTCGACTCATTTGAGACACATAGTCAAAAATTCTAATCTACCAGAGACAGAGGAAGAAAACAAGAGCACGATTCAAGAGAAATAATGAAGTCTGGGAAGAAAAAAAGGTGTGTTTTTTAGCATATCTCTCTCACGTGCGAATTTACTTTACTCAAGTTGGGTCCAAATTTTTTGAATCAACTGCAAGTCCAAAATTCTATAATCGAAGGCTGAAATTCTCAATTGAAACTCCTTCTAAGAAACTGACACTTGGAGACTTTGGCAGGGATCATCTACTGGAAGGAACGAAGGACTTAGTGATTGAAGGAGATGTTTTTCTAGGTCTAAAGGTTTTCGATTGTCTTATCTTGATTTGAATCTACTTGTGGAAGAGTTAGACTATGTTTTCCCCTTGGAGGTGTTTTGACCTTGCTGAGTGGCTATATCTTGTCTCTCTTGGTCTTGTGGTGTTCATATACATTTAATATGAACCTAGTTAACAATCAATTGGGAAAATTACCTAGTACCCATCTTTTTTGAGGTAGCAAAAAAAAACACCCGATTTTGAAAAGTGGTGATGCGGAATCACCTTTTTTCTGGAGCATAGTTTTGGCACTTCAAATTTTCTTATGACTTTTTTTTTTAAATGTTATGATTTTCATGTCAATTTTGAAAGTGGTGATGTAGAATAACCTATTTTTTTCGCATATATTTGAAACTTCAAAATTTCTTTGATTTTTTTTCCAATATCATGTTGATTTAGAAAAATGGTCATTTTGTTAGCACCTTAAATTTTTTATTTATCAAGTATGAAAATTTATTTTAAAATGTTAATGATTTTCATGCTAATTTTGAAAAGTGTTGATGCAACATCAATCCTTTTTGCTTAGAATGGTGATTTTCATCTTGGTAATAAGACATAAAAATAAAATAAAAAAACATGACAAAAAAATAGAATATATATATATATATATATATATATATATATATATATATATATATATATATATATATATATATATATAGACACACACACACACACACACACGAAAAAAAACCAATAAAAGTGTAAACGAAAAAATAACTTGTAAAAATAAAAATATTAAAAAAAGAAAAATTAGAAAAAAAATAAATAAATTCAAATACTATATAAAAAGGGAAAACATTAAAAAATAACACTTAATTCAAACACAAAAAAAAAAAATGAACAAAAAAAAAAACATAATTAAAAAAAATGATAAAAAAATATTTAAAAAAAAATTAAAATAAAACCATAAATTCAAATTACCAAAATACTAAAATTTAAAAAAATTATCAGAAATTTAAATTAAAAAATAAATAAATTTAAAAACAACATTCAAATAAAATTACAAATTTCAAAATAATAGAAATTTCAAAAAAAAAAATAATTAAAATTGAAAAATAAAATTATATATATATATAATTTTGAAATGAAAAAAAAAAGTCTTTTTCTTTGAATTAAAAAATTTAAAAAAAATCATTAAAAAATATATATATGAAATGTTAAATTTAAAAATAAAAATAAATAAATCTAAAAATATAAATTAAATTTAGAAAAAATAAAAAAAATTAAACATGAATTAAAATTATTAATAATAATTAAAAATTAATAACACAGAAAAAAAAAATTTAATTGAAAAAACAAATTAAAAAATAAAATAAAAATTTTAAAAATAAATAAAAATCATCAACATCACTCGTTGGCCAAGCCCCACGACACCTAATGCTGCAGGGATTGATTACGGGAATCACCGCTTCTCTAAGTCGATTTCGGGAATCAACGCAGCCTTAGGTCGATTTCGGGAATCATCGCCGCCCCGGGTCGATTCAGGGAATCACCATCAGCCTAGGTTGATTCCGAGAATCATCGTCTCCTTGGGTTGATTTGGGAATCACCGCTACCCTAGGTCGAGTTTTGGAATCACCACTGCCGCCCTGGGGCTGCGGGGCTCGGCCAATCGGCGGTGGAGAGGTCTCCCGCCGGCCGAGCCCCGTGGCCCCCTGAGTGATGCCGATTGAGATTTTTATTTATTTATTTATTTATTTTTTATCTCTTATTTTTTATTAATTTTTTTAATGTTTTTTTTTTATTTTTTAATTTACTTGATTTATTTAAATTTATTTATGTTTTAATTATTATTAATGTTATTATTATTTTTAATAGATTATGTATTCTTTACTTTGTTGGTTTTTATTTTATTTTTTATTTTATTTTATTTTAATTTGAAAGATATATTATTTTTAATTTTATTTTTTTTAATGTGTATTTTTTATTTTATTTTTTAATTCCAAAAAAAAAATTGAATTTTGTAAACTTTTTTATTTAAAAATGTTTTCTTCATAGATTTATAAGCATTTTTTTTTTAAATTTGAATTATTATTTAAATTTCCTTTTTATTTTTTATTTTTTTATTTTTTTTAAGTTTTTTACTTATTTATTTATTTTTTTAATTTTAATTTTATTTACTTTTTAATTATATATTTATTATTATTATTATTACTACTATTATATGTATATATATACATACATACATACATATACTATACATACATACATATATATATATATCCATATATATATGTATGTATGTATGTATGTATGTATGTACATACATACATACATACATACATACATACATATATATATATATAGATAAAGGTGATATTTTATCTTGAATGTCATCCTTGGATTTTCAAGACTTTTCAGAGGCACGATAATAGATATCCTTTAATATCATGCATAAAATTGTTGCAACTTTAAGACTTTTGATATTTTATATATAATGTCATGTTTATCGTTGAAATTTTAAGGTTTTTCAGAGTCATGATATTTGATCTTTAATGTTGTTATTAAAAATTGTTGACAATTTACCCAGAAAAGGAAAAGATGTTATTCCAAAATTAACACTTTTCGTTTTGAAGGTGTTTTTTGCACAAAAAAAATGACGATGTTATTCCAGCAATAACACTTTTCATTTTCAGGCTGATTTTTGCACACAAAATATTGGCAATGTTATTCCATCATAAAAAATTTATGTTTTCAAATTGTTTTTTCAAACAAAAAACTGGCGATGTTATTCCACCATCAACACTTTTTGTTTCGACTGTGTTTTTTCAATCATTTTTTCAAGAAAAAATTTGGTTTTTAGCATAATTTAATTTTTTTTTGAAATTTGACCCTAAAAAGAAATGCATTCTCGGAGACAAAGTTTTCGTTTTTAGGTTGTTTTTTCATGTTTTTTATTTTGTTTTTCTAGAGTTATCATTTTGAGGTAATAGTTCAAGTTTGGTTGATAACTATGTTTATGGTAATTTCTTGATGAAAGATAGTCTAACATAGAAGTAAAATAAGTCAACATAAATCACATGTAATTTCGAAGGAGGGATCAAACCATAATCCCTATAAGAATTTGTTTCTCAACATGGTGTACACTATGCAAAATGTGTAGAGGAAATAGTGGAAGATTCCAATTTTTTGAGACTCTATGATTGTTATAAATTAGTTTAATTGGGTCACCATATGTGACATGCACACACTAATTCTTGTTTTGGATGAGATCGTGTAATTAAAAAAGGGTTTTCATCATATTTCATGTTGTGATATCTATAGGGAGAGAAACACCCTTGGTGATCATGCTCTTTCCAAGGAGAGAGAAAAAAAAATCTTCAACTCATGGAATAGATAAAAGACACACATTATGACTACTAGAATAAGACTTTTATTGAAGGGATGTAGCTAGATCTTAGATAATGTTTTTACATGAGTAACTTCGACTGTGGTTTCCTTCTGAGAAATTTTTTGGATGGAAATATGGCTTTTTATTTGGAAATATTTATTTATTTTAGTAATCAGATCATGAAACATTACCATGAAAAAGACAATCTGCTAATTTTTTCTTTTTGGATGGAACTTGATTTCCAATATCCTTTTTTAACACACCTTGGTGCATATACAAAAGGTGATTTTCAATTCTAATAATGAAAATTATGATTTTTCCTTGGAAAGAGAAAAAGGAAATGTTTAATATTAAGGTCTATAGTAGTGGGTTTAATATTAGGCTTTATAATATTTGGTTTATGATATAGGTTGTTTAATATATAGGGTTTATAATATTATGGTCTATTATATGAGGTTTTTAATATTTTCTTTAATATAAAGGGTTGATAATATTAGGTTTTATATTTTTGGTTTATAATATTATGCTTGTAATAGTAGGGTTTATAATACTAAGTTTATAATACCGGAATTAAATTACACCTGTTGATATACAAACAACTATAATAATGATTATTAGGTGTATGGTAGATATTTATAAATTCAAATATGAAAAGATATTATTATAAATCCTAATATTAAAATCCTATATTTCAAACCTAACATTATAAACCCTATATTCTAAACACAATCTTATAAAACCTAAAACTTTAAACCTAATATTAAAGCTCAATAATATAAACTATATATATTAAACACTCTATATTATAAATGTTAGAAAAGTGGGATAATAAAGAGCACTATTAAACACACAACCAAACACACTTGATACTTTTATTGATCACCATATGTAGAAATCTATAGGACATAAATTGTTGACTTCGAAACATCTAGATCATGAATACAATTAATGCATTGGAAACAAAAAAACCCATATTGACTCCTTGTAACTCCTAATTGCAATTACACATAACATGGAAATATTACTTTCAACGTCACCCTTCAATGCTTACGTGGAAAATATTGAAAATACATTACCACAATAATATTAATCATTTTTTGACTACATTCCATCAACAATTACACACACTCTGAAATCTCGTAAACACCTATCTTTCTTTACTATCACACCTTTGAGCTATCACTTGATCCATTTAAGACATAACCATTTTAGACCATATTTGATGTAATTTGTTGAATTGATGCTTCTCAACCTCCTAAAGTATGACAGGTCAGTTTTGATACTAAACCATCCTATGGCAATACCTCCATATGTTGAAAACATGGTCTTTCGTTGTATTCCTAAGTTATCTAGTAATGCATTCCTGGTATTAAATATATTCAAATGTAAATTATACAAGGTGACCTCTTAAACAAATAATCAAACTAACCTATAAGTTGATGTTCCTGGCTCCATATAATGCCACCAACTTATAACATAGTATACATCATCAAATTAATCATATGTTATTGTGTCTCCATATGCATCAAGAGCCACTAATTTGAAGATATGTTAATGTATATAACTGGTTCTTCATTTGATTTTGCACATTAAACATGGAAAATAACACACTATAAAGCTACAACACACACCACACAATAAGAGTGCATATAGATGCATAAATATTAGAAGAGCTTGAGAGTCTTAGGGGTGTATTCTTCCTCACTCTTAGGTTTTGCAGAATTTGCAGACATACAATCTGATATATCTTGTGTGTTAGCTAAGAATGACTCTTTAAGTTTTCCTTTCAGAATATATTTTTCACAGATTTTGAAATTTAGCGTTGTATTTCCTTTTCTTAGACAGTATAAAAATTCAGTCGAGCTTATTCTTTTCTTCTTCCCTTTTGAAAAGAGTGCAATTCAATTTTTTAAATTGCCTTCAATGTCTTCCGCTTTCATTCTCTTTTCTTCTGCTAGGAGTGTTGCTATCATTTCATCCAAAGGTTTAAAATATAATTGGCTCAAAGTAAAAATAAAAATGTCATAATTTGAAGGAAAGGTATTCAACAATATATTCATTTCATCCTCATCATCTACTTTAGAGAAAAATTCTTCCAACTTCCTTAAGAGAGATTTTAGTTCATTTATACGAGTAACCAAAGATATGTTATCATGAATTTTTAGTTTGAATAGTTGTAATTTAAAGGTGAACTTTGCATTCAAAAAATTCTCTCCAAATATTTGACTTAATTCTTCCCAAATTTATGTACAATTGTTTTCTAAATTTATTAAGTGAAGGTGAGAATTTGAAAGAGAGAGACCAATAATAGAATTTTATTTTCTTTCCCTTTTCCATCGAACCAGTAATTGAGCTGAACCCATAGGTTCTTTTTTAGTTCCAAAAGGCCCCATAAGTTTTTATTCATCATTTTTAACTGAATTTTAACTTTCCACATATCGATTTTATGCCCATTAAAGCTTTCCCATGGAAAAAATTCCACCTTTCACAAGAATATCAATTTCATTTTTAAATATTACCTTGGATTGGAGTTACCTTTATTTTATTTTTATTTTTATTCTAAACGATCCTCCAGAGATCTCACATGCTGATCTAGGAGAATTTAACCCAATACGAACATGTGCAAGTGCAAATGTTGCTGTTGACATATCCACAAACAACAACACTTCTAATGTTTCTCAGCTAGGAAGATATTAGATCCAACAATTCGATCTAAGATCCATATTAATAGTCTCGTACTTGATGATCACTCTTCTTATGTTACAGATCTTGATGCCATCTTGTGGTATAATGAATCAAGACTTAAATCTGAAAGAATAACGTGAAATCAAATTCAAGATGGAAGAGGGCTCAAAATCAGACACTTTTTCAGCGACTTTCGATTTCACTTTTTCACGGGGATTTTGTAGGCAACGAATTTCTCACTAAGTCACTATTTATCACATTAATCTTGAGAAGAGCTAGGAAACTCATACTTGAAAGTTCCAGACACTTCCCATTTGATACACAACTATTCTCAGGTCTCAATGAATATGTTGTTGAAAATCTTGTGGATAAATCCACTGCATAGATCCGCTACTCCATAGACTTGAACTGAGGGCCTCATTCCACATTATAGATATTTACACCATACAAATCACAACGAGGAGACCAAAAACTTGATTTTCAGAGGGATCATATCTATCAACAAGTGAATTTTGCAACATGTGATTAAAGAGTGGTCCTTGAAATGACATAAACTAGGAGATATGTTGCATATGGTGCCTCTATCTGTACACGATCAATAACACAAACAATGTTGCATAAACGATCTTCTAAATACTAACTACAAGGAAGTAAATTTCATAATAGGATATTAGATCCATATCCATCCACCACAGGTGAAAAAAGAAACATAGGAATATATATTTAATTGAGGCAGAAAACAAAATCACATGCAAAATGATCTCAGCCTTATGGCTTTAATACCATTTTAGAAAAAGAGAGAAAAGAGAGAGAATTATTAAAAACACAACAAAACACACTTAATACCTTTATTGATCACAATATGTACAAATATATAGGACATAAATTACTTATTTCGTAGATCTAGATCATGACTACAACTCTTGCATTGGAAAAAACAAAATCTACATTGGATCCTCGTAACTCTTAATGACGACTACACATGACATGGAACCATTTCTTCCAACAATAAAACCATTACTATATAGTGTAATACTAAAAATAATGTTATAAATCATAATATTATAAATTGTAAATTATAAACCCTATATATTAAACCCTAATTTTTGAAGTCCTATATTATAAATCTAATATTATAAACCTTATATATATATCACTCAATTTTATAAATCCTAATATTAAAGTTAATATTATCATCCCTATATTACAAATATCATATTATAAACCCTATATTTAATATTAGGGTTTATAAGTCCATACCATAAACCTAATAATTATTGATGTGGTTGATATATCTTCGGAAGCATATTTAAAAATGTGGTTCTGCTACTTTACGTTTCAAAACCAATGTGGTTCTGCTAGTGTTAAAATAAGAGAATTAAATCCTGCATGGAGATTTAACTATATTTAGAGAGTCAGTTAATTGAGCATTGAGTTGAGTCAAGATAAGTGATAGATGAATTTCGTAAGTATGTGCATGCCAAGTTATATTAGGCAAGTTGTTAGTCGAAAAGGTTTAAATACCCTTCACTAGGTTCATTGTGTTAAGATTATGATTGAATTTTGTGTGATCAATAGAAGAGCCACAACTCATGTGTTATTATGTATGAGTTATTTGTGCCTTTACTCTTCTAACTTTCCAACAAATTGGTATCAGATCAACGTTAAAGAGGGTCGAGGAAGAAGGATTAGCAATAATCCATGTGTGAGAGGAGATTTTTTTTCTCACTTGTTTAAGGCATAACACATCTGGTAGTTATAATCACGGTGATAAATGTTGGTGGGATCAATAGAGAGTCACATTACAAATCAAAAAGTTGTAACAACCAACACTTCGAGTACTAGCATTAGACGTAAAGCACAGGCAAATGACCTAATCATCATGGCTGCCACAAATGAAATAATATCCCCTCTAGTAATAATAATAATAATGGCTTCAAATAGAAAATAAAACAATATCGCCTCTAATAATTCCCTTCGAATGCCCACCATTATTGTGATCCTTCTCAGATGCCATCGTTTTATAGCCCTCGCAGATAACCTCCATGGCATCAACGATGATGGTTGTTTTGTGTCACCATTCATTGCTTCATACGCATGAACCACGTCCTTTAGCCCTTAATCTCATCTTTACCAATGACAAGAGACTTTGATATCATGAATTAATTTGTGTTGTAATGCAACCAAGGTTGGAATTTGGATTTTTATTTACTCGTCATACAATTTTTTTTGACATTTTGGGTCATTATGTTTATCGTCAAGCAATGATATGTTTAAAAATTTTCTCTTCAAAAGTAATATTCTCGCAATAAATTAACCCTTTACAAATAAAAATTTAATTAAAAAATTACCCTTGCATAACATAATTATGTTAAAAATTTTCATATAGGAAAAAACAAAATTAACATAACACACAAATGACTTATTAAACCTTGAATCTTGATTTGAAATTGCATGGAACACTTGCAATAAAAATATAGATTTAGATTAAAATATAAAAAATATAATAATCTTCCATAAAAAATTACTTATCAACATAAATAAAAATAACTTTTTATGAAAGGATTTAACAATTTTCATAACAAAATAAATTTATAATTTTTTTATATAGTAAAATTAAGTGTTATACATAACCACAATGAAATTTATTTTATTGGTATTGTAGACAATGGGCTAGGGACAATTGTTATTTCAGCAATGTAAGTAAAAACAAATTGTTTGAATTATTCAACCAACACATAAAGAAAATGGAGCAGATTTTGTTATCTTTTATTTAATTTTTATCTTTATTTTTTTATTAATTTTTTTAATGTTTTTTTAATTTTTAATATAGTTAATTTATTTAAACATATTTATTTTTTAATTATTATTATTGTTATTATTATTTTTAATAGATTATATATTCTTTACTTTGTTGGTTTTTTTTATTTTTTATTTTTTATTTAATTTTAATTTTAATTTGAAATATATATTTTTTAATTTGTATTTTTTATTTTATTTTTTTAATTTGAAAAAAATGAATTTTGTAAATTTTTTTATTTAAAAATGTTTTTTTTTCATAGATTTATATGCATTTTTTTTTAAATTTGAATTATTATTGAAATTTCCTTTTTAATTTTTTTATTTAAAGTTGTTTTTTTTTTAATTTTAATTTTAATTGTTTTATTTTATCAAATTTTTACTCTTATATTTATTATTATTATTATTATTATTATTATTATTATTATATATATATATATATATTCACTAATTTTAATTTTTCTTTTTAAAAATTTTTCTTTTTTATTTTCTTTGAAATTTTTTCCCTATTTTTTTTTATTTTTTATTTTTACAAGTGATATTTTATCTTTAATGCCATGCGTAAAAATTGTTGGAATTTTATTTTCATAAAGGTGATATTTTATCTTGAATGTCATTCTTGGATTTTCAAGGCTTTTCAGAGACACGATAATAGATAACCTTTAATATCATGCATAAAATTGTTGCAATTTTAAGACTCTTGATATTTTATCTGTAATGTCGTGTTCATCGTTGAAATTTTATGGTTTTCCAGAGTCATGATATTTTATATTTAATGTCATTATTAAAAATTGTTGACAATTTACCTCGAAAATTAAAAGATGTTATTCCAACATTAACACTTTTCATTTTCAAGGTGTTTTTGCACAAAAAAAATTGATGACATTATTCTAGCAATAACACTCTTCATTTTCAAGCTGATTTTTGCACACAAAATATTGACGACGTTATTGCAGTGTCAAAATTTGTGTTTTCAAGTTGTTTTTTCATACAAAAAACTGGCAATGTTATTCCAGCGTCAAGACTTTTTGTTTCGAGGGTGTTTTTTCAATCATTTTTTCAAGAAAAAAATTTTGGTTTCTAGCTTAATTTAAAAAAAAAAAAAAAAAAAATTGACCCTAAAAAAAAATGCATTCTTAGAGACACAATTTTCGTTTTTAGGCTGTTTTAATGTTTTTGATTTTTTTTTCTGGAGTTATCATTTTGAGGTAATAGTTCTCGTTTGATCGGTAACTATGTTTATGGCAATTTCTTAATGAAAGATAGTCTAACATAGAAGTAAAATAAGTCAACATAAATCACATGTAATTTCCAAGGAGGGATCAAACCATAATCCCTATAAGAATTTGTTTCTCAACATTGTGTACACTATGCAAAATGTGTAGAGGAAATAGTGGAACACCTTTTTCTATTATGTCCCTTTGTTACTATGTGGAAAATTGTGTCTCAATCTTAATGTTTGAATTATATGTGGCGGGTATCTTATGTAAAGAATCTTGGAAACTATTGTGGGATCAGGAACACTAAAAAAATTCTTCGAAACCTTCATCCTATGATAAACTCGAGCATTTGGATTGTTTGAAATAATTCCATATTCCAAACTAAAGAGATAATCCATGAAAAGGTGGCATCTCAAGCATTAGCCTCTTATGAACTAACTTTTGATGTTATTTCTATTCACATGCTATGGGTTATCACACTCGGTGTGGTGGAGAGCACACATCCTTGGCCACACTTGGACAACACTTCCCTTGTTAAGGGAAATTGTGGAGTGAGGGGGGATGGTGGGGATCTAGTTATTTATATAAATGAAAATAATTTCTTTAAGCTTCAAATTGGGCTAGGGAAGGGTACAAATAATTATGTTGAAATATAAATTGTAAAACTTTTACTTATTTTTGGCACTGAAAAGGGTTGCAAGAAGCTTCCAATTTTTTGAGACTCTATGATTGTTATAAATTAGTTTAATTGGGTCACCATATGTCACATGCACACACTAATTCCCATTTTGGATGAGCTCATGTAATTAAAAATGGGTTTTCATCATATTTCATGGTGTGATATCTATAGGGAGAAAAACACCATTGGTGATCACGCTCTTTCCAAGGAGAGAGAAAAACAAATCTTCGACTCATGGAATAGATAAAAGGCACACATTATGACAACTAGAATAAGACTTTTATAGAAGGGATGCAGCTAGATCTCAGACAATGTTTTTACATAAGTAACTTCGACTGTGGTTTCCTTCTAAGAAAATTTTTGGATGGAAATATGCCTTTTATTTTGAAATATTTATTTATTTTAGTAATTAGATCACAAAACATTACCATGGAAAAGACTATCTGGTACTTTTTTCTTTTTGGATGGAATTTGATTTCCAAATAGCCTTTTTGAATGCACCTTGGTACATATACAAAAGGTAACTTTCAATTCTAATAATGAAAATTACAATTTTTCCTTGGAAAGAGGAAAATAAATGTTTAATATTAAGGTATATAGTAGTGGGTTTAATATTAGCTTTATAATATTGGATTTATGATATAGGTTGTTTAATATATAGGGTTTATAATATTATGGTCTATTATATGAGGTTTTTAATATATTCTTTAATATAAAGGGTTGATAATATTAGGTTTTATATTTGTGGTTTATAATATTATGCTTGTAATAGTAGGGTTTATAATACTAAGTTTATAATACTTGAATTACAATACACATGTTGATAGACAAACAACTAGAATAATGATTATTAGGTGTATGGTAGATATTTATAAATTCTAATATGAAAAGATATTATTATAAATCCTAATATTAAAACCCAAGATTTCAAACCTAATATTATAAACCTTATATTCTAAACACAATCTTATAAAACCTAAAACTTTAAACCTAATATTAAATCTTAATAATATAAACTATATATATTAAACACTCTATATTATAAATGTTAGAAAAGTGAGAGAATAAAGAGCACTATTAAACACACAACCAAACACACTTGATACTTTTATTGATCACCACAGGTAGAAATCTATAGGACATAAATTGTTCATTTCGAAACATCTAGATCATCAATACAATTAATGCATTGGAAACAACAAAGTCTATATTGACTCCTCGTAACTTATAATTACAACTACACATAACATGGAAATATTACTTTCAACAGCACCCTTTAATGCTTAGATGGAAAATATTGAAAACACATTACAACAATAATATTAATAATTTTTTGACTGGTCTTCATTAGCAACTACACCCACTCTGAAATCTCGCAAACACCTCTCTTTCTTTACTATCACACCTTTGAGCTATCACTTGATCCATTTAAGACATAACCATTTCAGACCATATTTGACGTAATTTGTAGAATTGATGCTTCTCAACCTCCTAAAGCATGACAGGTCAGTCTTGATACTAAACCATCCTATGGAGATACCTCCATATGTTGAACACATGGTCTTTTGTTGTATTCCTTAGTTATCTAGTAATGCGTTCTTGGTATTGAATATATTTAGATGTAAATTATACAAGGTGACCTCTTAAACACATAATCAAAGTAACCTATAAGTCGATGTTCCTGGATGCATACAACGCCACCAAATTATAACATATTATACATCATAAAATTAACCATATGTTCTTTTGTCACCATATGCATCAAGAACCACTAATTTGAAGATATGTTAATATGTTTTATAATTGGTTCTTCATTTGGTTTTGTACATTAAACTTGGATAATAACACACTATAAAAATACAACACACACAGTAAGAGTGCATATAGATGCATAAATATTATAAGAGATTGAGAGTCTTAGGGGTGTATTCTTGCTCACTCTTAGGTTTTGCAAAATTTTCAGACATAGAATCTGATATATCTTATGTGTTAGCTAAAGATGACTCTTTAAGTTTTCCTTTTAGAATATATTTTGCACAGCTTTTGAAATTTAGCACTGTATGTCCTTTTCTTAGATAGTATAAACATTCAATCAAGCTTCTTCTTTTCTTCTTCCCTTTTGAAAAGAGTGCAATTCAATTTTGTAAATTGCCTTCAATGTCTTCCGCTTTTGTTCCCTTTTCTTTTGCTAGGAGTGTTGCTATCATTTCATCCAGAGATTTAAAACATAATTGGCTCAAAGTAAAATAAAAAATGTCATAATTTGAAGGTAAGGTATTCAACAATATATTCATTACATCCTCATCATACACTTTAGAGAAAATTTCTTCCAAATTCCTTAAGAGAGATTTTAGTTCATTTATATGAGTAACCAAAGATGTGTAATCATGAATTTTTAGTTTGAATAGTTGTAATTTTAAGGTGAAATTTGCAATCACAAAATTCTCTCCAAATATTTGACTTAATTCTTCCCAAATTTATGTACAATTGTTTTCTAAATTTATTAAGTGTAGGTGAGAATTTGAAAGAGAGAGGCCAATAATAGAATTTTATTTTTCTTCCCTTTTTTGCCAAATGAGTAATTGAGCCAAATCCATAGGTTCCTTTTTAGTTCCACAGGGCCCCATAAGTTTTTATTCATCATTTTCAACTGAATTTTAACTTTCCATATATGGAATTTATGCCCATTAAATTTTTCACATGGAAAAATTCCACTTTCACAAGAATTTCAATTTCTTTTTTAAATATAACCTTGGATTGGAGTTACCTTGATTTTATTTTTATTTTTATTCTCAACGATCCTCCAGAGATCTCACATGCTGATCTAGGAGAATTTAACCCAATAACAACATGTGCAGGTACAAACATTGTTGTTGACGTATCCACAAACAACAACACTTCTAACGTTGCTCGGCTAGGAAGATCTTAGATCCAACAACTCGATCTAATATCCATATCAACGGTCTCATACTTGACGATAACTCTTCTTATGTTATAGATATTGATGCCATTTTGTGGTACAATGAATCAGGAGTTAAATCCGAAAGAGTAACGTGAAATCAAAATCAAGATGGAAGAGGGCTCAAAATCAGACACTTTTTGGTGGCTTTCCATTTCACATTTTCGGGGAGGATTTTGTTTGCAAATAATTTATCACTAAGTCACAATTTATTGCGTTAATTTTGAGAAGAGCTAGGAAAACTCATACTTGAAAGTTCCAGCCACTTCCCATTTGATACGCAACTATTCTCAGGTCTCAATGAATATGTTGTGGAAAACCTTGTGGATAAATCCACTACATAGATGTGCTACTCTAAAGACTTGAACTGAGGGCCTCATTCCACGTTATAGAGATTTACTCCACGCAAATCACAACAAGGAGACCAACAACTTGATTTTAAGAGGGATGATATCTATCAATGAGTGAATTTTATAACATGTGATCAGAGAGTGGCCCTTGAAATGACATAAACTAAATATATTGCATATGCTGCCTCTGTCTCTACACGATAAATAACACAAACACTTCTGCATAAAGTATCTTTTGAATAATAACTACAAGGAAGTAAATTTCATAATAGGATATTAGATCCATATCCATGCACCACAGGTGAAAAAAGAAACATACGTATATATATTTAATTGAGGTAGAAAACAAAATCACATGTAGATTGATCTCATCCTTATGGCTTTGATACCATTTTAGAAAAAGAGAGAGAAGAGAGAGAATTATTAAAAACACAACAAAACACACTTAATACCTTTATTGATCACCATAGGTACAAATATAAAAGACATAAATTACTTACTTCATAGATCTAGATGATGCCTACAACTCTTGCATTGGAAACAACAAAATCTACATTAGCTCCTGGTAACTCTTAATGACAACTACACATGGCATGGAACCATTACTTCCAACAATAAAACCATTACTATATAGTATAATAATAAAAACAATATTATAAATCGTAATATTATAAAATCAAAATTATAAACCCTATATATTAGGCCCTAATTTTCTGAAGTCCTATATTATAAATCCTAATATTATAAACCTTATATATTAATCACCCAAGTAACCCAGCTTCACGTTTCCGCCCGAATATTATCAACCATATATTACAAATATCATATTATAAACCCTATATTTAATATTATGGTTTATAATTCCCTACCATAAACCTAATAATTATTGATGTGGTTGATATATAGCTTTGGAAGCATATTTAAAAATGTGGTTATGCTACATTACACTTCAAAACCAATGTGGTTATGCTAGTGTTAAAATAAGAGAATTAACTCCTGCATGGAGATTTAAATATATTTAGAGAGTCAGTTGATTGAGTGTTGAGTTGAGTCGAGATAAGTGATAGATGAATTTCATAAGTCTGTCCATGTCAAGTTATATTAGGCAAGTTGTTAGCCGAAAAGGTTTAAATACCCTTCACCAGGTTCATTGTATTAAGATTAAGATTGAAGTTTGTGTGATAAATAGAAGAGCCACAACACATGTGTTATTATGTATGAATTATTTGTCTTATTTGTGCCTTTACACTTCTAACTTTCCAACAAGTTGGTATCAGATCAAGGTTAGAGAGAGTCAGGGAGGAAGGATTAGAAATAATCGTTGTGTGAGAGGAGAAATTTTTTTTCTTACTTGTTTAAGGCATAACATATCTAGTAGTTATACTCACGGTGATAAAATTTTGGTGGGATCGGTAGAGATTTGTGTTACAGATCAAAAATTTGTAACACCCACCACTTTGAGTACTAGCATTAGAGGTAAAGCCCAGGCAAATGACCTAATTATCATGGCTGACACAAATGAAATAATATCCCCTCTAGTAATAATAATAATGGCTTCAAATAGAAAATAAAACAATATCGCCTCTAATAATTCCCTTCAAATTCCCACCATTATTGCGATCCTTCTCAGATGCCATCATTTTATAGCCCTCGCAGATAACCTCCATGACGTCAATGATGATGGTGGTTTTGTGTCAGCATTTGTTTCTTCATACGCATGAACCACATCCTTCAGCCCTTAATATCATCTTTGCCAATGATGAGAGACTTTTATATCATGAATTAATTCGTGTTGTATACGCAACCAAGGTTGGAATTTGGATTTCTATTTACTCGTCATAATTTTTTTTTTGAAATTTTGGGTCATTACGATAATCGTGAAAAAATGTTATGTTTAAAAATTTTCTCTTCAAAAGTGATATTCTCGCAATAAATTAACCATTTACAAATAAAAATTTAATTAAAAAATTGCCCTTCCATACCATAATTATGTTAAAAAACTCATATAGGAAAAAATAAAATTAACATAACACACAAAGGACTTTTTAAATATTGAATCTTCATTTGAAATTGCATGGAACACTCACAATAAAAATACATATTTAGATTAAAATATAAAAAATATAATAATCTTCCATAAGAAATTACTTATCTACGTAAATAAAAATAACTTTTTATGAAAGGATTTCACAATTTTCATAACAAAAAAAAATTATAAATTTTTTATACAGTAAAATTAAGTGTTATATATAACCACAATGAAATTTATTTTATTGGTATTTATACAATGGGCTAAGGACAATGGTTATTTCATTGATGTAAGTAAAAACATTTTTTTTGAATTATTCAACCAACACATTAAGAAAATGGAGTAGATTTTGTTATCTTTTATAAAAACAATTTGCTACAACTATCACCTTACTATTATTTTTAAAAGATTCCAACCCACTCACCCATTATTCTTATAATTTTTTTACATAATCATCACATTTCTTAATTTACATAGATAACATTATTAGCCTCTCCCTTTTTATCTCCATATTGAATTCAAGGCACATACAAACAAGAAAACATATATTGTAATTTCTTTTGCGTTAATCCTCAATCATTATACCACGGGGATAAATGTTTATTATGCATCATTATTGTGAACATATAATTATCTATTTCTCAAGAAAATGAAAGCACTAAATTATTTATATTTTCAAAATCTTAATATGAAATTAAAAATAATTTATAGTGAGTAAAATTTCTAGAAATTCACAGTAGTAAAAAATGATGAAATTAATGACTAGGTGACTAAAAATGTTGGTCACCGAAATTATTTCAAGTGAATTACTACTAAATTTGAGCAATTTTAAATGACGGAACTAAAAATGACTAATTTATTCTTGGAATAAAATATATGACTAGATAATAAGTGACTAAACTAAAAGTGACTAACTTAAACGACTAATTTAGTCTAGGGATAAAATATATGACTAGATAATAAGTGACTAAAGTAAAAGTGACTAACTTAAATGACTAATTTATTCTCGGATTAAAATATGACTAGATAATAAGTGGTAAAATTAATAATGATTAATCAAAATGAGTACTATACTCCAAGAATAAAAATATGGCGAAATAACAAGTACAACAAGTATATGATTTAGTCATTTACGTTAGTAATTTTTAATTGTGTCACTCCATATATGGATAATTTCACATTTGGTACCAAAGTGTTACATTTCACTATAGGTGTCTCTGAATCCATTTGCAATGTTAAAATTTAGAGACAAAGGAGTCTCTGAATTTACAGTGTTAAAATTATGAATACCCTTTTGTCTCTAAAGTTTAACAATGCAGATGGATTCATCTACAAGTAACATAATTGCACGTATCATCTATCAAATTTACACTAATGCTTTTATTATAATTTTAGTAAAGTTAATATTAATTAGATAGCCAAATTAATATTTATATTTATATTTAATATTTGGCCATAAAGTTTAATATATTTTTAAACTTCATTGATTTATGTTAAAATTGTGAGTTGTTGTAAATCTAAGGTTAAATCTTCATATTTACATTTATATATAACATTTATTATGTTAAACATGTGATTTCATTTAATTCTAGTATTATTTCGTCATATTTACATTTGATAAATACTAAGTAGATAAACTTAAAATATATATTCATAGACCTATTTAGTAAATAGGTATGAAAATTTATTAAATGAAGTCCGGAACTTAATTAATTTTTTAATGATGTATGAACCTTTGTTTTTTTGTAAGTCAATGTTATATTCATGTAGGAAAAAAGGAGTACATATATCCAGTTACAAAATAGGTGGTCTCACCTCGACTAGGTTTGTTGACAAAAATTTGCACTAGATGCAAAAAAATACAAAAGAGGGAATAGGGACATTGTCGATAAAAAGTTGGGCCAGAGGCACCAAAACACATATAAAACATAAATAACACCAAATAGCGTACTATTCATCCATCGTGATGGATGCAGTGCTATCCAGGGTTTTTCCTAGATGGGGTGGAGGACAGAAGTCACACTGACTGTGCCCTTCAAAGTGCGCCAAGCAAGTCTCCAGCTTTTCTACTTTCTCAGTGAGTTGATTTTGGCCTCGCCAAACCACTACCAATCTCTCCCAGACTTGGAACTATAGATAGTGCATTTGGTCCAATGTTGCCATCTTCTCTGCATGCTCCTCACGACATAATCTCTCAGTTGTGTCCACTCTTTCCATAAAGTTGTTGATAAGTGCACGACAGTTCTCTAGGCATCAATGTTAGATAACCTGCCCCTCATTTACCTAAAATAAATCAAACCCACGATTCCCCTTTCCACCACAACCTCCTCCACCCCAAAAACTCTAATTTTAAACCCTTAAACCCCCACCTCTGCTCTCCCCCCGCTTACCTCCTCCACAGCCCCGAGGCTCACCCAAACTAGCAATTCGCAGACACTTCCGTAGTCTTTCCACCCTGGCGTTGACCCACAATTATTATTTCTAAGCCTGGCACTCCCACAGGGACATGGACGATAGGGGAGGGAGAACACCCACACCACATCGGATTCTTTATAATTCACCAAGTTCGAGGAACCTCGACAAGTGTAGAGTCTAGAGACCAGACCCCCCACTATAGAAAACAAACACCACTAGCGAAGGAGCCAAATGTCATCTCCCACCACCACAGGGAAGCAAAGAGACACCTCCCACTGCCAAATAAATATTTCCACCACTAACAAAACCAAATACCATCACCCACCAAACCAACACAGGAAATTGAACAATAAACGATAACAAAGTAGTCGACACCTAAGCGTAACTTCCCCCAGGGCAGTGACCAGCCTCCAAACTCTCCACATAGAGACCACACAACAATCCACCAAAAATCGTCACACCCACACCAGAGGGCACAAAATTTGGAAAGAAACTATTTTTCTGCCACCACCCTCGAGCTTTCCTTGACTGCAGATTCTAGCTCCGTCTCTTACCATGAAAAAACAGGCTCACCAAAAGCCAAGAAAAATGGAAATGAGTGATCTCACTTCCCTTCAACTTCCTTTCCTCAACCCATACGCAGTCAATGGCTAATAAACTGAGCAGCATGGATCGGTTGAACACACTGCACCATCAAATGTTCACGAGAAGCACACACAAGGCACTCCCTCTGTAAACCTTCCTGTGACATTTACGCTTCCTCTTTGGAGGCCACCATTAGGATCAACACCAAACCATATTTATGAGTTTAATGTTGGGCTCCCTCATCTTCCCTCACCTCATCCTTTCACCTCCTCTGAACTCCAATGCGCAATTATTTTTCACACGAATTTCCAACATGAAGTCAATAACTCTCCCGCTGCATGCGTTATGGTAAAGGGATAGGGAGTATCGTCCCTCACCCTGGATTCACTTATACTTACTAATGTGAGATGCCTTCCACATGTTGCTCAGAGCTCTCTCCCATCGGGGAGTATTGTATGAACCTTTGTTAATCTAGTTATGAACCTTAATTAAATTTTTAATGGTGTATGAACTTCTATTGATTGTTTGATATGAACCGTGGTTAATTTTTAATGGTATTATGAACTTTTGTTAATTGTTTAGTTATGAAATTTATTTAATTTTCTAATAATATATAAATATTTATTAATGGTTATAAATATGTAATCCAAAATATTTAAGTATGGTTATTGTGTAATAATGGATAAATGTGTTTGGTTTTATCAATTTCTATGAGAATTGTACCAATGAATATATTTATTTCATTTAATACATAATTTACATGATTATGTCAAATTAAGCTTTAAATAAAACAATATTATTGGTTTTATATTTGATTATTAATAAAAGTAGTAAATACATTTTTGCAAAAGAGCTCCCCTCAAGTCATGCATAGTAGGGACATTGAAGCCCTTTCCTGTAGCTATAATAGAGTACCACATAGCTTGGTTATAAGGTGAGAGAGAAACATCAAATGGGATATCTTCATCATACCACCATATATAAATGTATTGAAAAGAATATCCTTTGCATATTTACAAGACATGCCATATAACCCTCGATGATGGAGACCTTGACCTTCATTTTTTGTTTGACAGCTCAGATTTCCTAATGGGGGAGATGGTGAACGGGGTTTATTAGTATATATGGTAGCACTAATGAACCTTGGTTTTGGAAGAAAGAATGGGAAGATGGCTCCTTTTGGAGGACCGATGACTTTGGTACATTGATAAAGGAAACCAAATATGTATGATAGCCAATGTCTCTAGAATTCCATTTCTCTATTGAGATTTATTCATCGAATACTCATAATTCCCCTTAACCTGACATAGTGCTAGTTTTATGTACCAAAGCTCACGTAGTGGGCCAAAGACAATATAAAAACACCTACAATGTCACCATGTTAGAGCTCGAAAGTGTGACCATGGATTCGATACAAGATCAAAACCCCTACAACATCACCATGATCTGAGAGCTTGAAGGCATGACCTACGATAATGAGAGGGTTTTCCAGCATAGCGTCGTGGGATTTGGCCTCGATAGAAAAATATTTCTTTTCATTTTCAATTGAACCAATTTAGACTCCCTCGACTTGTTGTCAAATTTTTTGATTGGCGAGATACCAATGAAGCTCCAATATATGGTCAACACAATCTAATTCCCTTGTCGTGAATCCTTTGTGCTTATCTAAATGTCAAAGATCTCCGCGATAACAGGCTCCTGGGAAAAGGTGGAAAAACTTGGACATTCAAAGATTGGATCCAAAGGTAGTTTTGGCCCTTGGGTACCTTAATCCTGAATACTTTAGAAGGCAACAACTGACAAATAAATTTGATGTGTATTCTTTTGGAGTAGTGTTGTTGGAGTTCTTATGTGCAAGGGAAACTCTTAATCTTTTTTTTCCCAAAGAACAATTCAATATTGAAGAGTGGGAAACACACTGACAGAAAAAGGGAAAGCTTGAAAAAATCATTGAGCCTCACCTTGTTGGGAGCATCAACCCTGTTTCTCTGAAAATGTTTTGGGAGACTACCGAAAAGTTCCTGGAAGAGATGGGCTTTGACAGGCCTTACATGGGATATGTTCTACGGAACCTAGAATATGAATTTCAACTCGAGGAGATATCCATGAAAAATGATCTAGATAAGGATAGTACAAATATATTGCAGATGTTCCTTTGCGCTACCCAGATCCTAAGCCTTTTGGTCCAAGTTCAGTATGACTTCAAGTCTTGTACAAAAGTTCTCAATTTATATATTTCATTAATGATCATGTGACATTTTTGAGTTCTCAACATCCCACAAAGGGATAGTTTTGAGAATTTACCTATTGTTTGGAACATGTCTCCTTCAGTGGATATGACACATAGTGGATTCATACCTTGGTGCAACAGTTTCTTACCACGAGATGTTTGCAAAATATTCAGGACAAAGTGAACACACAACACTAGTGGCTTTGGTTTGGGAGGAGAGCTACAAGTATGTAGAGGAGATTGAGGGGGCATGCATTATATTCCTTTTCATTGCTGAGAGCCTCATACTTTTTATACTAGCATTATTGGATGAGGTGTTGGTCGAAGTGATGATGACTTAGAAGATGCAATAGTAAGCATTATGTTCTCACAATTGGTGAATCCTCATGGCAAGTAATCACAAAACAAGACTCCTCTGCCATGTTCCAAATTTACCAAATTAGGACATGCAGATAGAACATTGGTGAATGTGAAATTGTTAGGTTCGGTACTTATTTTTGTGCATATCACATTAAAAATCTAGTGCCTCCTCGTAAAATACTCTCCTTGTATAATCAACCACCATTACAGATGATTACACCACATTTGGTTTTAAAATTTAGTTAGGTAGGTAGGTTGCCCCTATCTCCCATCTCCCTATAAAGTAATATGGTCACATATTCTTTCTTCTATGATATTGGTTCCTCTCTCTTAAGTCCTATCTCTCATCCTTCTTCTCTCTCCCTTTCTCTCCTACCTCCCTCTCTCTTCCTCAATCTCTCTCTCTCTCTCTCTCTCTCTCCCTCTATACCCTCCAATCCTCTCACTTTCTCATGAATGTGGGACACTCAAACTCAAGTTTTTCTATAAAATTCATGAGGTGCAGTGTGGCTATTGAGAGTTCATCAGATGGCCATTCTCCGAACTTAAATTGTGTGACAACACTATGGCTAAGTTTGAAAATGGAGAATGAACATATATTTGGTTTAATTGCAATAAAATTTTTCATCAATGAATGTAAATCAATGGCTAACAAATACTAGAAATTAATAAATAGAGAATACATGGGAACAAGCAACAATGCCTACAAAATTGTTACATTGAGACACAAAGAATAAGGAACTATTGTGCACAAACAGAGACCAATGCAACTATCATCTTGACCCCAAACCCTATAAATACTAATTCCCATGCCCTAACCCATTTACCCCCCTAAACCTCTAAACCCCTAACCCATTTAACCCCTAAACCCTAAACCCTTTGTTACACCATTTTTGGTCATCTAACATGTTATTATTAGATGAACCTAAGCACACCATATAAGGCCAATTTTACCCCAAGTAAAATTGCTTTCACTATGGAAAATAACTTAGTAAAGCACGTTTATTAAGTTGTTTGTGGTCTAAACAGGAAATCCCATGAGGAAATATCGAATAAATCCATATTTGTTTGGTTTCTCTCAAGGAATAATTAGTTAAAAAATAGTTTATTTAATATTCCTGGTCATATTTAACCCAAAACAGGAAAATTAATTTGATAAATTATTATTTATCTTATTATTTTCTAGGAATAATTATTTAAACCTTATTTAAATAATATTCCTTGTTAAATGTGACTAAATCATTTATAAATAATTAAATAAATCATTATTTATTTGATTATTACTCAACCAAATACTTAAAATAATAAGTAAATCATTTATTTATTTATTATTTACAAATAAAGGGATTTGACCCAAGTGTTTGGTCAATTTAGTGTGTCCTAAATTGCTGCATTTAATTTGTCAATCCGGGAATCGTAAGCTGATGAAGTGCGGCGCACTATATGTGCAAGATAACCTATTTCTTAACTTTTGTCGTTTTTGGTCTTTCTAAGGTAAAATGGAAATTTTAAAATGAAAAACAAGTTTGGTTATATTTGTTCAAGGAAGTGATATCCCCTATAATGATTTACCAATCTTGAAACTTTAAAAGAAAATTGAAAATTACAATGACAAGACTTGAAAGAAAGTAAAAGTGTACTGCTGAAATGAAAAGGTGCTGCTAATCTAATGAATCAAAACAGTAAACTAGTGAACATGAAAACCAAACTATTCTTGCTGCCGACTAAACACAAAAGAAACTATGCTTAAGGAAATTCAAAATTGCAACAAAATAAATCTAAATCAGATTACATCAATTCATTTTCTGACCCTTCATCATTAGTCCAGCTATGATTTTCGGAAGTAATCATAAACAACTTGTATAACTGATATTTAATTTGCAGAAAGTAAACTAATACTAAACCATACACTCATGATTCAATCCCTCACCATCAGTCCAGCTGTGGCTTTCGGAGGCAACCGAAGATGTCATGCATGATTTAATATATCTAAATTTGCAGAAAAGAAACTAATAATAAACTACACATTTCATAATGCAATCCCTCACCATCAGTCCAGCTGTGGCTTTCGGAGGCAACTGAAGATGCTATGAGCAGCTTAATATATCTAAATTTGCAGAAAAGAAACTAATACTAAACTACACATTTCATAATGCAATCCCTCACCATCAGTCCAGCTGTGGCTTTCGGAGGCAACTAAAGATGCTATGAGCAGCTTAATATATCTAAATTTGCAGAAAAGAAACTAATACTAAACTACACATTTCATAATGCAATCCCTCGCCATCAGTCCAGCTGTGGCTTTCGGAGGCAACTGAAGATGCTATGAGCAGATTAGTATATCTAAATTTAACTACTGAAGCGGAAAAACAAAGCTGAAATGTACAGAGCAATACTGAAGTTAAACAAAAGCTATGAAAATCAAACTAGCAGCAGAACAATGTTAGTTCAATGTCACTAATCAAAAAGGCTATGAAAATGCCCGGTTGCCTATCTAAAACCTAATCAAGAAAACCAGATTTACATTGAAGAATCATAAAACATGAAAGACAAATGAAATGGAAATTATGGAAATGTATAAATGCAAGTGAAACAACTCAAGGAAAGTATGAACATATGGATGGATTATGATACAATGACTTTTGGAAGAAATGAAATGAGAAATATACACTAATACACAAAACCTTAGCTCTATAGGCCCTACACAAACTCTTTGGTAACGATCCTCAAACAATTAATTATGCCAGAAGTGCCCAGAGTCTTCAGAGTTGCTAAGCCATTACGTAATGGTATGTTACTGAAAAATGTAATCACTACAGAAAGGATTTAAAGAGATAACAAGAGTACATTCACGAATGATCAACTATCAACTAACTTTATGTGTATAAAATTATACAGTAACAATAAACTGTGAATCACTTCCAAAGTTCATGAGGTGAGAGCACGTAGACCACTACTGGCCCACGGATATAGGAGTATGGCCGTGTTGGAAAAAAGTGAATCTACTTACAGGATGTTTGAATTCACCCAGAGCTCTGTCAGACAATGATTAACTGCAGCTTAGAAACGGTTTTATGGATGTTTATGCTGCCGAAACAGAGGTCCGCCGACATGAACCTCGGTGCAGTTTATCTCCATGTGGACGCCTTTGACTGCGCTTCTTTGGATGAGTCAGCCAATAAATAGGACAACCATGTCCACGTCATTCAGCTCCGCCATGTGGCTCGTCCCTTGTAGGCACTCAGAGACAGAGTTCCACAAATGACTACAGAAAGTTGCAAGAACAAGGAAAGCAGATTCCTAAATTAATAAACAAAATTCAGATCAAGAAACACAAAAATATAATTAAAACTATATATACCTTTTATATATGATAATACAATTGGGAGGTTTAGGTGAGGAAAAGGCATGGAAAAGTGTATGGAAAGATGCAAATTCGGGACTCAACATACCCCTGTCGTGGAATATGTCATGTCCTTACAACCAAAATTTATATTCTTTGTCTGGCCTATGCTCTGTACTCTACAAGACATCCAATCCTTCTCTCTTCTTCTTTGCACTCATCATTCTGTCTTATAAGCTCTTCATTAAGCACCTAACCTTATATTCACAAGGCTCGCCTCAATCTCCATCTTTCAATTTTATTCTTTCCAAATCTCAAATGTAACATAGTATTATCATGGATGATCTATCCAAATATTCTGTTTTCTTAAGTATTTCATTTCCATTTTGATGTGCCGATTTAAAAGCTCCTACTTTTACTCTGTTTATTGATCAATCAAATCAACTCAGAATGTAGTGAGGCCGAATGGAAAGAGGTAATTTGGACCCGTGGTCTTTCCAAGGATTCATATGGTCATATACCTCCCCGCCGTCAGTCTATCGTGTTACTTAATGGGAAGTCGTCTCAAAATGCCGTAAAGGATAATTATGTTCAAAATCTAGCCGAGGAGTGGCTTACATCAATATTTCTGTCGAGAATAAGATTGGAGTATGCTCATTTTTTGATTGGGAATGAAAGGAATCAGTTCACTAACTCACCTGAAATGACCATGGTCAGCTGAGATCTGTCATGTCTCCTCACCCAAATCAATGAAATGAGGACCCTTAATTTGTGTTTTTCTCAATTTTCCCTTAAGCTTGTCGCTCTCCTCACATGCCGTGGTATACCGTCCTCTTGCCTGTTTCTCTCGTCTCTCGCCTTCTTAAGAGCTGATGACTGTTTTGAAGATAAACTAATCTTCGGAGTGTATTTCACATCTCTTCTTCATTAATGGAGTTTTATGACGCCTCAATAATTTCTTTCCTTTGGTATTATTGGCTTCTAGCCTTGATTTCCTTCTCTTCTTCCCTTTTACCAATCTCTCTCCCCTACTTCAGTCATTTTTTCATAGTAGTAGTATAGTTATTTTGGATTTCTTCTTATCGTTTTTTTCCTTCTACTCTTTTTTGTTGTATTAGTCGCTGGAATTTAGCAGAGTAATTTGGTTTTCAACATTCATTCTTTTTCTTCTACTCTTCTAATTGAACCACCCTTCAGAATTTCCCGAGGTTCTTCAAAGAAGTTTCTAACTAGGAATTTTTTCCCATGTATCTTTTCTTCCTTTAGCTCCTTCAAAATTTTATAAGTCCGTGTGATGATAAAGATGAGGCTCTACATCTCCTAAGTGTTTTTGAACAAATAAGTCATTTCCTTCAAGCTATTGAAGAAGAAAATATAGATTGAGAGTTTGGTTTTCAAGAAAATTCATCAATGGCTCGGCAGGCATGATACAGATCTGGAAACGCCTTCACATGTATTAAATTTCTACCATCATCAAAGAAAGTGGCCCATTCTTCTTATTGCATGCACAGCAGGTCTCTTTGGTACCAAAGATATCCATACCTTGATTTCGTATGATTTCTCCATGTCCATCATCGACATTTGAACCAACGTTCTCCTCCCACATGTTTTGTGGCCGTTGCTATTGATGCTTCATTGACCAAAAACTCCGTATTCCACTTTCGCTTTTCCGAGCCATCAAATGACCTTGCAAATCTCTTTCGTAACTTCTTTGTGGTAACCTCTACTTCGAATAAAACGTTCATTTAGCTTTCTTCAATATCCTTTTTGCTTGCGGATATCCTCTTATAAATCTCGGTCCTTCCGCTCGCTTCTGACATTCTTCCATTTACCTCTCCAAGCTTCAGTTCTGTTTCGTGAGGGTTTTACGAAGTAGAATGAACGATGCGGAAGACAGACCGAGCACAATGACTGTGGGGATGTATCATAAAATGAGAATGAAGCACATAAACGTAATAATGCAGACTGGGTAAAACAGGGCTGTGAGAATGTTTTTTTTTTTTTTAAAATTTATAAAAAGGAACGAAATGGAAGGAAACAAGGAGTGAGAATGAGTAGAGTGGGGGTTAAAACACGATAGAGAGACCATAAAGAGGTTAACAAAGTATAATTATCCTGCCCGTTTTGAATTTTGTAATAATAAATATGAACACGTTTCAATCAATGGTTATGAAGTTATGCTAAGCCAGAAGAGTCATTTGTCAACTCAAATACGTCTCATTATCTCCCAGGATGGAACATGAGTGAGAATCAGAATTAAATGATGAAACCGTTTATGAATGAGTCAAGAGGATAAATATGGAGATTGTGACTGCCATTTAACTCAATATAATTATTGCTGCCAGAATGGGTAGAGCTCATGGTTTAAAATTATATATAAAAATGTGTTTTCAATACTATTTGAAATAAACTTTGTCTGTTGTCTGAATCCTTTGCTTTTACCCTTGGTCTCAACTGGTCTGATCTCCATTGTTCTGAATGTTCCATTGATCCTCTCCTGATTTATTTCATAATTATGAAAAATAACAACCGACTATACATTCCTTGAAAACAGAGGTGGCCATGGACTGTTTCAACATGCTGAAACTGAGTGAGTCATGAAACTAACACAAACTTATTACTTGGTTTGAACAAATGAATAAATGACAACACCATATGGTCATGTTATTTTTATTTATTGAATGATGAAAACAGAAATGGAATGAGGGAAATGAAATGACATGAAATGGAATAAGGGAATAAATGGAGTGGGTGGTGAAATGAAATAAGGAAGAAATTTTTTTTTTTTGAAAATATAGAGTGTCGTGTGTCCTCAATTTTCAATTTATAGTACTTTCGCATAAGACTCGCCAATCATTATCATTTCAGGCTTATACCATTTTTTTTTTTTTTTAAAGAAATAGTGCTAGGCTGTGGAGAAGAAGAATTTCTCCACTCACTGATTGCAGACCTTGGAAATACCTTATCAAAGTCCTCTTTTGAGAGTGGCTTATGATAAACTTTCAATCTATGCCATTCACAATAAGAGGAGTTTGAAACTCATCAGTCAATATACCTGATTCTGTTAAATTTCCATTGGCAAGATCTTGTCATTTAATTCCATATGGCCCAAGCCAATGAGTCCGAAACAGTAATTCAACTTGGAAATCAATAAAGAACAATGCCCAATCTCCTTCTTGAAACTTCTTTCTCTTTGATATATTTTTCATGCTACTTAGTTCTTTGAGGTCTTGACCAGACTGCCTTAGAATTGCTTCTTTGTCTGTCTCATTCAGCT
This sequence comes from Pinus albicaulis, assembly GCA_034641835.2. Taxonomy (NCBI): domain Eukaryota; kingdom Viridiplantae; phylum Streptophyta; class Pinopsida; order Pinales; family Pinaceae; genus Pinus; species Pinus albicaulis. Next base: position 918,519,948 of record CM076573.1, on the reverse strand, counting down.
CATTCAACTGCCTCCATTCTATGCTTTTTTGGCTTCTGATACCCCCATCCCCTAACCGAACCGTTATCTTGAAGGTATTGGACTTGGAACTCAATGGGGAAGAAGACTATTTCCCATAAAACAATCACAGGAGACCTGTATTCCTCCATGTAGTTCAGAGGGCCCATTTCGGAAGCCTTTCATTCAATCTTCATGTGGGATGAAATGGGGCCAGTGATGATACTTTCAAGAACTTTGTTTATGGACTCAATTTTGACCATTTTTCTGTGATGGTAAGGAGTAGGATCTTATAGATTTTGTATTCTTCCATCAACTTCTCCACCAAATTTGATATGTGAATTTGCCTCTGATCTGTCCACATTCCTTTTAAACAAAGCGAGTAAAATATCCTCATAAAGAAAAAAATGAACAACTCGAATTTCAAGAAAGGGTATATTTAAATGTTCTAGCTTTCACCATTTAGTGAAACACATAAACAAAGAAACCAATATATACTTCTTTTTTGCTTAGATGGTGGATTAATAGGTCCAATGAAATCTAAAGCCCTTTTTCAAAGGGTTCAATGAGTACCGTGTTTGCAATGGCATTTCATTTTGAAAGGGTAGGTTTCCATTTCCTTATGTCAGTATCAAGAATCTTTGACATATTGTTTCGTATCTTTGAAGAGGGAAGTCAATAATATCCCAAAGAAAGGATTCGTAGCCGTCCTTTTGTCCGGTAGGCAGTCCGCCGTATTGTTCATCATGACATGCCTAAGAATATCTGCATTTCCCATCTTCCCCGACACATCTTCTAACACAAGATCCGGCCCCGTTTTAAACAATTCGTTAGAAATCCATGAATATTTTGGAACTTCTCCCCACACCTGCTTTTCTTGAAATAAATGTGAAGGTAGGTTTCCTAGAACAAATAGTTAGCAATATCTGCATACCAGAAAAATCTTAATAGTTACCGTGCAAACAAAAATGTTCATCATGAAACTTATCTTCTACAGAGAAATCTTTCTAGTATTCTGAACTCTAGACAAGAAATTCCACACCGTATTCTATTTTCCCGTTCCATCCAACACAAATAATATTTAGGTCTTGCAAAAGTAAAGCCATCTGTCAGCCTCCGCCATTAGTAACAAGTTGTTCCCATTAAATATCTAACACTTATAATGGTCATGATGAAATAAAATGGCAGTCATATGTACACTTAAACTTATTAATTGTATGAACAACAATCAAGAACTATTTTCTACTATTGATAGTTCAACTCTGTGGAGTCAAATTTTTATCATGTAATAAAATGGAATAAGAATTGAATCTTTGACCCAACACAAAATTAAGAGCCGGTAGATCAACATCCGTAGGTACAAGGGAAAGGAAGTTTCCAATTGGTCCTTCAAAGACAGTGCTCGCATATTCTTTGTTTAAGCTTAAAGCTTCATTTGTCTAATCAGATCCCATTTAAATTCACAGCCTTTTGTAAGCAACTTCTGAAGAGTGGAGATGTTATTTAGCAGTTTTCTATAAATCTTCTATAGTAACTAAGAAATCCTAGAAAAACTTCTAATGTTCTTTTCATTAATTTGGAATAGCAAATTAGAGATGACTTCAACTTTTGATCTAATTAACCTTAATCCCATCTCCTAAAATATGATGTCCAAACAACTTTCCTTAAGAAACATCATAAAGCATTTTTCATGCCAATGGTTATTTCTCTTACATCTATGAGAACTTTTTCCAAATTTTCTAATGCCTCTTCAAATGAATTACCATAAATCAAAATCATCCATATAAACCCTACAATCATGGATGATCAGAAAATTCCTGCAGACTGGCTTTGGAATGTTGTCAAAAAATATATAACCTAAAAGGAAGCACTCCTAGAGGTGGCAAAATTTCCCATGGACAAGTAGCCTTCTGGATCTATCTTGATCTTCAAAGCTACCTGACTGATTATAAAATAATTTAAACCATCCAGAAAAAAGTACTTTACCCATAATGTATCTAATAATTCGATCAATAAAAGTAAAGGAAAGTGATCCTTCAAAGTTGTTTGTTCAATTCCCTAATCATCTACCATTTACTCATTTTTCTTTTAGGTAATCATAAAGGAGAAAACCCATCGCTTATCCGAAATTGATAAAATGTTATAGTTTGAGAAGTTTTGAAGCCTTCTTCTCTTTTCTTCATCTCCTAAGATTTGATCTATCCTTCTTTGAGGTTGTCTCATTGGTCTACCTGCTTTCCCACATAGATATGATGGATGTAAGTCTTAGACTGTCTCTTCATGTCAAGAGAATTCCTACAAATGCGTAGAATGTTTTTGCAAGACTCGCTAGCCTTCTGTTGTGACTCTCCAAATGTTTGTTGATATTCAATGTTTTTCCTGGGAAAAATCTATCTTACCTTCCAGAGTAAAAGAGAGAATGTCTAGATGTAGATAACATTCTATGTCAGATTCCAACCGAAATTGTGAGCCAAGTATTCGTGTTGTCTCAGTAACTTTTCTAATGTGTTCGAATTTGACTATCTCACTACCTCCTTAAAAATGGTAAAGACAAAGCGGCAGAAGTGTTCTGCACACTTCCATTCATTCATCACTCTATTTCTCGTGGATTCTCTGCCGGAGGATGGCTGCACTGAATTCTTTGTCAATTAATACTAGAAATGTACATGTCTCCATCTACAACTACAGCATCAAATTTCAGGGCTAGCCAAGGTCTTCCCAAGATGTTTGATGCTGCCAGTCTCTAGATTACTTTTGGGAGTCAAAATCATAAAGTCTACCGGATATTCCCAAGAATCTAAGAGATCCAAATATTCTAATACACCATCCGTTTAATAACCGATCGATTCCGCAAGTTGCAATAAGTAGTGTAAAAAGAAGGTTAGGAAGTTTTAACTGCTCCATAGTCTCAGTTTCATCATAAGAATAAATATAGCAAACTCTAAGTCAATCAATGTGTTTGAATTTCTATCCATTTATATGTGCTTTTCCTTATTACCCTCTCGGATTCTGTTACATACTTCGATGGTAATTTTTCCATCAAGGCTACCCAGTAATCTTTCCTACTGCATCTTTCTTGTGTCCTTTAGCTTCCTGTCTTTTGAAACTCAACCCTTATGGTTTTTGCTAGGAATAGGAATTTCCTGAATACTGTAGCAATGGAATTCGATACAAACATTCTTCACAATTCATTCTAGAAAGTCATAGTTAGGCAAATAAGATTTGTTTTTCCACCCCCGCCCATCTTGTAGTCTTCCTGAAAGGAGGGGCAGATGGAAGATAATAAAGGCTCAACTATAGGATGCTGTGGATGTCATTTCTTTCTTTTTTTGAATTTTTGAATTTTGAAGAGACTTTTCCTGAATTTATTGACTGGAAGAGAGTCCTCTTCAGAGGTATCTTGCTCTTGAATGCTGTCTATAGAAGGTTTTTCAACCTACCATCCAGTCAGGACATCGGGGTTGAGAGGAACAATCATATAGGTGTGTTTTGTTGTCCTCACCATATGTTAGTTTGAGACTTTTACTGCTAGGATTTGGTGTCATTGAGATGGAAGTTGTTGATTGTCTTCTGTTGGTATGGGAGCAGAGTTGAGATCGTATTTACAGCGTTGTTGTTGTGGAAATGTAGAAATGAAAGTTTGGATTTGGGTTTGAAGTTGTGGAGCTGTTTGATTTTGAAAAGATGGAGATATTACTAAAATTGAGAAAATCTCCTATAGTGATTTTGCATCCTTTGTACCCAAAGTAATGATATGAATTTCATGCTGGGCTATGCTGTTGCTGTGATTCAATTGGTGGGTTGAAGATTCTATAGGGTTATTAAACCCCTTTGAGATTGTCCTCGCCAAGGTCTCCTTAAGAAACAGAGATCTTACCGAGTTTGTTCCTCTTGAAAAAGCCACTTTCTATTCAGATTGAATAATAACTTAATCTCAGATTTTCTTCGAGCAAATCATACATGCTTCTACAACTTTGCATCCAAGGGACATTCCTTAGTTATGCTTTCTACATTTACAAAGAAAGAGTGTGCTAAGGCATCTGTCCGTTTTCTCTCATTGTTTTGGATTTTAAGGGTGTCTAGTTGTTCACTAAGGCTCCCTAAGATACCGCTGGAACTCATCAAGCATATTACCACCCGCCCGCCTACCTGATCCAAATAAGGATGCAGTTAGCCCACAAGAGAAGAATCCCTAAGCCCTTTTCCAGCTTTTAGATTTTCCTCTTGGTAGATGGATAACATAGTCTGCTATACTTCATGAAATGGAAGTTGAGAAATGTCTCTTTCCTCATCAGTTGTCAAAATGTCTTATCCATTCATCTCATTACTTTGAAGGAGGGTTTCTCTTCGTTCTATTATCTAAGTTGCTCATCTTTGTTCTTTTCTGCTGCATTGAAATATTTCAATTGTCTCCTACCATTTTCTGCATCATCTGGAATATCTGTCCTGTACATTTGGTAAGTATATGTCAATCCAAGTATCTATCCAAAAATGTTTGTTTTATTTCATTCAAGTCCCTTGAGAATTGAGTGGCTTAACCTATGAACCCATTTCTTAAAGCAGATCCTCATTGCCAAGGAAACAATATTTTTGAGAATCTTTCCATATAGTCATGTTCAGTAATAAATTCCAAACTCAAATGTAATGATCCCTTCATCTTCGTAATCCATAAAAGTTAGGGAGACATGGTGAAATATTTTTCATTGTTGCATGAGTTTCCTCATCATCATAGGGAACCTGAAATAAATCCCTATTTCTACCATTATTTCCTTCACCATTGTTATCTCCATATCTCCTCCTCTTCCACCTCCACCTCTATTTATCTCCTATGACAGCTTCTTTAGGAGTCCCTATAGTCCTCTGTCTTTCTACCAAGGAAGATGAGAGAAAGTCTTTGTTTCTGCGGTTTCTAGTAGGTGGTATAGGAGAACTTCAATGTACTGCTTCTTTGATCAAAAATCTTAAGGCTAGGGGTAGAGCAGCAGAACTGTCGTGCCTAAAGAAGATGGAGTTATGAAATCAGAATCCCTGGCTTTAGCTGCAACCCTTCCTGAATCTCTTGCTCTATGTATGTCAGACCATGCTATTTTTGTTTTTTAAAAAGTTGGGCTAATTCTCTTCATTCTTACCTCATCAGGTGCAAGAAGAGAGCATACTTAAGAAATTACTGCAACCACAATCCTCTTTTCTGATCCTCCGCACTTGCTCTGAGAAAAGTAAGAAGACACTTCTGCTGTCAGTTTTCCTTCTTTATGATTTTTCTTAAGAAATTGTTACCTAGTTACACTTCCTCTCGGCACCCAGCCACAATTGTTGGTCAATTTAGTGTCCTAAATTGGCTCTATTTTAATTACTTAACCCGTGAATCGTAAGTCAGATGAAGTGGTACAATTATATGTGCAGGCAAGATAACCTATTTCTTAAATTTTACTGCTTAATTTTCTTTTTTTCATGAATGGAAATTTAAAATGAAAACAAGTTTGGTTATACTATTCAAGGAAGTGATATCCTCATACTTAAAATAATGTTCTGAATCTTGTGGTGCTGAAAATGAAAATTACAATGACAAGACTTGGAAAGCAGTTTTTTTAAAGTGTACTACTAAATGAAAAGTGCCGCTAATCTAATGAATCAAACAAGAAACTAGTGAACATGAAACCAAACTATTCTTGTTGCCAACTAAACACAAAAAGAAAACTATGCTAAGGAAATTCTAAAATTAAAATAAATCTAAATCAGATTACATCAATTCATTTTCTCAATCTTCATCATTAGACCAACATACTTTTCGAAGTAATCATAAACAACTTGTGTAACTGATATTTACGTAGGCGTGAAGCAACTTAATACTAAACCATACACTCATGATCTAACTTTGCCATCAAATTTTACCAAGCTGATATAAATCAAGATGATGTCATGCAAGGATTTAATATATCTACCTATAAAAGAACTAATACTAAACTACACATTTATAATGCAATCCTCGCCCATCACCTAAATTTCGTATTGGAGGTAAATCAAGATGCGAGTAGCCAATATCTAAATTGGAAAGAAAGAAACTAATACTTAAACTACACATTTGACACGTAACTTTCACCATCAGTCCAAATACTTTCTGGAGGATCAAGATGTTGAGCAGTTTAATATACCACCTGCGGTAAGAAATCTACATTACTAAAGTCCACATTTCATAATGCAATCTCCTCATCATCACTGTATTTTCTGAAAATCAAGATGCTATATGTATTAGTATATCTAATTTCAACTACTCAAGAAAACAAAGTTTAAACAAAGGTATAACATCAAGTTAAACAAAAGCTATGAAAAGCAAACTAGCAAACAAATGTTAGTTCAACATTAACTAAAAAGCAATGTTCCTGTGGCTGTTTAATTAAACCGCTATGAATCAAGGTGTTCCATCGTTGATTGAAGCAATCATAAACATGAAAGACAATGAAATGAAATTATGGGAAATGGGAACAGTAATGAAACAATCAAAAGTATGGAATATGGCGGATACTATGATACAATGACTTAAAATTTAAATGAGAAACATGTTATTCACACAGTATCCTATCAGCAGGTCTTCACTTTGTAATGGATCTCAAACATATCGTCCATCAAGAAAACAGTAGTCTTCATATTAAAAGGGCTTGATAATAAAGTATACGGTGAAGGTAACAGAATCACTATGAAAGGTATAAAGATAACAAGAGTGCATTCACGAACATCAACTAGTCAACTAACTTTATGCGCGAAAACGCTCTATATATGCAATAATAACCTAGAATCATTTCCTAAGTTCATGATGAGAGAGAGCACGTAGACTGTCGTCCACCTTGAGAGAGAGCAAAATAAGCTGGAAAGTGAATCTACGGAAGGTGGATGCTTGAATCTGTTCAGAGCTCCACAGTGTTCATTTAACCTCCGCAAGCCTAGAAACGTCGTGATGTTTATGTGCCACGAAATGGAGTCCCGCCGACATGAACCTCTATAGCGACTAGCGGGACGCTTTCGACCGCGGCTTCTCTTGGACGAGTTTGCTTGAACAAATAGGACACAACTGTCCACGTCATTCCTAGCTCCGCCCATGTAGCTGCCCCTTGTAGACACTCCGTAGCATAGTTCACAAAGACAAGGAAAGTTGCAGTACTGCTAAAAGTGGCAAGGATTCCATAAATTAATGAACAAAAATCTAGATCAAATAGAAATACAAAAATATAATAGAAAACCCATGTTAGATACTCCTTTGTACAAGATAATGAGAATTTGGGAGTTTAAAGAATAAAAGGGTATGGAAAGAAGGAAAGATAAAAATTTGGGACTCCAACACCAAGTCAAATTCTTTTCCTCCTATCAAATATACAATAAAATACTCCATAAAAGTTGATCCTGATGTATTTCATTAATATTTTAACTATGTATCCAATATCTAAGACTAGCTCAATATTTTGTTATAAATAGAAGGGGTTTTTCTATCTGTTCATTACCTTTTCTTGCCTAAAGATCTACTTTGATCTACTTTTTGGTCTCACTTTTTGTCCATCATCATTTCTGTTAGTTTTTCACTATTTTCTTTTGCCTCTTTGAGTTTATTTTTCTGTTCAAGTTTGTTACATCCATCTATGAGAGGATTTAGGTCTCAAATGTTGAGAATGATGTGTTGAACCCAATCCAAATTAGAAGGATTTGCACATCATTCATGTTCTCCCTCCTGTGCCACAAATAAAAATCTTAAATATTATCTTTGTCTTGTCTATTGATGGATGGATCAAATCTGTTTTTATTCAACGTTTAATGTCTTTAATGCATATCTTAGATTTTGCGCAAGATTGTCTTAATAAATACCTTCGTATATCTGAAGATATTGAAGAATATTATGAGTTGTTAGGGTTGTTTTTTGCATCTATGTTGAAATTTTCTTTATTCTTCTTATGGATAAGATTCATACTAAAAACTCACTGACCAATGCATAAGGTTTTATTGCATTGCCATAGCCTCGTCATTTTCTCAGATCCTTACATATCCAAATTTTTTTCAAACCTAGGATTTCCTCTCTTCACGTGTTTTTTTTTCTTGATGTTTATTTTTAGCCTATAAAACCTTCAAACATTTGAAAAACATAACTTCGTGTTTCAAACTCTAGTCACGTAGGTGATGTATATAATCTACAAAAATTTATTGTTATCTTCTAAACCTACTCCCTGAGCATCAAGGGAAGTAGTCATGATTTTTTTGGGCTAAAATCCTGCTCTAACCTTCATGCAGCAATGCAGGCATAAAACTCCACTATAGAAATGTGCCAAAATCTTGTCTGAATTTTGGAATTTTTTCATATTTTATGGTTTGTATGGCCTTCTTTAGGGTTTTCTGATCTTTTCCACTCCGTTGAGTATTTTATTATTTTGTCTAGCGTGTAGAAACTGTATACACTGTGTTTCAATACCCTCCACCTTTGTGGAAGAGTTTTAGCTTACGTGTGTTGTCTTGTGCCTCTGTGTTCATCCATTTTCAGATCTAATCCATTACCTTTAGATCCAATTTTGCTGTTTATTTATCCATCCAAAACACCTCCTTTACTTTTTTTTTAATGCCTTTAGGGGTCTCTCTGACTTCCTCTAGTTTGTGCCTTTTAATTAATCTATTTACAACATTTTTTTCCTTCCATTTTGTTGTTTTTCTACACCTATTTTGCATGTGATAGCACCTTGATCATTGTCCCCTCCCAAATTTATATATATCAGTCATTTTGGTGTGTTTCTGACTTAGATTTTTCTCATCCATTATCAGTTGTTGAGAGGCCCACCTTCTGTTTATATTAATGTATAATGTTTGTTTTATTTTCTATTATTTGTTCACATCATGTTTATTCTGTGTTTGGTTTGATGCAGCTTATACAACATACACTTTTTCTTTTTCTACAAACATCCGAGTTTAAAAATTAAAATTTACATACTTAACATATGTTAATCGTATAAGATTACACACCACCAAAAAGAATTAAAACATTGTAATCAAATTGATCCACTCTTTGCCCTTTTGAGCCACATTGTAATTAGTTTGTCCCGCACCTCCTTGCCTCTGCTGGTATCTCGTCCCTGAAGCCTGTAGAAAATAGTCTACCATTTACTCAGCATTTATCTCAGCAAAGACTTTTTGCCCTGACCTGCTGTGGCCATGGGAAATACCTTACTCTCCGTGATCTTAATAATTCTGACCGAGTCCGGACTCACCTAGTTCATCTGTCTCTCTCGCCTCATTATCCCTCATGTCACTCACCATGTATATGGTCTGGCACCTAAATGCTGTGTAGCCCCACCCTAATTGCTGGGCATTACTAGTGTGACCGCAACAAGAACTACCCCGGCTTCTCCCTTGCTCCCCTATATGGCAAAAGTAGCGATCTTCTCGATTTTATCCAAGTTTGATCAACAGATCTATACCATGATTTTGCCATTATGCCAACCCAAGCCCCTTCCAACATCCCAAAGTTTAAAGGTCTTGCTGAGAAGATCCTACAAATCATGTTCATCTTCACATAAGTGTTCATTCAACTCCATTGCCTATGACTGGCTCCATCTTCAGCCCCAACGCATAGCCATTTAAAGTGAGAGCTTATAAGTGCAGGTTGATCAGGCCTCATCCTCTCATACCACTCCTTTTTCAACTTTTCCTTTTTTTTTTTTTTTTTTATTTCCTGCCCCCCTTCGTTACACTAGTGTCCAACTTTTGACTTCCTTTGTCACTGTCTGCACCCGCCTATCTGATTTCATGTCCAGAATGCGCAGTGTTGTTGAGCCTATGTCAGCGCCCCCTGCCTTCAAGACCATGCTCCAGCATGGACTAATGCTCCCTAGATTTCTTTTGCCTCGCTATAGGCAAAGATGTCGCAACACATTTACTCAAACCGTAGAAGCCACTCTCCACATTCCTTTTAAAACATGACCTATGACCAGCGCCTAACATTATGTTGATATTTCTGCCCGATCTTCCCTGTATCCGTGGTGCTCAATAATGTGGGCATATCTGCCACGGCCGTATCATTGGAGCTCTTCTCATCTATATGCTTGGGACTCTACTGGCTATGGTTTCCTGGGGAGGGGCCAAACACCTCCCGCACTTTTCCTCCGTGTGTCATTGTAATCCAAGGATACGCATGCCTCCCTCCTTTTCTCTCGAAACTCCCATTTACCACAATGTTATCCAATCTCCTTATTATTCATATCCCACTTAGTGCTTAACCTCCCAAAGATTAGCACCTCCTGGCCTCTCGCCATTTTAAGTAACCCCCATACAACAACTGTCACTCTCAAGGGTGCAGGTACGCGTGTTTAATAACTCTCCTTCCAAAAGGAAGAGGGAAATGTCACCAAAGTGTTCCCTCATGAATCCTAGACCGACCCCAACCACGTTCCCAAGACAGCACCAAGAATGTATAATTATCCTTAAAGGCTGGTATTCAATAATCACATGAACAAACAAGCCTTGTCCTTTGGTGTGGTTTCCTGGCTCACAGCATGGAAAATTGTCCCTTTGGTCAATGCCAAGACATTAGACAGAGTCTCATACAAGATTGTGAGGACACCGACTCCCTCCCCTTCCATCCTCCCGATCCTATGCTTGTCAATCTGGCCGCATTTACTAATCCTTTCCTCTAAGGATTTATTACCCAATGTTTTAACATAGGCACCATCTGAACTCTGTCTTCATCTCAGAATTCATCAATAAACACGATGAACTCGAGCAACCTATGACCGTTGACCTCACCCTTGACCAGTCCTTACACATAGCAAATAAGCTCCCCATGCCCGTCTACATCCTTCTCTTTCCAGCTCTACGAGCTCTCTTCACAACCAATGGTTCTTTGCAACCCATTAGTCAAGCAGTAGCTTTCATACCAAGATCCCTAAGTACTATTATGCCTAGTTCTTTCTCTGCAAAGCCACCTATTTTAAGGGTGATGATTAGCTAAATTCTACTCTCCATGATCCTAGTCACGGAACTAACTTTAACAGTGTCTTCACAACTTCTTAAAGCTCTACTATATTCATATAAGTATCAGACTTTCCAGATGATCACATCGTCTCTGGATGTTAATCGTCAAAAACTTCTTCCTCTTCCTACTTTTGTCGCCTTCCAAATCCCAGCCAAGGTCTAGAATGCTAACGTTTCCCGTTCTTTCATTGATGATGGGGAATCCACCTGTGTGATTTCCACTTCGGTTTGGAAGAAAATTATATCACCTAAGTTGGCCCCTTCCATGATCACTCTTTGATCATGGAATGGCCATGCCTCCCAACCCATTGTTCTATTCCGCAATTGTCCTATTGTTCTCAGTAAAAGGATTGTTTGCTTGACATGTATCTGTGATGTCTCTTGACTACAACATTATATTACTGAAATACAACCTATGTGATGTCTATTATCCATCTCATGAATGACCAAGATGTCCTTCCCTGGTAATGGAAGGGTAGTCATTATTGACCAAATGACCTGACATTTAACTAAGTCTCTAACCTCCCAGTCCATCATCTCTTCAATGGTCAATAAGAAAACTGGTTTATCCTTTAACTAGTGCTCCCACCTCTGAACACAGTAAAGACTCCCTTCTCTGTTATTCCCTGACCTTTCCTCCCTGCCTTTAATCCCATCTCATCGAATGTTTGTAATCGTCTCCAAGCGTGTTCTAAACAACTCGTCTGAGCTCAGCCTACCGCAACCTACTCACATAGCCCTTCGATCTCAGCCTCTCGACCCCTCCTCCTGGCCTTCACTTGAAAGTCTCATCCATGAGCCTCCTTCACCCTCCTCGAATGGTTCCTCCAGTCCCTGGCCCCACCCCGGAGTCGTCCCGCTCACACATTCTCCTGCCGCATAATACTATTCCTAGCTCCCCCTCTCCCCGGAGGCTCCCCAAGATTTATCATGGCTACTGTATTCCCTTCCTAACTTGACCTCAAATTTATTTGGTACCTTAATCTCCTGTGCCTTTACTTACCCTCATTTGAATAACCGGTCCCTATCTGCGCTGAGACCCTGCCCAACTTCCGTCCAAGGATTCTCCTCATCGTTAGAGTGCCTGCTCACCTCAACAGAATCTTCTCCCCTCAGACAACAGCAAAAGTGTGCTCAAGAAGGGAATCTAAAAGATAAGGCCTCAACAAAACATGCTCCCTCTGCCGCTGTAAAGCAACAATTTAAAAGTTTTGTGGATGTTGTCACCCAATTCCATACCTCATCCAAGAGTTAACACTTACCCCAAGCCCATGGTAAATGAAGAATTTCAGTTCAGCATCCTAAAAGGTATATACAACTTATACTCCCACGAGGCCTCAACTGAAATGAAATAATAAAATCACCTCAGGATGCAGAAAGCATTTCATGAATACTATATAGTCACCCTCTGCTCCCGCCTCATGAGCATTTTCCTTTTCAAGCAGTATAATCATGCTGGCATTAAATGAAAGTCCACCAATCCTTTGTTTGCATATTTGTTCTCACAGAAGTAGGCACACACATCCACTTTATTTTAATTTCTCCTTCTGATCTCTGAATGACAGTAGCCTTCAGCCACCGTCCACTACCTATCATCATTTACAGATCTTCTGGGATGGAAGGACTACCCTTGCTCTTTCCTCTGTCACCACCTCCTCAACGATCACCTTGATTCATCATCTTGCATCCTTCTATTCACTATTTTTCTGCCACCTTTGTGACAGATGTGACAAAGAATCCTTTTCTTTCATGATGATGAGTTAGGTAGTTTTTCTGCAAGTCAGGTGACTTTTTCTGCCCGCTCACCCCATCATCTTCTATTACGATGATGACATTATAGTACCACACTCATTAATTTATCTTTAATCTCCTTAGAATGGAAATCACACATCGAACACATACATAACTTTCAGGTTTATTAAATTGACACCTAATGTTTGGGTAAGGGGGAACCTATATTTGAGAGACCAAAGAGAACAATTCTCCACAACTTCCTAGTGTGACTAATGGTCACCACTCTAGTACCCTGATTCTTCCTATCTAAGAACTTATAGTCCCATACTACTGTATCACTCAGGGAGATATTATTCCCTACTGTCTTCCATCTTACATCACAACTCACTTCAGATGACACGTTTTGACCAACCTGTGAGTTTTCTAGAGGCAGCATCAGCTTATTATCAAATCCTCTCTTTGGGATAATGACACTTGGTTACAAGTACATCAATTTGCTTCTATATATAAATAATTAAAAAAGAGATTGGTAATCCTCCATTCCCTCTTAAATTAAATCAACGTAAAATAAAATGCTGAATTACACTATAAAAATGTGTTTATCTCTTTCTAAAATACATTTTGCATGACCATCAATATGCCATAGACATCATATCTCTGTCCATAAAAATCCCATCTCTAGCCAAAAAAACACTTAAACTGCATTCTTGATATGTCAGATTTTCTGCTCATTTCAGACTGTGTTTTTCCACTAGTACTCATCAGAGGGTCACAAGGGCTGCACATCTCTGCGTGCGAATTCGTCTGCTCATGAGCTCTAGGTGTTTAAACTAAAATTTTATCTCTTAAATGAAATAACAAGAGGGGTTAGGCCTCTACCCGCAACTAAATTGATTCATTCTAATGGTCGTTTTTCCACTATGCTCACTGTGGGACGATTTAGGCCTCTCTCCTTCTCTGCACTACAGTCCAGAGCCATGCAGAAAAAACTATTAAATTACTTAAAATCTCTCAGAATGAATTTCAAATGGGCATTCTATTAGCTTTTCTACTTAATACTATCCAGGATACATTTGTCCAAGAAGTGTCACTTCACTACTCTCAAAATCAAATTTCTTCACTTGAAAGATCTGGTATTTAAAAATCATTCTCTCCATATCATCCATGCTCAAGGGAAATTTTCAGCGGAAAGTAACTATCTTGTACTCATGTTTTATGGTCCCTCTATTAGACCTTTCATGTAAAGATCATCAAGTCACGACTTGTTTATAACTGAAGGAGGCCTATCATCTGTGACTACAGATATTATCCAAGTCCCTTTCTGTATCCGCTTATAGTTCACCATCCTTCATTGCTTTTGTCCTCTCTCATGCTATTAGCCATTATGGCCTCTGGCCCGTATTGTCCCCTATCCCCTTTGACATTGTTTCCTACTACCACTGTCATCCATGCCCTTTATGCTCATCACAAGAAGGTTTGCTTGATCAGCGCCTATCACCCCCATTTTATCATCATCCATGAGGTGTTAGCCTATCATCGCTCTACTATTTTTCTCACATTAGTTGAAGCATTCTTTACCACCTCCATACGCACCTCCCTCCTTTCACTTATTATCTTCACTGTCTAATTTAAAATAGGTCTGAGGTACATGTGCCTTTGGTTCCAACTTCCACTCTTATTTGGTTCCCAGATCAAACAGCTGACCTCACGCCTTTGACCTGATTTTTTGTCTGTTTCCAACTCACATCATGATCGAAAGATCCGGGAGGTCTCATATCTACAAGATGGCTCAGATGACCCAGTGATTCTGTGTGTGTGATGTTTCAGCCCCATGAGGGTGTCTATAAGAAGTCTCCCCACATGCCTAAATGAACTCTTCATTATTGTTCTCCCATGCAACCTTCATTATATTTGGATGATGTCGCCACAATTGTTTACAAAGACCTTTGTTTTGTGGCTTGTATCACGAGATTTTCAGAGCTCCTCCCTATTTAAGGTGTACATACATGTATTTATATTCAAGAGGTTTCTGGACATGGTCATATGGGTTATGATGTTTATCCCTGCATAACATGGTGATTCACACGAGTTTATCCGTTCATGAGCAAATAGTGGAAACATGTATCATATAGTTCCAAATACTGCCATTGAATAGTTGTTTGTACTTTTGTTCCCACAGTATAGGTATGCCTCCCCGCCACCTATAGTAATAAAATAAGTACCTAATTTCACAAAGAAATTATCACAAGTTCCCGCTCCTCGTGTAGTCTATATTCCTTTCAGCATTAACTTACCATATTTCTCTCCGTTCCCCTCTGCAGTCTAGTGATTGAGTTTTTGGCAACGATTTCTATTATTAGTAGTTCTAATGCTCATATTATTTGGGCGATTCAGTATCATTCATTTTTGTCATCTAAGCTGTTATACATTAGATGAACTATGTACGTTCATAAAAAGGTTCACCAACCTATGTAAAATTGTTTTCACTATGAAAGAATTTAAACTATTTATTAAATTGTTTATGTCCAAACAGGTAAAACCCTATGAGAAATATTGAATAAAATCCATACGAGAAAGAAAGAAGTGTTTACTTTTCTCAAGGAATATCTAGTTGGAAATTAAATAATTTAATTAATATTCTTAGTCATAAGTAATAAAAATAGAAAGTAATTAGATAAATATTATTTATTCTATTATTTTCTAGGAATAATTATTTAAACTCATTTAAATAATATTCCTTCATAAATGTGACTAAATTATTTATTAAATAAATCAAATAAATAACAAGAATATTTGTCTTATGTTCAACTACATCCTTTAAAATAATACTAAATCTCATTTATTTAATTATTATTTAAAAAATAAAGTATCGGCCCAAGCCAACTCTTTCCCCAACAAAATATAATAAAATATTCCCACATCATGTTGATCCTCCGATTAAGCTAATAATATTTTAACTATAGCGCACCAATATATAGACTAACTACATTTGCTATTATAGAAGGGTTTTAATTAATATCCATCATGTCTTTTTCAGCTCTAAAGACTGTCACCATTCATAATTTGGTCCTAATTTCATCCACCATCATTGTCATATTTTGTTACCATTTTCCTTGTATCTCTTGTTCCATTTTTTCTTTGGGTTTTCTACACCATCAAGAGGAGAGGGATTTGATAAAGTGATGAGGACTACAAGAACCCATCCCATTATGAGGATCTAATAACATCCTCTATGTTCTCCTCCCTATGTGCCATAAATACAAAAATTTCCTTTAAACATATTCTTGTCTGGTTTCATTTGGATGCATGGAGAAAATCTTGATTTTATTTATCGCTTAATGTCTTTTAATGCAGTAGATCTGATTTCATGTGATTTTATCTTGGCTTCAACTAATTGTAGATCTAGAGATATTGGTACTATCTTTTCAAGTAGTCAATGAGTATGCAAGGCTAAAGTGAGCCTAATTTTTCATATCATGGCTAAGATTTGTTAATAATAATTTTTCAACTTTAACCCTAACCTTGGTCCCCCCAAACCTTAAACTCTTGTTATTTAACTCCTTTAAATTGTTAAACTCTAACTCCTTAACCTCAAACCTATTAAGTTCAATTTCACCCCTAAACTATTTAACCTCAAACCTCAAAATGTTAACTCATTAACCCCTAAACTCCCTAAAACACAATCCTGCTTAACCTCTAAACCAACTCCTGATGACACCCAACCTCAAACTCCCAAATCTCAATCTGCCACCCCAACCTCATCCCCAAACCTCACCTGCTTTAACTTACAAACTCTAAAACCCCTTAACTCTTTAATCTCACTCACCAACCTATTACAGACCACCTAAAATGTAAACTATAACCTCAATCACAGAATCATGAACATATTTAACTTCAAACCCTAAACCTCAAGTAATCCTAGCTCAGTCTCAAACCATTCTGTCTCAGTCCCCAACCTATTAATCCTCATCAACCTCATATTAGTCTTGTATCCCCAAACTTAACTTTAACCTTTAAACTTAAAAGTTCAAAATCTCTTTAACTCATATAACTTCAAACGTTAGCCATCTAATCTTAACACACCTGGCTCTCAAACCTTCTTAACCCATTATGTGACAAGCCTCTTATACCTATAACCTCAGTCCCTTAACTCCCAAACTTTAAAATCTCATGTTTTAACTCTAACTCTCTAAACCAGACTACTAACCTTCCTTTAAAACCTTAAACTTATTTTTAAACTCAAATTTTAAACTCAAAACCCTAAACCACATTAATACCTAAACTTTAATCTGTTAGTCTTGAGCAAACTTTAAATATAATTATTAGCCTATAATCCTGCTGTCTCTCACCCTAACCCTAAACCTTAATTTTTAAATCCTTAACCTCAACCCCTTGAACACCACTCATTATTCACCTAACCCTAATCAGCTTTGCAATGTCCTTTTTAAATCCTGGCCTCAATCCCATCTCTAACCAATTTCACCATTCTAGTAACTCTAAATGCACTAAATCCTCCCAACTCTTAACCCTCCAATCCCTAACCTCAACCAACAACCATTATTCCTAACCCAAATCCACCCCAACTATCTAACTCATTATTCTCACCTCATAGTAATGTCTCTAAATCCCCAACTCTTTAAGCCCCAAATTCCTAACCTTACCCCCAAGCCTACAATCCCTAACCCCTTTAACCACTAACTCAATATTGTCTTAACTAAACCCCAAACCCGTAACCCTACCTCACATTCCCTAGCCTCAAGCCCCTAATCCAACTTAAATCCATCAACTCATTATTCCCCTAACCTATAAGAGTCCTAAAACTTCTGGATTAGCTCATTCAAAATGACATAGCATCTAGTTTGGACTCCACGATACACTCTGCTAACAAGGTGGAATACCATGAGCAAAACCAGCATGAAAAACTTCCCTAATGTTTATAGCATGACATTTAGGTTTAATTTTATTTTAAATAATTAATTAATTACTTTAAAATCCTTTTATTAAAATGACATAAATTTTTTGCTGTCCTTTCAAATACCTATTATGTGGTTCATTCATCAAATCTCTTAAAATAAATTATTAGAATGAACAAATTATTTTAAGCTCCTTTTAAATCAAATGTTTAAACTTACAAAAATCACGAAGTGTTACTAACATCCATCAACAAAAATGCATGATATTAAAAATCATATTTGGAATAAGTACAAATGGGAGGGAGCATTCATTTTCTAAATTTTATCCTTTACGATTTAAAACAGTATTTCTCCCACCCAAAACAATAGAATTGATCCTGTTTTGGTCATCTCCATTTCTTCCACTAGCAACTAAGCATCTCTGATCAAAATAGAGAGATAGGAATGGCATTCAAAGCCTCTTCCCATGCGTATATTTATCAAATTTGATAAGATGTTGTTTATTTTGGAGCGTCCCAACTTTCTCATGTTCATTATTTATATTATTAGTGCTCTAGATATCTTTTTTGAAAATTTGTTTTATTTCCAAATCACCCAAAAAACTCAACATGTTAACTATTTCAGAATAGAATCCCTGTCCCGTATTTCACCTTGACTCATGTTTTTCAATGAATTTATATGTATGATACATTCTATATATTTCATTACAAGGTGGAATAGCTTACTCATATTCATCAATTTTGATTTTCTAAAGATAGCTCCATTTGTACAATGAAAATGTTTTTCCTGATTGCCTCTAAGGGATGATTTCTCAGTTATGTAAAATGGTGAGATCAAATCATTGGGTTTCTATATTTGATATATAAAAGCAGCTCAGAGGAAAATCACCTTTCCCCAGCCATAAAATAAGGAGGAGTCCTCAAGGTAATGGTAGTTAGTAGAAAGATTGTGTCATCAACTTGCTGTGGTAAAGCAAATTGTAAACAACTTCACAACTATCCTTCAACTCCTCCTCAGAAGAACATCTCTGGTTTGGGAAACAGAAATCCCTGAAAATAGTTAGAGAGGTCAAGAGAAGAACACTTAAGAATGGGAAATGAGTATTGAAGTGCTAGAATCATCCACGAAGTAAAGGTCAGGGAAGAAACTAGCCTATTTAAGGCAACCTATGGCAATTTAAATAAAAGTGAGTGTGGAGAACTGCATAGAGTCCAAAGAAAAAACCTAAAATGAACTGTGATATCATCTCAAAAGTGGTAAGACTACTTAATTAAGAAAACATAATGCATAACAATGCAAAGAAAATTGTCCTCCCTAAAACATGCTCTTTCCAAAACAATAATCATCACAAAAGAGAAAATGCTAACCAAAGGGTTCTGTGTTTCTGATCCTAATAAGAACATACAGATCAAACAACAAGAGAAATTACATGTATTCTCCTCAGAAAATCATATTTTAAATAAAGCCGGGCCTTTGATGGGGTGAAGTTTACAAAGCCCTGTGATCGTGTGTTATTGGAGGGAGAGTGGGATACCTAAAATGGTAAGAATTGCCACCATGTGTGTTTGTCTTTCTCTCTTGATATGTACCTCATTTAATGTCATATTTATTAATCTCTGATTTAAATTAAGCCCAAGCTTGTAAAGGGCCTCAACAAAAGACACTTGTATTCATATATCTGTAATAATGTCGCTGGAAGGAATTCATGTGTACATAAAAATTTTTCCTAATTTTTGCCTATTGTTACTTACCAGGTCCACCTACTTTTAGTAATGGCATCCATAACCGCCTATTACAATGCTTATTTCTTAGTTGTTCTCTCACGCATATGTGTTTTTATTTGATACTTTTCCACAAGGGATAAGTAACATGTTAATTTATTTTTTCCATTAAATGGCCAGAATCTATTCATTCTAGAAATGTCTGATGAAAGACCTTGTCAAGAAATTGAAGTCTGCCTAGAGTTCCATGTCTGGATAAACTGAGATTTCTCCAAAGGAGAAACAGGTTCACTTTAGCAGCCCCATCAGCAAGCCTGGAATCTGAAACTACTGTCAAGTTTTCCTAATTCTTCCAAAAGCTGTCATAAAGAAAAATCCATTAGATTTAATCCTTTGCCTCCAAGGACGCCTATATTTCATTGCAAAAAAGGAAAAAAATAGTACTAAATGAAACCAAGTACAGTCCCAATTCACATGGACTGCCCATATAGTTTGTGGTGGGAAGAATATAAGAGATTTAATATATTAAAATGACTTTAATTTGAATTATGTTATTGATTTTAAATATTTGAGAATTATGTGAAGAGGATATGTTGTCTACTGGAAAATAACTGCAATTAATCTCTCCAAGAGAAAAAGCAAGGTTTGGCATTTGTATGAATCTTCCTACTAAAGGCATTAGTAAGAGGGGCGCTGGGAAAGTAATGTTGTAAATGAAAAAAGAGACAAATCTATATAAAAGAATCCTCAGATTACAAAAATGAAAATGAGATGTTAGCACACAGGCAAGACGCACACACCTCTGCCATTGTGGAAGTGGCTGTGGCCTCCTAGGTGGGGAAAAGGGGATAAAATAATCCACCAAACAAATTATGACTCATGAAATTAATTGTAAAGCTGAAATATGATGCACCAGAAAGAACATGTTCTTGTATGTCATGGAAGCAAACAGTAAAAGAAAATCGACACAATATAGGAAAACTGGGAAAGAAAGATACTAATAAGTAGGATTGAATGATCAGCCTTATTTATGTATCCTTGATTTTCAATTAGAGGTTGCTTGGCAAAGTAAATTTGAAGAAGAAGAAATCTAAAGATAAGAAAGAGATAGATAAATAATTTTCCTCATAGCTTCATGCACGATTGTACATAGAATGGCTAAATATTAGATTCACATTGTGCTTAACATTGCTTTTATCATTTCATCAACAAGGAGTACTTTCTATCCAAATGTGTTTTGAATTTCATATCATATCCAACTGAAAATTTTTCAATTGATATTTATTTTACATTTTCTTAGTTATACCTTCTAATGAATAATTCTTTACGTTAAACATCATTAGTGTATATCTATAAGCGTGGGAAAAGTTGACATCAATAAATTATAAATGAATATCGTAATAACATTACTCATCTCATTAAGCATACTTTCAATATATATATAGCCTACAATCTTCCATTCATTCAGAGTTAGTGCTTATACATCAGTCAACAATAATTGTTATAGTAGTTCCTTGATATTAAAATAAAGTAATTTTTCCTATTTAGTATACTGAAGTATTCAGAATGAGAATTTATAGATGTGCCTTACCTGATAGATTATATATAGATATGTTCAATGTATGAGTTATTACCTAGCCTCCCATTATCACAAGAAAACATGTTTTAGGGTATTCGTAGTAATGAATCCTAAATATATTGTTTTCCATGATGTTATATTGTAATGCAGAAAGTTTAGTCCTGAATTTTATAGGTCATTCTGGATTCTATCCACAACTCTCTATATAGGCTTTGACACATGCTTACTCATTCCACATGAGTAGATGATAAAATTTCTATTCCATAAATGTAAAATGAGAATACATTTAATTCAAAATGTCACTAAATGGAATGAAAACCACTCTTTCATTTAGGATGTCCCCCTTAGTGGTGGAGAGGGTATCCCATGTCCTCATAGTTCCCAAGGTGTCTTTCTCTTTTCTTAGGATCATGGCATCTGATATTTTCACCATGACATTTTAGTGACTCTTAGAAGTCTACAATATCTCCAGTTCCTAAAGTCATTCTAAGAAATTAAGAGAAAGCTCAAAACTTTTTTAAACTCAAAATTACCTTTAGTTTTGCCTACAATTTCAGACCTTTAATAGTAAATCTTGTAGAACTTAATGCATTTTCTATTCATTAAGGTGGACCTCGTAAAATACAAAAGGTAAAATTCTAGAGAAGTTCAGCTTGAGCCGCCCTTTAGAAGCCAGAAACATTCTTGCATGGAAAGTCCTGCTCTTTTCTTAAAGTTCAATGTGACTCATCCATTAAGGAGTTAACTTCTGATGTAAGGAAATACCCTTCAAGGATATTCTATCCTTCTTGTATGGAGCTGTAACTTCCTCTCTTCTACTCTCATGCCAGGTACAGCAGACAAATTAAGTGAGCTGGTTGGGGACTGATGAGTTTGCTTTGTATTGTTAGTATAAGGCCATAAAACTTAGTCCCTTTGAGATTTCACATGTGGTAAAAGATCACATACCTATATGTATCTCTGCTAGAAGAGTGCAGCTAGTCGAGTAAAGGAAATGCCTGCTCTGGACTCTGTGAAGGCCTCAGAGGACATCTAACATCGCCACGCTTGTGCTGTTATTGATTATAAGCACATGTGCCTGTCCATTTTTCTCAATAAAGTCACAATTGATTGGTTTATTTTATGGATTCCTTGATCACCATAATAGAGTATGATTTGTTGAATATAGTACTATGTAAAGCATGAAGGTTTAATGAAATGAGGACAGCATCTTCGGCAACTTTTCTGTGCTAATCGCTGACTACTACAAGCAACAACAAGCGTTGGATCCAAGGTAGATTCATTAAACTTTTATAGCATTTAATTATGAATCGCTATATCTAGAGAAAGATATTTTGTCTGTCCATTCATACAGGCCGTCCCCATAGACACTGGGGAGGTCTACATTCCAAGAATGACTTTATCCATCCAACAAAATGGTGACTGAAGGGAAGGATTTTGCTTTCTTGATTTCTTTAATTTCCACTAAGAATTAGATTTTCTAATCTTGAGTTATCATACTAGTCTAGGTAGTTAATCCTCAGAGAATCCCTTAAGTCGTTCTGGTACTTTTGTTTTTTCTCTAGATTGTACCTTCTCCTTTCTTTTTACCCACAAGGTAGACTATACTGCTTGTACTGGACCCCTGAGTCCTGTGAAGTTTTTGGAAAAACTCTAAAATCTCTTCTGATTAGTTTTTGCCTCGTGGATCATCAGCCCTTGTATCTTTGCTCTGAAAGCTCATAAATTCTATTTCAAAATTTTAGTCAATAATTTTCTCAGAAGATTTGCATGTTATAATGATTTTTTCTTTATTCTATATCCCGCCCAAATATTAGAAACCTATATACCTTTTATATTATCGTATTTCTCTTTTCTTGATGTCCAATATTATACCAAATTGTTTTGAGAGATTGATCTTTTTTCTCATTTCAAATATTTTTAAAATTTTGTTAATAAGTTGGAATTTCACTTAAAAAATGAAAAATTGATAAGCTTTCTAGTTCTTTCGACATTCAAGCAAAGCATTTTTAGTTATATTATGGTTTACAATATATCTTAAAATATTTGAAGTTTTAATTCATTTGAACGAATTTTTGAGATGTTTCTATATTAGTATTTTTATTTGGAGTGCTTTTCTTTTGAAAATAAATTGTGTGTCTTTGAAGAAAAACTTTGTTTCAGGCTTTGATCTTGAATAAAAGGGATTGCTATTGAGCATAGATGATTTGAGTTGTCATTGAAATAAATTTTCAATATTCTTGTTTCAAGGGAAAGATTGGTTTTTAAATATTGTAATTTCAAATCTTCCTTTTAGCTTGAATTCATTGAAAGAAACTAAATCGTTTCCTCATAATGGATGTGTATTTAGTATGTTTTGAGTTGGGTCAACATATATCATCGTCATCTTCGTGAATTTATTGTCTTAAAAGAAACAACCTTTAAAATCAACGCTTTAATTCTAAAAATTAATCTAGTAACTTTTGTATTCTAGGCTCTTTCTACCAATATATTTTAGGTTAAAATCTTGAGTAGAAGTAACAACTTCCAAATACGCTAAAAAACAAGTAAAGGATTCCAAGTAGGAAATCTACGAGTCGCCATATGCCTCCGGGAAGCTCCTCGCAGTTAGAGCGTCAAGAACGAATACATTCAACTAATGCGATAATCTCACCATTTCACGTAGGGCCAGTAGAAGATACGGCACAAGATAATAACGTAAACTTCGTATAGACAATTATCAGGAGCCCGTCACTTGTTCTTATACCTTGAGTCGGTGTCAAGGAGCCTTCAAGGGGACGAGCTTTTCTGCTTCCATTCTCGCACAGTGTTGGACCCGTAGGACTGCCTCTATAATAGTCCTTGAAAAAATCATAGTGACCATAATCTGCCGGTTTTTTCCTATGTGATTGCAGATCCCATACCTCAAGGTATCCTCGATATTCCACTTAGACTCTTCCAGGAAAGACCTCACGAGATGGTTTAAGGAGAAACTTAAAAATTTATTCTATTGGCAGTTGTCTTGTGGTAATGAATGAACGTTGCTTTCACAAATACTATTGATAAGTAGATTCTACCAACTACTGTTTTTTAGTGGGAAGTTACTTTTATGTGGTTTGATCTCCTAGATTTTTAGGAAATGATTCATTTTTTTGTTTCTTAAAATTTATGAGTCTGAAATTTCATTGCATTTGGCATATGATTATTTAATTTTTAAATCGTATTTAATTACCAAGAAAATTCCAGATAGACTTCAGTGGAAGCTCCCTGAGTATACACCAAGCCATCTTGAAGGGTTGCGAGTTCTGGTATTGCCTAGTGATTATAGGTAGAATGAGATTAACAGGTTGAGAGTAATTCAAATGTCATCCCATTATCAATTCATAAAACAAGGAGCATATTCTGGCAGGTTGATTTCTAGCCTTTCCTCCCAAATTACTCTGTAGTATTCTTCCTGAATTTTCCAAGAAGACAGCCTCTGTCCCCACACTTCAACCTATCCTGGAACCATCTTTAGATTGCTGCCCAATTTCTAGTGATCCCCTGCCCACCTAGGGTAAGAATTATCATCAAAATATCTTCAAATCTCATTTCCATCTGAAGAACTGTGTGTTCTGTCTGTGATTGCCAGCTTAAATCTTCCCAAACCCCAACAAACTTTGAATCTAGGGAGCATGAATCTATATCTCATATTCCTTTTGGAAGGACGCTTGGTATTTATCATTGACAGATTTTTTATAAACCCGGAAAATAGTTTCTTCTTTTCTTCACCAACTCAAATTCTTTTCATCCTACACCACAGTAAGTTATTATCCTTCATCAATTATATGAAAGAGTTTAACTATGTTTTCCTAATCATCTAAATATTTTATAGTGGTCCTCTTCTTCCTTCCTGGTACTAAAGGTCACTTTCAGCCTTAGGAGAAAATCCTAATTAACCTAATTTCCAGTGTTATCACTCAAAAGGCTAAATAACCAAACCTAAAACGTTGAATGCAGAGAAAATTTCTTTTTATGATGTCTAGTAATATTACAAATATTCAAATCTCTCAAGGTGGCCGGCTACCGCCTGAGGCAACCTCAAGGTAGTCGTACGCCTGCATGTAAAACTCAAGGTAATTTTTTTACTGTGACAACCGTAGGGCTGATATTTTACCTCCAAGAACAACTCGCACTCAGACATACCGCGTTTACCAAATCATGGATGCTATTATTACCCCATGTCAACTTCCACTCGTATATTTCATGTCCTTATCAACCCTGCATTCAAGACATGCCTCAAGGTCAACCTGTCATATTCTAATCCAGTCAACCACCTTCCAAATAATCATTTTACAAGGAATGGAATGCACACATAATTATCAACCAAATAATGCTCAACTGTGCTATGGGTCCTTCATGATAAATGTCCCTCTACGTGTTTACATTCTCAATGAATACAGGGAATCATCCAAAATTCAGTCAGATCAAAATCCCACGTGCAAGCATAATCTAACCTCAATAACCCTTAGTTTCTAGTCCAACCTAGCAACTCCGTCCAGCCTTGCCTTCAAATCCCTCAAGACTGTTTTGTTCCAAGAAATTTCCTGCCTAGTACAACCTTCCGACTCCGCCTGCATCACAGAAATAATTTTAACTCTTATCTCTAACCTACAACACCTATTTCAGAGCATTCTATAGCCTTCTGTTTCTTCTATCCCCGCATCAGTGTACCCCTGCTCTATAATATAGTCGCACCTACAATCCATCACTACAAAATCAGATGCCTAGGAAAAGCTACATAGTAATTATTGGTTCCTTAATAACCAGCAGTTTACTTATCAACCGCATTTTGGGGAAAATATCAAATTGGTCAAACTACAAGGTACCCAAGGACTGGATTTGCTTGTACCTCAAGTGCATTTTAAGTACACACTCAACAACCTTGGGCCAACTTTTCAGTTTAATCAGAGCATCTAGAGGGCTCACCCAAATGTTACATCCATTCTAGCATACCGTGGCTATCCTCCTCCTAGCACTCGGTTTGACTACCTAAGTGCTATCGCACCCATCAACGGTTACCATTCATAGAACTTGGATGACTGATTTGTTACATAGCACCATCCCATTTTTTATATATCCTTCCATATTGGCCACCTATTTCAAGAAATTGCCAAGCACACATTCCAAATTAAAGGTAAGTCTGAGAGGACCCCCATCACCACAAAAAAAGAGACTTGATTACTCCTGTGTCTTGTCTACTAAATGATGATTTGATTCATTGTGGTATTTTTGTAACCTCATTGGTCTAGCTGCCAAAATGCTAAGATTGAGCTCGCCCACGCTACTCTTTTTAATGATTTAATGCTAGCTACTATTTCTAACTCATTTTCAGCT
The DNA here is from genome assembly GCA_034641835.2 of Pinus albicaulis. Lineage (NCBI taxonomy): Eukaryota > Viridiplantae > Streptophyta > Pinopsida > Pinales > Pinaceae > Pinus > Pinus albicaulis. Next base: position 918,493,651 of record CM076573.1, on the reverse strand, counting down.
TTCCTGTTAGATAATATTAATTGACATTAATTTGTTAATTTCATTAAAATGCCTGTCTACATGTTTATATTTACCCACCCATGAATACATGGAAGGTAGGATTGGCAGAAAGTCTTATCTCCCATCAAATTCTGGACAGAAATGCTGATAGACTCCAGCTGCCCAAAATTAATTTCAAAGGGCATGAGGCGCTGTTGTTTTAAGTACAATTTATTTCTCAGATCAAAGGTTTCTGTTCCTTGTCTATACTTGGGTCAAATACCAGGAAGTGATAAAATCCTCCATTTGCCCAAGACCTGTCAGTTTAACCGCAACTCCTTCTCAGTTTCTTCCCATGTCATGGTAATTGGTTCTAATAGTGACTGAAAGGGCATAAAGAAGTCTTCCAAGACTATCTGCCATCACTTACCCACCACCTGAAAGGAGATTCTTCCTGGAACTTCCAGTCAATGTATAAGACATCTAGCACTAAACGAAATCTAAAATGCAGAAAGGTAAGAATAAAAAGAAAATCTTCAAAAGAGTAAAAACTATATGACTGAAATCAAATGACGAAAAACACAAACCTCATATCTCTGTCTCACTGTGACCAAGATCATTTTACAAAAGAGTGCCCTCTGATAAAGCCCAATTCAAGGTCAACGGAAGGATCCTTTCCCACTAAGACAGCAACATGGTTGGATCTTCCTCCAATCCAAATGGAGGATATTTATGGTTGCTACTGTGACAAAAGGATTGCTGGCAGTAAAAATACTGTAAAGAAGAAAAATATCCATCTCATCAATGATCTCCTTAGCTTCAACTACAGACCAAGAAAACAAACTCACTAGTGACTAAACCCATTGCAAAAGGTGTACCAGAATCACTTTCAATGCACAAGGCAAGAATGTTTCCAGACTACATATTTTGAAGATTTTGGCAATCCCCTTCAGCAATGTCGGTTTGGAATACTAGGTCATGTCAAAATTTCAAATAAATAAATTACTTTTGGCTGCCTTTAGAGCTAAGAGACTTCTGATTCCAACCCAAGACTCTCCACTGACACCTCTCACACCATCAACAGACTTTCTGCATCCCAATTATAGTAAAAAAAACGTATCTTGTACTCATATTGATGAAGGGGGCTTCTACTCAGATATGCCTAAAATTTGGAAATCGCTGGTTCTCCGACTAACCAATCACCAACTATTTTAAAGATTTGATGGAATAGGGTTTTCAACCAGAGCAGAGCTGCATAAGATCTACCAATGGGTAGGTCTTAAGCTCAGCAGCATCTGGATGGGCAAAGGAAGGGTTGATGCCCTTTAATTGCTGTAACCTTCTCCAAGCTAAAGGAATGATTATGACCGTTGTTGTATCATCATCTTTCTGTCTTCACTAGGTTTCATAAAGAAACATCAAGATAGTCTGCCATTCTATATTATATTCATCCAAATTTTAAACTTAGTGATAGTATCCAGCATAATTTGAAAATCAGAATATCCTTTTATATGATGTCGTATAGGTTTGATTAAAGATTCAATGTACATAGGAAAACTTTTCCTCATTCTCCACATAAACTCCCATTTCATATATCATATGATTATACTCTGTTACTATTTCTAATGATCCTTGATAGTACTCTTGAATCCAGAATTGATTCTTTTGAGGCCCAATGCCTTGAGTCCTTTGAGCAAGTATACACATGTACAGCTATTTTCATATCTCCTCAACCTGTTGTTTTGATCCAAGAAATGCATCAACCAGAGTCATTTTCTACATCAGTTTATTTCTGACCCAATCTCGTGGATCTTGCCTGGGAATAAGTACCCAATACTAATAAACATATCCATGAACTTTGTTGTGAATAGGTTGCTGCCAGATCTTCATCAGCTCCATTTTTACCTGATCTCATCATTTTGTACCATTTCTTCCTCCATTTAGTACTATTGATTTCACGTGAAGAACCTCATCCTCTCTCATATTCCTTGTCAATTTAATGAAATATTTCCTACAAATAGCTTCCTCTTGAAAATTTCAAGAAATCAATTATTGAAAATATTCAATATAGAAGTTTTGTATGCCTCAAGAACAACATATAGCCCTATTTCAAAGAATTCTTCTGCTAATGCTTTGTTCTACTATATGAAGAATGCTAGAATTGATCCATCAATCATATTGTTCATGAAATTAAGGATGAACGATGCTAAACCTAATTTATACAACACTTTCAGAGCCCAACTTAGAAATGCTCATCATATCAAAGAAGAAGTTAAGGGCTCATTTGTAGGTTTATTGATCCATACTACGATGGATTGAGTAATTAATATTGCTTCAAATTAATAAAAATGATAATAAGTAGAAAGAGTGTATCAATTATAGGATATAACTTGTTTGTCCAGCATAATTATCCAACTCTACATCGATCAAATTATATCTAATATTTTCATAAGTGAAATGTCTCTCGCCTATGACTACTTTTTCGTATTATAATCACAAATAATACTCCTGAAGGATCAACCTTCAAAGAATCCTCTTCATTTGTCCATGTAGTCTTGCTATTCAGCTTACCTTTATCTTTAAGAGCATCACACTTGTATGTCTTATGCATTTACCATATTAGCAATAGTCTGTGTAGCCCTGTCTTCAATGATTTCCTCTCATTACCTTCATGCAAGAGAAGAATCATATATTCATTCAAGTGAGCCATCTTTAATGATGGCAGGCACTATAAGATTCATTTGAATCCTCAAATGTGGCTTTTCAGCTGTAGAATCCATCATTATTGGATTTATTAATTTAAACAAGGTACTTAGGTAGACCCTATAGTAAGTTTGGAGGAATTGACTCACTTCCTGCTTGATTTCTAACTCCAAAGTTTGCAAGGGAAAGAAAACTTTTACGTTGATTCATCTAACCACGTCATCTGAGTAATTAAAGGTTTCACTTAACAGGTTGTTGAAACAAAATATCTTCTGTAGGGACTGGTGTCAATGCTAGATATTTTGTTGTTTGAAAAATGCATTAACCTATAAAATCGTTATCATGATCCTCCCCAACTACAACCTGTGATTATTGTTTTGTACCTTGCCGTCAGATTCCAATGATAGGGATGTCAGTTCAGAAGATGACCGTATAGTGAACATGTGTATCACTATCTAGTCAAATCAGATCCGACCGAGAGATCACTCATAAGAGAAGCCTGTCAGCGCCTATTCATGTTGTCCACTGTTTTCACACTACATATCTTATGAAACGAAGAAGATCTCACTGAGGGAATCTGAGGATATCTTACCTGGGCTAATTGCTAGGGTCGATACTGTGGATTGTTATCCTTATTATTTGGATTTGGAGCTTGAAAATCCAAACCAAGAAATCATTGATATCATTAACTTATGTGTCATTTCCTAGTAATGAGTTGTGTGCCCATGGTGGAACAACCAATCATGGACTTACTCCCTGCTTTCCTATTAATACCATTGATCCTTGGTATGAGATATTATTGTTGTCTTCAACCCAATCTTTTCTAAAATTTTACCCTTTCATACGTAACGTGTTTTTGTAAAAATTTGTTTCCATTCTCAACAATATCCATATTGTTGGTGACACTATACTGTCGTGGTGCTAATCCTAGTTTTCTAATGTTGTCTAACTCATGTTGAATAAAGGTTTTTAAATACACTGGAGCATGTGGCATTATATGTATGGGTGTGTTACAACCTAAAAGATACTGCATGTAGTATTATTTCTGTTATCCTTGTTTAAAGATTGTATTCATGTGTCCTAAAATATATCAAATCTTTTATCTGTACCATGCACCACCGCTTCCCCACCCCATAATTGTTGTTGTCCTTTAAAATGGGGTATTGATTTGATTACGTGTAACCTCACCAGGGACATGGGTATATTATTCTTATCACTAGTATATTATTTCTCTACCAAATGGGCTGAGTGATGTCAGATTATGCAGCAGATGGCAAACTGTTACTTTCTCAGATCTAATCATGTAAACATTTTATCTCTGGGTATACCCCAAGAGATAAATACCCATCATGGGACAATGCAGAAACACGATGACCGAGTTAATAACTAACTTGGCTCCTACCATGACACCACCATAGTTATCATGTTGTTCAGTTGAATAGATTAATAAATTTTAGTTTACCTGATCAAACAAATCCAGCTAATCATAAGTTTCCATCATGTATACCATGCTCTTTTCTAAAGACTTTGGCATATTGAACTTTAGCAAAAATATCAAAAGGTTTTACCCCTTTTCAACCGGTTTAATGGCTTGTAGCGGTGACATCATTTAAATGTGAGATATCGGCCACTCCTAAATCCAGCCACAGAGTTGCCATCGACACTTCAAGAGGAGAATTTTTTCATACTTGGCTCAATTAGATGAGAATCGACACTAACGAAGATTAGCTGCCGTATGCTCATGTTAAATGAAATGAAAGCCTAGGTATGATAGAAGTGCTACCTTCCTTGTATACCTCAAAGGATACTCTAGTTTTGATTGCGATCGTCAAAATACCATAAACTGAAAATAGAAATTTGAATCCATGTGGTATATCCTGAGACAAACGGCAAATACGGTAAAAGGGGTCTATGAATTGATTGATTTACAGGTTCCTTAGGTAAGAAATCAAGAAATGGAATTTATCTCAAGAGATATTACGCTTGATTTTGTGTGACTTATATATTAGTAACTTTTTAGATAAAGTAGATTGGGAAACTAAAGCCTAACAGCGTTTGTTCTTACTATTATTCCTACTATCTGGATACTTTTGATGTATCGCCAAATGTTGACGTCCTTCAAAACATATATTGGTTTCATATACGCTTGTCGTAGTACATGTAACATCTTCCATGATTGGGTTGTTTATCACCTAATTCAATGAAGCAGTATCAAATGCATGTGTGTCTTGATCAAATCAATGCAATAATACTAAAGTATAGTGCTATTGAATGATATTAAAATCCATTTCATTTAAATCTAAGAGTTGATCGTTAGATATATCTAAATCATTCGCCATGCTAAATCAACTATATGCTTATTAGAAATCCAAGATATTAAGATTATTTTGTTAATACTTGGAACGAGTTCCATTATATTATACTGTTACATTCTGCTAGTTGGAATACATTAGTGATGCAATTTTTGTAATGCTATAAATAAACATTTGTGATAACAAAGTAACAAATCAATATCCATAACATGATTGAATAGAATCGAAGTAATAGTATATCATAGTATATAGTTCAAAAATAGTATGTTTTCGATCATAGGTTCAAACTTATGGATCGCAGTAAAAGTGATACAAAAAGAGGTAATAAGTCAACATCCTACATCCAAATATGATCATGATAATACACTACTACTTGTACACCCTGTGGTCAAAACCTTCCTAGTCGGTCCAGAACACCAATGACATACCCTCTAGGACGGAAAGCGGATATCATTCATATGTGGTTTCATGAATATCTATGTATTTCTACTCTGCATGTGCTCAAATTAGTCAAGATTCTAGCCCGATGTTGTGGAGGTGTGGTGCCTATAGTATCCCTTTGCATTCCCATTAGTGGGTGGGAAATGGTTTGCTGATTCAGACTCAGTTATTCATTAAAATTTTTGTTATTCGTTGGACGACTAAAAAGCAAAAATAAAATTAGAAATTAGAACATGTCATGGATTTTTAATTACTCATCCTAATCGAGTTCTGGAGTAGTGGCATTTCCTACACAATGAAAATTCATGCCAAATATAAGGAAAATCCAGTAACAAAAGCTGGTATTCTACCAATGAAAAGATTATGTCCAGGAAATGGAATACCCTCTTACATCTTAGTGGGAAGGGTTATCAAAGCAACCTAGTGAACTGAACTTAAGTTTCCACTGTTCTAATCAAAATGAATATGTCAAGGGGCTAGCCAAGGCATCCTCTCAGAGCAAAAGTGACTACAATGGACCCATCCAAAGTTGTTACGCTCATATTTTGCTCGTGGGTGAAGGCCTTTCACATTTGCCAACACTACCTTACACTAGTTGAATATGGTGCTCAAAAGTGTTCCACATGCTATGATCTTGCATCCATGGGCTACATGTAAAACCAGACCTCCGCACAACTTGACAATGGTAAAGTTTATCACTTAGCTTACAAGGATGATAGTTTTTATGTCAATCCATTTGTCTCAGTGGATTGGATTCATCATTATGCAACTCTAATTCTAAGCTTGGTGTCAGATCGTCCACCTAGCCTAGCCCTAAAATAGAGATATTTGGTTCACCTCTCCACACAAACCAAGAAAAAATAGATGTTTCCACTAACTTCTGCCATGACCTCCAACGCAGTGGACAACTGAATATTCCATTTACTTACCAAAGCCATAAGAAGATCCACTGAGTCCTTCCTAAGTGTCCATTCATAACCCAAAATTTGTAAAGCTCCAGATATCTGTGTTGCAGTTGGTTGATGAACGCTAGCTGCCCATCTGTCTCCTCATGTTCCTATTCTCGCCCAAAATACATCAGAGATATCCTCAAATCAAGTGAAATGAAGTGTTTAAATTATTTAGCAAAACTTGGTAATTTAGGAGGAAAATGTGTTTCACTCCTACGGCTCTAAGACTTACACCTGTGGCCAATGCTAGCTCCACACGGCTCTATATGTTAAAAGTGTGGGGCCTCGGCATTTTCCTTTGTACAAAATTTAGGGGTCCATGTAGTTCCAGTGTCCCCATTTCATGGACTCCTAAGGCATCCTGAACTCATTTTCCTCCCAAAAATGAAATTTTCATCCTAAATTAAAAATTTAACTACTGAGTGAAAGATAAGGAGGTTGCATTACCTAAAACAAACGGTTTTCGATAATTATTGTCAGCTGTCTAGACTTTCTGTAGTTGTTTTTTGCCAAGAGCTCTAGTATCCACTCTAAACTCAAATGTAAAAATGTAACTTTGAAAACTCCATTTTATGTTTTTTGAATAGATCACCCTGAATTGTTTATTCTTTCACTTTAAGTCCTTTTTGAAAATATTTTTATTATTATAAAAACATGTATGTTTAATTTACAGTTTGTGCAATGGATGCTTTAAAGAAAGGTCATTTTTGGATACATAAAAAAAACGTTTCTGGCTCTCAAAAATTTATGAAAATCAAACCATGGAGTCCTCGTTGTCTTTGCCTGCATTCTCTAAAAATGAAAATATTATCGAGTAATTTGACTATTCTAACTCATCAGCAAGTAAATGATTTTCCTGTATAAAGTTGACCCCTTTTCCCGTACTGAAAATACCATTTACGAAAAGTATGTATACGTTGACTAATTTTGTCAGTTAGAGACTAAATTTACGAAAAAGAACACCCTATGAGTTTTCTTAAGTTTTCTTCGACTCCTAAAAATGAAAAATACCAAAGCTTCCTATAATTGACTCGTTAAAATTTAACAAAGAAGACCTGTCCAAATAATATGTGCTAGAACTTAATTCACTTTCCTTAGGGTCGATTTTAAAATTCAGTTTGACTCATCCAAAGACATAGCCAGCAACAAGAAAATTCTCCGCTTATTAAAAAACAAGAGTGTACTTGCTAAAAATGGTGGGGGAAGTAGAGAAAAAGAGATTCATTTGTTATACTTTGATTTGTAACTTCTTCTACATCACTTCAACACGTACACTTTTGTCACACTTCCACCGAGGTTGGGAAATCCTTGTCTATCAGCTTAATCAAATCACATTGAAAGTCTTCAAATTTAGCTTCATAGTGCCATTTAGGAAACATTAAACCACCGCGCTGTCATTAGCAGTATCATAGAAAATACAAATAAAATAAACCATTCATCTGTAAACACTATTCCCATTTACATCTACCACTTCGTCAGTAATCCTTGGAAAAAATTTCTTCAAAAAGTACCGATTCATGGTTTCGTCGTGTTGTTTATGACATAATTTTCATCAACGAGAACCTATAAATTCAGGTAAGTTGATTCCAGGAATCCCGTCAATACCTTGGAATCGCATTCCTTCATGGCGTAAGCCATTGACGACAAGGTTGCATCATCGTAATCTTCATCGAAAATGATTCCAGGAGATGTTTGACTTTATCATTATTCACATTTCCTGTTGGATTGTACCTGAAAGTACTTGAAATCCATTGGTCATTACCAGGTTGTGATACCCCATACTTTTTAACTGTTCATCATTAACTGTAATCATGGTTTCTACCATGTCTGACACACATTTAATCATATGATAGGAATCGCATTTCAGTTTGGGAAGAATAAATCAAGACCCTGATTCAGTTTCCACCATCTGTACTTTAGTGAGTTTGACATCAGTTATGTAGACACCATTACGATGGCCGCACGATGTCAAAATCTACATTAGTTGATGTAATATTAAAATCATTTCGTATTAGAACAAGTTTAGTTAGTTTTTTATCTAAGTATAAATGCCTATCTTTGTACATGATATATATATATATATATACTTATTGAATGTTTTTATTGTATTCCGAATGTGGGGTGTCCACAAGTTGATCCTGAAATGATAAAGCACACTCTTCTCTAATATTCTACTTTTACTTTAGAGGGGAAATGTTATTAATTTGTCACCATGACATGGGCATCTCCCTTAGAACTGTAATAATATCAAAGTTCAAATGTGCCTCTGAATTACTTATTGTCATAAATGTCTTTAAAACTCGGGTATCACACTTTTCTTAGTTTTGCTCATAAAATAACTTTTGGTTATAAATCCTGGACCTTAACACATCATGATATTAGAGAAAGTGTAATTCTAAAATATTAAAAGGAAAGTAAAATCTAGAAGTTCTATTTGAGTCACTTTCAAGTCAGAAACATTCTGTGGAAATCAGTTTTTCAGGCCTGCTGGTCCCATCCATTACAAGCTAACTCCCTTGATGTGTGAAATAATCCCTTTGCAAGGAGGATCTATCCCTTCTTGTATGGAGTCAGAATCTCTCTTCAAGAGGTAAAAAGCAGGAAGTTCTCTAAAGGTGTTGGATACCAGATGAGCTGGTTTAGTAAGTATGTTGGAAAGTGTCAGTTGAAACTTATCCTCTTTGTGCTAGTAGATTTCATGTGGGAAGACTGCCATGTCTATGTTGTGATTCCTTTGCCAAGAGTGAAGGGCCGGTCATAGTAAAGGAAATGCATGTTTTGGACCCTGTGAAATATTTGTATGACATCGCAGTGCATACAGGCTCTTCTTTATTTAAGTTAATACAAATAATTCCAACTCTTCTCAATAATATGTCAATTGATTGGTTTATTTTATGACTCCTCATAACCATAATAGATATGATTTATGAATATATGATATGCAAAGATAGATGTTTCTTTGTTTATGATTTCAGAAATCTTCGAAGAAAATTCTTTCAAATGACTAATGACTACTACTATAAACAAGTGTTGATCAAATAGGATTTATTAAACTTTATAACATTTAATTATGAATCGCTTATATATCTAGAGAAAGATAGTTTTTATTTGTCCGCTTATTGGCGGCCGGCCCATAGGACACTTGGGAGGTCTATCTTGTCTACAAGAATGACTTATCCATTCAAATAAGACAACAAATAACAAATAATAATGTCCTAAGAAATATTTTCCAAATATCTCTTTTTACAATGTAGTAAAACATAGAGAAATGCATTTTCCAAAAAGGGTTTTTTATTTCTTGTATTTACTTGAAGAACATATATTCTATATATCTATGTGAAAGTCAGAAAGGGAAACATTTTGGTAATTTTAAGGATGAATTTTCCAAAAGGATGATGCGGCTTTTCCCTATAAAAATGCTCCTGATGTCTCTATAAAAATATTTCAATTTTTATGTGTCCTCAAATGCTTCTGTTTTGTTTATCAATTCATCCATATACATGTAACCAAGAATTCAATTTCAGACTCTCTCTAAAGGGACTTTATTCATTGTGGTTCAATTCTTCCATATATTTGCACCCTCGCCTAGTCCAATATAATTAATTATCGACATGAATTGTTGATCCATTGTACTTAATTTAATCTATCATAAATTATAATTTCCTACAATTTTGGATTTTATTAATAAGTATAGGAAACCTTGAATTGTTGAGGGTCTCAGTGTAGCTCAAATACGTTCTTTTTCCAAGTACAGTTCAATTTTTTTTCAAATGCAAAGTGTCCTGATGAATTAACTAACACAGTACCACTATTCTAATATAGTTTATGTACATGTATCTTATCACTAATCTATCTATTAAACTTGTATGACAATTTTGAATATTTGATGGTAAGGTTAGAACCCATTGCTGAGGTTCAGGTGCCTGATGTCTCCAAGGTGATCAAAGGTTATAGATTTTCCATTCTTTAGTGGTGAGTGTAGAAGTAACATTCTGATTTATGCTGCAGCTAAAAGTTTATTCAATTATATTGTGTGAGCTTTGAAAAGCCTCAAAAAATATCTATCACTTTTCTGATAATATCATTGATTTTTATATATATAATCACAAAATAAGCCCATTTTTTGATGCATTGGCAGGCAGCCAATCCTTATCTTCCTGTTTCAGGATTGTTCCCAAATCCCTAGTTATTGGTGACACTAATCCTTGCCTCTCATTGCCTCTTTCCAAAGGCATCTTTCCAAGCCAGCAACTGTACATCAGATCAGAAACCTTTGGAGTGTCTTAGAGGAAATAATTCATTACAGACTCTCTACCTATAGGTCCGTGTAAGAAAACAGACAAAAATATCCTTTTTTTTAAGTCCTTTGATCCATTGAGAAACAAATAGTATGATCTTCATTTAGAAAGAAACATATCTTTCATTTAATCATTCTATCATGCATTGTTCCTTTAGCTCCCTAACCCTGTCACTTCTGTTAAACGGCACTAAGTCTAGCTATTAGGTTTTCCAACCCTCTTTGCAAATTTTAGAGTGCCGATTGTTCTCCCATATGCACCTAATTCCATTCATGTACAAACATGAGATTTTGCTCTATCCACCTTAAGAACAAAGTCCATACAAGAACATTCTACCAACCTGACTAGAGAAAAGAAGCCCTTCCATAACTATTCACATGAAAGGATTGAATTTTTCTATTCTTAGCAATCTTGAAGGCTTAGAAGTGCCTTTATTATTTCAGTTATATGAAACATAAATTATTTTGAAGTATGAGCAACAATCACTTTCCAAAGCCGAAGTGATATTTTAATATTGTGCCCTTCAACCCATCTCGGTGGCATTGAATTTTTCAAGTATCTCACTTCTCCAAGAGGGTCAACAAGATGAAGAGTAAGCACTTCGCAGAATTGTTCCAAGTAAGATCTTTGATTGAAACATGCACTGGTTCAAACACTCGCAAAACAAAACAATTTTTTTATTTTTTAAAAGAAAGGACAAGAGAGACCAATATTATTTAGAAATTATCTAAGATTGTTTTTCAAACCGTGCGAACTATTTCTCTGTAATTTGCTCCTAGGAAGTTTCTCTCCACAACATGGTTCTCGTGTCGAAGGTTCACAACTCCATGCAATGGGTATTAGATTTGCATGCGGGAACATTGAGTCCATTTTGATGTGAAATTTACAATGTAGATATGAGCTAAAGATTATTTTATTTTGAGAAAAATGAAATCCAAATATTTAGAACAAGAAATACAAATCATAATCACAAGAAGGAATATCTTTTATTGGAACTGTTTTGCCAAGAAGATCTCAATTGTCTATTGTATATTTCAATCATTTGGAAAATTACCAGTCCTAATACATAAAGGTTAAGTCCTTTTGTTTTGATCTCTCAGAATAAGTCATTCCGAGGTTCTGCGTATCACACCCCACTTCCCAAGTAATCAATTTTAGGACCAAATTCCAGGACAAAGAAGACAAAATTGAGAGAAAAGTTACTTTCAGAAAGAATTCCCCTTCAAAGAGGACTCCTTCATTCCCTTATTATTAATTGCAGACAAAAGGTTTCAAACTACAATTGACTAACTTAATATGGCCTATTACCATTGTGTATGTTCCTCCAACCTGCTTTGCCCATCTTTAAAATGCAAATGCAACATTGTAACCATCGAAAATCGTATCCGATAAAGTATCCAAAAACACTTCCTCTCCAATTCCACATGAATGTTGTCTTTACGAAGAGATTGCACCCAAAATCATGTAAAAGTTTTTCAAGTCTAAATGAAACGCATTTATTAATTGAAGATAATAAGGACATTAGTCACCTAGGCTTCATACTTGATAAGTGAATAGAGTAATATATGAAGTTGTCTTCTCTATCGAAAGGCTTCCAACAAAATGACAAAACTTTACCATGAAGACTTGTGTATGTACTAAGTACAAAGGGAAAGTAGTATCCATCTTTTTAGAGGAATAGTTGTTAAAAGGAATTCTGCCTAAGTGTATCTAAAAGGAAATCCATCTTGAAGTGCATAACTAATAGCCCTAACAACAATAGAGTCACAAACACCTTCGTATCTCAACACAGAAGTTAAAAATGCCTTGCAACAGAAACATATCTATAAATGGAAAGACATTAAGGCAAAAGTAGCATTTGCTCCATGCATCCAAATGCATAAGAGCAAGAACACAATCTTTAAATAAATTTGATACTAGCACTGGAGGAAACAAGAAGTTGTATCCACCTCCCATGGGATGTCTTTGGAAGTCCTCACATCAGACTGCTTTCTTTCCTCAGAGATGAAACCCCAATGTAAGATAGAGTCAATGAGCAAAATGGTAGAATGACTAAGTATAGATTCAGAGTGATCTAGTAGCCAACAAAGGTGAAGAATGAGGTAAACTTTCCATTATAATAAAGATAGTCAATTAAGATTTGGTATGATTAAAATAATGTTAATCAACTTGATCCACCTCAATTTTAATATTTTACATATTTATTATAGCAGGTTGACTTGGGCTAACCTTGATTAGTGAAGAATAAATAAATAAATGATTTATTTATCTTTTAAGAAAGGGAATGGGGATATAACTAAATAAATAATGATTTATTAAATAATAAATGATTTGTCATATTTAATTAAGGAATATTCAAATAAGATTAAATAATTATTCCTAGAAATAATAAGATAAATTATGGTTTATCTCATGACTTTTTTTTGGTTAAATATGTTTTGGGAATAATAACAACAGGTTTAATTAATTATTCCTTTGGGAAACCTCAAACAAATATGGTTTGTTTAATATTCCTTTGGGTTTCCACTACATAGGAAAGCAGCTTTTAATTAAAACTGTCTTACATGGTGTAATTTGGGTCCATCTAATGATGAAAGGTTAGATGACCAAAAATAAGGTAACAATTTCCAAATATATGAAATGTGAGCAAATCATGGACTGGCACACAGGGGAGAACAATCACTAGACAAAGCAGGAGCACGTAGAGGGAAATGAGGTAGATAAGGAAATAAGGACTAGACTGAGGAGACAGCAGGACTGTGTGTGCAACAAGTCTTTTATGAGAGGGCACTATATTTACATGCATGGGGAGGTATACCTATGCCCGCCAATGTGTAAAGTAATAAAAGAATAGTGTGTTCAAAGAAATACAGACCGAACCATGGTTGAATCCAGCATAATCAAGGCTGGATAAAAATACACAAGAGTTCCCACATAGTGTTATTGCCGTGCCCCATAACAAATGAAGACTAGTGCTTAAATAATGGTCTCAGTACATGAGATAAATACAACCCAAATGCCCCTAGAGATGGGGAAGGGCTCACAAAACTGGATCACATGTGAATCATAGGTGTCAGAAGTGGCTAAGGCCAAGACTATCAAAAACTGAGCACTGGGAAAGGCCGCAATGAAGAGGGCTTGTCTGGCATGTGGCCACCGTGCAGCCACCTCACAGGGCTGAGACATCTCTGCACACTTTTCCTGGAATCACTCAAAGAGTCGCTGGCTGGTCACTCACTGTGGACTGGCCCCAAAGAGCCACCCCTGGACATCACGCAAAGGAGCCGGGAGAAGCACTGCCTGGGCAAAGCGGAGAGATCCTCCTTCCCTATCCAGGCACCGAACAAGAGCAATGCCGGAACCACACCGCCTCTAGACCTTTGCTTCCTAATAAATGTGCCGATGTCGATGTGGAGGAGTGTCCGCCGGTAGGTGAGGTACCGAGATCTCACCAGGTACTTATATAAGAACAATAGAGCACTTAGATGTGACTGACACTAATACATGACAGTGGAAATGTGTTGATGAGTTGCTACGGATTCACTTCCCTATAGGTTAAGGCAGAATGACATGGCGACCACACAACACTGCATGTGACAGCGTCAAGGTCATGATATTGCCAGAGAGGAACCAAGCAAAGAATGAGGCCAGGTGTAAGTGACCAGATAGACTCCATGAATGCAATGATGACTCAACTTGGATGCCTTGAACAAGGGCGACTTGATAGTGCCTGCCACACATAAAGGCTCCAATGGGGTTATAAAGCATGAGTACAAGGTGGCACTCACATAAAACGACACAACATGGACAAATCTGGCAAGAGCCATATGGTGCCCTGCGTGTACAAGGCTGCAGGAGGAAATTGATGAAGGAGCTATGAAGTGACCCTTCAGGGAGCAAATGTGTCTGTGAAGTATCAACCAAAAATAATAAACCCATTTGAGAGCTCTGAGATTCACTACAGCTCACGTTCGCTTAACTAAGCATGTGTAATGCAGCGAATAAATAGCAAAACAGGTTTTTAATAGCGGGTTTTTCCTCCAAACCGTCTACTATTAAGGTTGTAAGAATGTGGAGAGGAGAGAAGGCTCCAAATTTTCATAACGTGAAGGATAAACCCAATCGCTGGAATCCGAGATCCGCTTATTGAGGTAAGAGTCAACTTTGCTCTTCATTTTGATGACGATTTGCAGCTTTAGGTCTAAACTTTGCAATGCGCCTCCTCCCCAACGTCAAGGCCCACTTTTTTAAAGCGGGGTAACGTACCCAGACGCAGGCTCAGGGGCAAAAAGTTTACCTGGTTCAGAAATGGCGGTGAAAACCGCACTGTAGATAGCGGGGTTGGGTGTCGCTGCGGTTTTCAGAGTTGGTTTTGGTGTGGTTATGTTTTCCCGACCAGACCGGTCGCGCGAATGTTGCGTGTATGGTAGAGTTGCGACAATCCTGGAGAGAGAGGGATCTGCAATACTTCGACAGTATCCAGGCGGATCGGCTTGCCGGTATTGCTGATTGGGGTTCCTCGGTTGCAGGCAAACCTGATGAGAAGGTAACCACACGTCCGCATTATCAGTTAGCAAGGGATCCGGATTCAGCATCTGGCGTGCGTCGATCAACCACGGTCCAGGAGCAATGTTTCTCGACCGGTTTCCGCCCATCGTGCGATGGGGAGACATATTAAGTCGCCGGGGCTGATATCATGGAGTTCATGGAACGCCATTGTCGCATTTGGCCCCGTTGGCGGACTCGAATATCGACGGGGATTCAGAGAAGAAAACCTGGTGTGTTTGTCAGCGTCGTAACCGTGCGTACTGAAATGCTCATCACATCGTCTGCGGCGATGATGACAGGAGATGTGTTGGTACCACGGTGGCCCAAATGATGATGGTGTCGCTTAAAGTTTAATGCTTGTCGCTGGCGGTGCGGTGTGTGAATCATGATTTACAGGGACTTTACGCGCCTTTCTCTTTGGAGAAGATCCCGACCTGAGGCCTCATGTGCAGCTCTTCCGTATGTTCCAGAGCCTGTGATGCGTCGTGCATCTGACTACTCAGGAGGGTGAGGGGCGGTCAAGCGAGTGTTTCACCTAGGCTTTTTGCCCCATTGGGATCAGATGCCATCGTGACATGGACGACTACCCGCATGGGATGAGCTACCGTGGGGATCCGGATCGCTACCTGGCCTCGGTCGAGTCTGGGGCCCGATGGTAAGTGACAAATTGTCTTATATGGGTGCTGTTAAAGCTTTTGAATAGTGTGCCAGCTTGATACTTCCATTCATGACTTTGGTGGCGGCAGGTAGGCACCACAGAAACCGGTCAGAGAGGAACACCTGGCAAGCTGCCCAGGGCGATGCGGGCCTAGGGGTCGAGAGCAAGGCTGGGCAGCACGAGGATGCACGCTCTCGGCACGGAAGAGCATCCGCCGGGAGCAAGAGCAGTCATGGACCGAGCAGCCTGTTTTTTATGGATTTAGACGACGCGCACATAGAGCCATGTGTTGGCCCCCTCACAGCGGGCGAGGTATCATGCGGCGCATGGCGATGGCCGGTCAAGCTATGCATGCAATGCGTGATCTACATGCCGTGCGGGCAGAGCGCCGTCCGGAGCCTCCGTATAGTGACAGGGACATGGTGCCCCTCCGATGTATGTAGGGGAAGGTGGTGGTGCCTCGGAGGACGATGGAGGGGCGTATGGTGCCCCCGCTTTTGATTTTTGTTTGTAACATGTTGGCGGGCATGTCGTATGTATATGTATGGAGGGGACAGGCTCCTGCTTTTGGATTTTGTTTCAGGCCGATGCTGGTGCGCGGTTTCATGTATCCAGTAGATGGACTCATCAACAGTATTGCTAAGAAACATATTATGGATATGTATCGTCTTTTGATGGTTGATTTAATGTTATTGTCTTGTATGAATTGTGTGTGATAAATGCCAATCTAGAACATGGTTTGCAATACTATCTACGTAGTGATTCTGGTCTCGGGGTACATGGTTGAAAGTTATGGTTTCAAACGCACGTATTAAGACTTTCACTCGTAAATAGCGTCTAAACAGCAGAGGGTTATGCACACGATAAACACCATTTAGTTGCATTACAAGAAGCAGGGAATCCAAACGAACGTGCAGATGGAGGATGCGATGAAAGAGGGCATCGGCTAATAGGCCACGCACTGCATCATATTCGGCCTGATTGTTGGTGGCAGAACCAATGCATACCCCGTTAGAAAGATCAAGGTCATGCAAGGGGGTGAAGATGGCCCAACCTGCCGAGGCGAGATTCCTGGAGTAGCGACTTGCACCATCGGCGTAACCGATAAAGGGTGTGGACGGGGGGTCCTGCAGAATGGTGTGACAAGACAATAAATGAGGGGATGAAAGGAAATGACAGCAGCGTGAGGGTACAGAAGTCATCGAGCGGTAATGGCAGGAGGAAGGGGCAGGATGATCAAGACTCAAACAAGGTGGTGTATGAGAGCTATCGGAAACATGGCGAGGACTCGGGCTGCGGAGGTCAACAGAGACACAAGTGGAGTGATCTCGAGTATCAAGGGACACAACGGGGGAGGCTGCGGACGGGCTAGGTTCCGAGTGTCGTGCAGAGGAGGATAGGTAAAGAATGGTGACTGTAGACTCCGTCATCTGAACATCAGGGGGGGGGATGTGGATGGGAGCGGGGGGATCCTTAGGCTGGCCTGAAGCATACTGCGTGAGAATGGGAGAGGCGGATTGATTTTGTTCAACCTCATACTCGCGGATCACCTCAAGGGAGGCACGGTAATGCGTCAGGTGAGGACAATAATGGGAGTAGTGGCCATGGACACCGCACAAAGCACAGGGCTTGTTGGTGCGGAGAGTCTTGGGGTTCTTGGGGACGATCGAAGAAGGAGTGGGAGTTTCAGGGACCGTAGTGTCGTGGAACGTGACTTTTACCATGGGTCGGATACGAGGTAACTCGGGACAAGCATGGGTGGCATGACCAATGACATCACATAAGGCACAAGGCTTCGCGGGCGGAGAAGGAGCCGGGTTGGTCGTGGTGGTTTGGTCTTTGGTTGCCCCTTTGCGGGCTTTGCCTTTCTTCCCGGGAGCCGTCACAACAGGAGAAGGGTCCTGTGGAGGTACTGGGGGCACAGTGGCTATGGAGGGAGCGAGGGGGACCGGTTGAACCGGTGTCAAAGCCATGTAAGGTTTCGGGTGACCAGGGGGGGTGGCGGCTGGGGGATCAAGGTACCAAACTGGGATGCCCAAGGTCAAGTTAGGGAGGGAGAGGGTGGCCATGACGGGGACAGAATAAACTCCGGGAGGGGGAGCTAGGAAAGGGATCTGCCCAGCAGGGAAATGACCAGGAGGGACGGCTCCAAGATGGTTAAGGCCAGGGGGAACTGATCCGGGAGGATAAAGGGGTTCGGGGATACCAGCTGTAGGGGGAGGGCCAGAAAGAGGAGGTCCGGCTGGCTGAGATGAATGGCTAGGAGCGGGTTGCGGAGGACGGGGGGGAGGTTGCTGACTAGCCGAGGCAGGCCGTTTATGGGCAGCCTGAGACGATTGCATCATGCAAACATTCGACAAGCTGGGATCAGTGACCGGAGGAGGGGGAAGATGAGGGAAAGTACCAAGCAAGGTGGAATCTTTGTAGACGCCGGGGGAGACACTGGTCAGAGAATCGACGGTTTTCTTTTTGGCTACAAAAGAGATGGTCGTCTCGGAGGAGGTCTGAGACGGCGGCTCATGATAAGATAGCTGGTCAATAGTGACTATCTTCCCATTGTGTGGGAAAGACATCTTGCGGAAAACCGCGGATGGGACAGCAGACATGGCATAGGTGTAGCTTCGCCCCAATAGAATGTTGTAGTCTAGAGGGGCGTCAATGACTTCGACATCAACGCAAACAGTCTTATCGGCGAGGGTGATGGGATAGTTACGAAACAGGCCAATAGGCTGGGAGGCATGACCGTCCCACGCTCGAAGGGTGATCGTGGAAGGGGCCAGCTCAGGGGATCCGAGTTGCTTCCAAACCGAAGCGGACATCACACAGGTGGATGCCCCTCATCAATTATACACCGGGATACAGTGGCGTTCCGGATTTTGACTGGGATTTGGAAAGCAACGGAAGGAGGAAGAGGAGGATGGTCCGATTGAGTGGCGTAAAAAACAATCATTTGGTCATCAGCAGGATCAACAGCGCCCACGGCAGATAGTAGAGCCTTCTTTTGAGAAGGGCGCGACTAGAGGAGTTCCAGTGTGGAAATGGCAGCAGGGGATTGCGCCAAATCATCTACTATACTATACGATTGAGCGGCTCGACCGGAAGCAGCATTTCGGCGTAATGGGCCCTTTGGAATCTTTGGATGAACCTCAACTTTGGGTTGAGGGATGTGTAAAGGGCCACTGGATGTCAAAAGAGGCTCTGTAGAACCTGAAGATGGAGGCTCGGGAGCAGACTGAGCAGGAGGCTTGGGGTACTGGCGAGACCGAGTTTGAAGGTGAAGGTCGACGGAAGGGAAAGGATCGGAGCGCATCATAAGGATCTGGTAATCAGAGGAACCCGAAATGGACGAGGGGGTGGCTACATGGCTGTCGGGGGGTTGGGTAGCCACGAATCCCTGTTGAGGGAAAGGATCAGTGAACACAGCTGGCTGGGTAGTGGCCACATTAGGAGGAGCATGAGGGGAGGCGTGTTGTCCGTGCAATGTGGCTTGAGACTCCCACATCTGTCGCATCTGGGGTAAGAGAGGACAATCGTGAGTGTAGTGACCGTAAACGCCGCAACACGAACAGGGCTTGTTTGTGTGAAGCGGCCTGTCCGACCTGGGCGGAATGCCCTGTGGCTGGTTGCTAGTGTTAGGGTCCACACCAGAATTGGGTCCTCGGTTACCGGGGGCAGACTGGTTCTGGTTGCCTCTCTGCCTTCTTTGAGAAGAAGGGGGATTAATCGCACCCTGCTGTGCAAATACTTGCCCTGGAGGGGGTTGTAAGTGCTGTTGCGGGTTGTGAGGAGGCAAGGGAGGCGGAAGCGCATATGCTGGGGGAGCTGGCGCACCAGGCTGTGGATAAAGGTAAGGGTTGGGTTGGGCGACATTGAGGTAAGCAGGAGGTTGAGAAAAAGGAGGAGGCATGCCGTATCCTGGATACATGTTTCCGGGAGGGGGAAGAGTGCTTGAGGTGCTGGCCCCTCCCTGAGGGAGACCATAGCCCATAGGAGGATGAGCAGATGGATGGGAAAGAGATCCAACGATACCGTCGGCGGAATGAGATGCCCCCGGGGCGTTGGCGCCACCGGGCCTGGGGATGTCAGGAAGGACGGTATAAACATAACCAGATTGAGCGTAGATTAGGTCATATTTTAAAGCTATTTGGAGGGCAGCTTCTTCAGTTTGAGGAAAGGTATAAACATAACCAGATTGAGCGTAGATCAGGTCATATTTTAAAGCTATTTGGAGGGCGGCTTCTTCAGATTGAGGAAAGTGAGAGGCGACATCTTTGCCGATGGGAGACGGGAGGGTGCGAAGGAACCATTCCATGTAAACCCGATCTTCGAAGGGAGGGGCTCGACATAAGCTCCGTCTTCGTCGCCATTCTTGAACATGGGCAGAAAGGCGTGTGGAAGAGGATTGCTTAAATGAAGTCAAGAGCTCTGTGCCAGTGTCGTATCGGAGAGGGAGCTGGAAGTACGACAAAAAGGCTTGGGCAAGAGTCTCGAACGTGGTATGGGAAGAAGTGGCCTGTTCGACATACCATTTAGAAGCTTCGCCGGTAAGCGTGCGTTGGAACAAACGAAGACGGATGGAGTCATCGGTAATGGAATTTGAGGAACACCACATGTGGAAAGACCGGACGTGATTGGTTGGATCTTCTCCATTAAGGCCCTCGAACTTAGGGATATCAGAGGGCAACTTGGTGGGCATAGCGGGCCAGGTAGCATTGTGGTGAATGGGGTCATTAATCAACTGATGGAAATCGGGGAGGCTGAGGCCTGCAATGTACGGCAGCACAGGGGTGGCCGGAGTAGTGGTTGTGACGGTTCCGCTAGAGGTAGGGCCGGCATTGGGGCCGGGAGAACCGCTAGCATTAGGCCCTGGTCCAGACATGGTGAAGGTAAAAGGGGGAGAACCGGAAGGAGAAGGGGGACCCGATGAATCAGGAGAGGAGTCGGAGTGCGGACTCGAAGGTGGATTGGCTCGACGACGGCGGTGCGGAGCAGGTCGATCAACCGGAAACTGAGGATGAAGGCCAAGAAGTCTCCGGGAAAGGCGCCTTGGGGGCGCAATGATGACAGGAAGAAGGAAACCGACAGGGGCAACAAGGGGATAGAATCAATTACGGTCAAGGGCAGAAAAGGTGCAGTGACAATTGATTTTAGAGTCTTTGCCGGGCGGTGTTAACCAGGCGCTTCTTCACTTAGGGTCAGTGTGTGGCGTGCATTAATTTTAATTTTTAAACCCTTTCCGTTGTTGAGAGCAAGAAAAAGTGTGCTGCGTAGCTGAAAATAAACCTACAGAGAACATAATAGAATGCTGAAATAACAGAAAAATAACAGCTACGTATGCATCTATCTAACCCAAGAAGATGGGTCTCTCACAACTATGCTGAAAAGAAAGGGAAAAACTATGTAAAACACACACAAAGGAAGCTCAACAGATCTAGGGTCAAAAGGGACAGAGATCTGGAGGATAAAGCTGCAGACAAGAGGTGCAGATCACAGCCAAGAGACAGAGGCAAGGTGGCTGGAAAAAGGAAATCAGCAAAAAACCGGGGGGGCAAGGTGGAGGCCTTCAGAGGAGGTCCAAACAAAACGACAAGAGGTGATTTGAAAGGAAAAGAGGCAGATTTCAATGGATATGAAAGTGAGGTAACAGATCTGGAAAAGAGGGGGCTGAAGCTCTGAAACCGACGGCTGAAACAGCTAAAACTCTTCCACAAAAAGTGGAGGGTACTAAAGCCCTAAGGGGCTGGGTTCCCACTTAGATGAGTAAAAACAGATCAGATCTTGGTCAAGGCGGGCTAAGACAGAGGCTGGAAGACCCTGGCAGAAGCTGCAGCAAAACCCAGAAAAAGTGCAGAAAAAATGCTGGAAAAAAGGCAGGTCGCAGTTTCTGACCTGATCTGAGTGCAGGTCGCAGAAAACAGGCTGAAAAGTGCGACCTGGAGGTCCAGGTCGCAGGTTTAGGGCCAAAAAGTGCAACCCCCCTGTTCCGGTTGTCTCGGCGGCAGATTTTCAGAAAAGTTGCCGTCTCAGTTGCGGCTGGTGTCGCTTACCTGCGCAATAGGGCCAGAAACACACGGAAGTTAGAAATTTTAAGTTTTTAGGGTTTTATGTGAGAAAAATGACATAAAAAGAGGAAAATTAAGCAGCTGAAAAGAAGCCCTAGGGCCTGAAGTAGCTGGATATGCAGGAATATGAAAAAAGACAGCGGTCGTAATTTAAAACCCGTGTGGAGTCGCCATTTGTTAGTATGAATTCTTCGTCGAAGTGTACAAAAAAGAACCACTTTAGCTACGCATAACTAATAGCCCTAACAACAATAGAGGCTGCCAAACATCTTCAGATCTGCGATTAGTAGTTAAAATGCCGCAACAAACAGATCTATAAATGGAAAGACATTAAGCAGTAAAGTAAAGAGTTTGCTCCATGCATCCAACAGACAAGACAAGAACACGATTTTTGAATGAATTTTTATATTACAGGGCACCTGGGAGGAAACAAGAAGGTGTATCCAGATCTTCTCAATGGGATGGGTTCTTTGTAGTCCTCAACACTTCAGATCTAAGCTTTCTCTCTCTTGTAGATGTAGAAAACCCAATGTAGAAGATAGAGCTCAATGGGAGCAAAATGGTAGGAATGAGACCAAGTGTATAGATCCAGAGTGATCTAGTAGGCAACAAAAGGTAAGGAATAATGGGGAAGAACCCTCCTATTTATAACAAAATATTGGGTCATTCTAGATCTTGGTGCATGATTAAAATAATGTTAACCAAATCTAGATCCACCTTTATGGAATATTTTATTATATTTGTTGGAGGGAAGGGGTGTTTGACTTGGGTCAAATCCCTTGATTAGTGAAAAATAAATAAATAAATGATTTATTTATCTTTTTAAGGAAGTGGTTGGGATATAATCAAATAAATAATGATTTATTTAATTAATGGTGGTAGATTTGGTCATATTTAACAAGGAATATTATCTAAATAAGATTTAAATAATTATTCCTACAAAATAATAAGATAACTATGGGTTTATCTCATTAATTTCTTTGTTTTTGGGTTAAACATGACTGGGAATAATAATTAAATTATGGTTTAATTAATTATTCCTTGGGGAAAATCAAACAAATATGGGTTTGTTTAATATTCCCTTTTGGGGTTTCCTAATTAACATAGTGAAAGCAGTTTTACTTGGGGTAAAACTGGTCTTACATGGTGTACTTGGGTCCATCTAATGATGAAAGGTTAGATGACCAAAAAATGGTGTAACACTATGCATACCATTGAACCCTTAGTTAAACTAAGAGGGGGCGTGAATCAGTTTAACACATTCATGGTCTTTTAAAACTTTCCTTTAAAACTTATTTACACTTTCATTTCATGATCAACTTAATATGAGAGCAATCTTAATATGTGAGCAGCAAGTATTAAGATAATGTAAC
Source organism: Pinus albicaulis (assembly GCA_034641835.2). NCBI lineage: Eukaryota > Viridiplantae > Streptophyta > Pinopsida > Pinales > Pinaceae > Pinus > Pinus albicaulis. Next base: position 918,470,327 of record CM076573.1, on the reverse strand, counting down.
ATCAATCTAAATGTGTGAGCAGCAAGTATTAAGCAGATTAGATACACCATATCAACACATAAACATCATGCACATAGACAACAGATATAAGTGGAAACCCATAAGGGAGAAAACCACATCTTATTATTGTTGTGATGCAAAGGCAAGCTCCAACTCCCTCTCACCATTGATTTTCTGCAGGCTCCAACCTACAGGAGGCTCCTACCTCAATTCTGCAAGCTACAACTTGATAGGGAAGCTCCAACTTCCTCACTCTTTCAAAAGAAAACACTTGCTGATTTACCTTGGATATCAGCTTTGTTCTGTACCTTCTTCACTGCAGTCCTCCAAATTTCTTATCTGTCTTATATCATCTCTAACTTTTCACAACATCTCTTTCTACTCCTCCTTCTTCTTATCTTCTCTGCCTCAATTCTACATTCTCTTACATCTCTATGCATATCTATGATATATCATTTATAAATTTCCCCTCTTGACTGTTTGTATTCTACAGAGAATTTGGAGTGAACAACCATGACTCTTTGACTTCTGTCTTCGTATTTCTTTATTCAGCATATTCAGAAAAATATTATAATATGTATACATTTCAAAATTACAGTGGGATATTTCTTTGCCTCCGAAGACTTGCCTTTGCATCAAAAACAATATAAAATCACTGAAAACATTTACATTTAGTTACAATATGGATTTCAAATCAACCCATTCAGTTTTTGGATCACTGTGTGTTTGTCTTTTCTGCTGCTGTCTTTGTCTTTTTTCGTTTCTGCATGCTCTCCTGTTCACTACATTTGTGTAATTGCTGCATATATAACTGCCTTTTTATATAACTCAAATAACTCTTGGCAATATAATAATAGACCCTTTTAACATAGAAAACACCTTTTCAGGCCCACTAGCCGAACTTTTTCTATTCCCCGATGTGATGAACGGTCTCCAAAGACTTTCGATTGCGATTACTTCCTTTGCGATAGTTCCGATGCGATTAATCGCAATCACAACCTTTAATGAAATGTTCCACTGTTCTGCCTTCACTCCGATGCAATGACCCCATACTTCATAGATATATGCATATATATGAAGAAAGGGCTAACGGGGTCCCATACTTCACTTATAAGTTTAATTACACATATTTATATGCACATCAACATTTAATAAATCGAACGCTATCCCACCTTGTTGCCCTTAAATCCGGAACTCAAACACATAAAATCACAGTTCATAACATATCGGGTCTGCATTCTTTATTGCGATCGCAATATCGCAATCACATCCTCCAACAGTTTGGTGCGATGAACAAAGGGTCCCACTAGCTATCAAGCGATTCACATATCCGCCGTCCATCCTTCATCAAATCCGATGGCTGACATTCAATCGCTCAATCGCAATCGCAATTTTCAACTGTTCATCTCTTTGCGTCTCTTGTTCTCCGTCGATGCGATGATTCACTGTGGACCCCACTACGCATATACAATGCTCTTTTATACTCTATCAACAACATTAGGTTTAAGTGCGAATATCAACATAATTGATATGGCCCCATAACGTATGAACACTTTATTCATATTAAACTCAACTTTGAATAAAAAACTAGACTTCAATATATATATATAAAATGGGGCCCATAGTATTTCGACTTTTATTTAAACCAAAAACCCAACGCACCTTTAACATTTGTATTTCTCTCAAGCCCACATATATATTGGTTCTCTTCATTATTTACTATCGACTTGGTTTAAACCCAAAAACCCATTTAACTTCCGTTATTTGCACTAACTCTGGAAACTTACCTTTAACAACCTTCGTATAGGCGCTCATACGAAGATTCGTTAATATAAACTTTGACTTTGGTTAATAATATATCAAAATACTGTGCTCAATTCTTTAACATTAAAAAATTTCAATCGCCGATGAATGCATAACACATATGTATTATGTCAAACACACCTCCATATATGGCCCACAACGTAATATATATTTATTCTGGTTCCAAAGTTTCATTAACACTTCCTGCTTACCAAACAACACATCGAATCATTTAAATAATGCAACCGGGCCCACACCTTACCTCCATACCTTTCGCCACACAACTTAACTGTCAATCCAATGATCAAATTACTCTCGCGCTCCAACCTCCAATTAAACCCTCATCCAATGGTCCTCGCGCAATATCTCGCAATTTATTTACACGAGATTTAATTCTTATTCACGCGATGAAACTGGGCCCCAGTAGTTAAACTACCCTTCACATCCAATGATCACATGCTTATCGTGCTCCAATCTCGAATCTGACGGATGTCACGCAATATCACGCAATTAAAATTCTCTAGGGTTAAAACTCAAAATTTGCGCGATATAAATGGTTTTCGAAAACCACTTATGGCCACGTGTCAACCAAAGACATATATCGCTTTTTTTTTTAAATTCTTCTTACCACTTTTAAAACGCGCGATACTGCCGGTACTGGGTTTCCAACCCACTTTCACTATTCCTTCGTGGTTCCGCTTTGCTCCTTGACTCAGCGTTCTGCGCAATTATTTAGTGCTTGATTTGGTTCGGGAAAAAAACGTTCCATCGTATAATATTTTTGAGGTTTCGTTATAAAACTGTGCCATCGCTACTTTTATTTCATTTCTTCAATTAAGACTCGAACAGTCTTAAACCCTTCTTCCATCGCACAGTTCCACCCTGTGTACCTTCCATCATATAAACCCTTTCACCTTTGCTTCTAAAATCATTGTTCTGCATTGATCCGCTGTATTCAATTCCTGTGCATGACAGTGCATTGGCAGTGCATGACTGTGCATGTCATTGCATGACTGTTTCACTATATTCGCTATATTTATGGACCTGTGTTACCTACTACTCTTGCCCTTACAACTCAAATGGCCCTTTCACCCTCACTACTCTAATTCCTCTGCTGCTTCTGCTGCCTAGGCTGTCTCTTGCCTGTCTATTTGCTAGTTCTTCTTTCTTCTCCTTTTCCATCTCCTTTGCCATCAATGACAACATTTCCAACAGTCTCCCCCTTTGGCATTGATGGCAACACACCCACAAATAATCCAATGCTTCCTCCAAGTATTCCTCTGCCTATCTTCTTTTGCTTTCTTTTCCTCCCCCTTTGACATCAATGGCAATGGGTTGCACATTTCCTAGTGATGTTTCCAAATCTTGTCCATTATAATCTGATCTTGAGGACCTGTTTCATGCACTGCTCACTTGCTCTGGCTCTTTTGTGATACTCTTTGTTGACTAATCTCCCCCTGGAATGATGTTTTCTTTTCTGTTCTCCCTCTAGAATGATGCTTTATTTTCATGTTAGAGAGTAGCATCTGCAGACACTACCTCTAGTTTGTCTCTTAGATATTCGAATGGTTCTCTAGCAAGAGGTTTTGTGAATATGTCTGCTGTTTGTTCCTTTGTTGGCACATATTCCAACTTCACTACTTTCTGTGCTACTTTTTCTCTGAGGAAATGGTACTTGATTGGGATGTGCTTTGTTTTTGAATGAAGTACATGATTTTTTGATATACTTATTGCACTTGTATTGTCACATTTGATAGAAATAGGTTCATCAATGCTTACCTTCATGTCTTGGAGAGTTTGTTTCATCCACATGACTTGTGTGCAACATGTTGCTGCTGCTATGTATTCTGCTTCTGCTGTAGATAGAGAGATAGAAGTTTGCTTCTTGCTTAGCCATGCCACCAGAATTTTTCCCAAATAGAATGTGACCTGGCTCTAATAGCTCAAGACATGAAAAGCCAATGGTATTTGGACAGTGGATGCTCAAAGCATATGACTGGAGATAGAAGCAAGTTTATAACCTTTGATGATAAGAAATATGGAAATGTTACTTTTGGAAATGATAAAGCAGGGAAAATCAAAGGAAAAGGCTCAGTCAGTCTGGATAATGGCAGAGGAAAGGCCCAATATGTACTATTTGTGGATGGGCTAAAAGCAAATCTACTAAGTGTCATTCAAATGTGTGATAAAGGATATGAAGTTCTTTTTAGAGCACAAGACTGTGAAGTAAGATCAAGCACCATAGGAAAGACCCTGATCAAAGGTGTTCGAACAGAAAGTAATGTCTACATAGTGAAAGAAGAGAGTGAAGCATGCCACCTTAGAAAACTTAAGGAGTCATGGTTATGGCATAGAAGATTGGGACACCTAAACTTCGACCATATCATAAGTCTAAGCAAGAAGAATGCAATCAGAGATATGCCAGTCATAAAGAAGCCTTCAAATACCATATGTAAATCTTGCCAATTAGGCAAACATACCCACACATCTTTCAAGACCAAAGATGAACTATCAACTAGTAGGCCACTTCATCTTGTACACATGGACCTGTGTGGACCTTCAAGAACTAAAGCACCAAGTGGAGAATCTTATTTCATGCTGATAATAGATGATTTTTCCAGAATGACATGGGTAGCATTTCTCAAATATAAATTTGAAGCACTTGAGAAATTCAATATATTCAAGGCTTTGGCAGAAAATCAAACAGGATGCAAGCTAAAGTGCATTAGATCAGACATAGGAGGTGAATTCACAGATTATGATTTTGCAGACCTATGCAATGAGCATGGGATAAAACAACAGTTTACAATTGTAGGTACACCTCAACAGAATGGTGTGGCAGAAAGAAAAAATAGGTCAGTACAACAGATTGCTAGAGAAATGATGCAAGAAAACAACATTCCCCAAACCTTCTGGGCAGAAGCAGTACACACAGCTGTGCACATTCTTAACAAAGCCCATTTAAGACCAAACAATGAAAAGACTCCTTACGAATTATGGCATGGTAAACCATCATCAATCAAGAACTTTAGAGTCTTTGGAAGCAGATGTTTCATAAAAATAATGATGAAAAACTAGGGAATATTTCTAGGATATGCATCCAAGAGTAAAGGTTACAGGTGCTACAACAAAACACTACATAAAACTGTGGAAAGCATTGATGTAAGATTTGATGAATATCTACCAAACAAAACAAGAAGTACAAGTTGCAGCAAACCTCCAGAAGATCATGAAGAAGAGAACCAAGATGATGATGAAATAAGAAAGACAATAGAAGATACTGAACTGAACTCAAAAGGTCCCTCAAGACACACTCAAAATAATCATCCAGAAGATCAAATCATTGGGGACAAGAGTGTGGGAGTCCAGACAAGAAGACATCTAGCTGAACAAACAAAAGAAGTATACCTGGCTATGTTATCTAAAATAGAACCAAAGAAGTTTTAAGAAGCCAGCAAAGAAAAATATTGGGTGAAAGCTATGAATGAGGAACTAGACCAGATTAAGAAGAATAATACATGGGAGTTAATACCAAAACCCATAGGGAAAAATGTCATAGGCTCAAAACGGGTATTCAAGAATAAGATGAATGAAAAAGGACAGGTAATCAGAAATAAAGCCAGACTTGTATGCAAGGGATATTCACAAATTGAAGGTCTTGATTATGATGAAAACTTTGCCCCTGTAACCAGAATGGAAGCAATCAGAATGTTTTTGTTCTTTGCATGTTATCATGATTTCAAGGTATATCAAATGGATGTGAAGTCTACCTTCCTGAATGGAGATTTAGAGGAAGAATTCTACATGGAACAACCCGAATGATTCTCTTTAACAGATAAACATGACTATGTGTGTAGATTAAATAAATCCTTATATGGGTTGAAACAAGCTCCTCGAGCATGGTATTCGAGGCTGGACAAATACTTGAAAAAACAAGGATTCAAGAAAGGAGGAGTAGAAAACAACTTGTACATAAAGGCTAATTAAAGTGAACTCTTAATTGTAGTAGTGTATGTAGATGATATCGTGTTTGGAAGCAAAAAATATGAGTTAGCAAAAGGATTTGCTGAGGAAATGAAATCAGAATTTGAAATGTCTATGATTGGAGAGCTCACCTTCTATTTAGGACTTCAAATTCAACAAATGAACACAGGCTCATTCATCTGACAAGAAAAATACTTAAGAGAGATATTGAAAAGGTTCAAAATGGAAGACTGCAAACCTGTGTCAACTCCCATGATCACTGGATGCAAACTTTGTGTAGATGATGGATCAACAGATGTAGATCAAAAACTTTACAGTTCCATGGTTGGAAGTCTACTATACCTAACAGCTTCTAGACCAGACATTGTGCTGGTTGTAGGACTTGTGGCAAGATATCAAGCAGCACCAAAACAAAATCACTTACTAGCAATCAAGAGAATATTCAGATATCTACAAGGAACTGCACATCATGGGCTATGGTATCCAAAAGGAAAAAAATTCACTTTGATAGCATATAAAAATGCATATTGGGACAGCTGTGTGGATGATAGGAAAAGCACAAGTGGAGGAGCATTCTATTTGGGAAAAAGTCTGGTGGCATGGCTAAGCAAGAAGCAAACTTCTATCTCTCTATCTACAGTAGAAGCAAAATACATAGCAGCAACAACATGTTGCACACAAGTCATATGGATGAAGAAAACTCTCCAAGACATCAAGGTAAGCATTGATGAACCTATTTCTATCAAATGTGACAATACAAGTGCAATAAGTATATCAAAAAATCCTGTACTTCATTCAAAAACAAAGCACATCCCAATCAAGTACCATTTCCTTAGAGAACAAGTAGCACAGAAAGTAGTGAAGTTGGAAGATGTGCCAACAAAGGAACAAATAGCAGACATATTCACAAAATCTCTTGCTAGAGAACCATTCGAATATCTGAGAGACAAACTAGGGGTAGTGTCTGCAGATGCTACTCTCTGACATGAAAAGAAAGCATCATTCCAGGGGGAGAACAGAAAAGAAAACATCATTCCAGGGGAGATTAGTCAACAAAGAGTGTCACAAAAGAGCTAGAGCAAGTGAGAAGTGCATGAAACAGGTCCTCAAGATCAAAGTATAATGGACAATATTTGGAAACATCACTAGGAAATGTGCATCCCTTTGCCATTGATGTCAAAGGGGGAGGAAAAGCAAGCAAAAGAAGATAGGCAGAGGAAGACTTGGAGGAAGCATTGGATTATTTCGAGTGCTGTCAACTTGCAAGGGAGACCATGAAATGTTTTAGTAAAGGAGAAGAAAGAAGAACCAACAAATAGACAGGCAAGAGGCAGCCTAGGCAGCAGAAGCAGCAGAGGAATTAGAGTAGTGAGGGTGAAAGGGCCATTTGAGTTGTAAGGGCAAGAGTAGTAGGTAACGCCGGTCTGTACATACAGTGAATATAGTGAAACAGTCATGCACTGACATGCACAGTCATGCACTGCCAGTGCATTGTCATGCATATGAATTGAATACAGCAGATCAATGCAGAACAATGATTTTAGAAGCAAAGGTGAAAGGGTTTATATGATGGAAGGTACATAGGGTGGAACTATGCGATGGAATAAGGGTTTAAGGCTGTTCGAGTCTTAATTGAAGCAATGAAATAAAAGTAGCGATGGCACAGTTTTATAACGAAACCTAAAAAATATTATACGATGGAACGTTTTTTCCCCGAACCGAATCAAGCGCTAAAGAATTGGGTAGAACCCTGAGTCAAGGAGCAAAGCGGAACCTCAAAGGAATAGTGAAAGCGGGTTGGAAACCCAATACCGACAGTAACGCACATTTTAAAAGTGGTAAGAATAATTGTAAAAAAAAACACGCGATATATCTCTTTGGTCGACACGTGGCCATAAGTGGTTTTTGAAAACCATTTATATTGCACAAATTTTGAGTTTTAACCCTCGAGCATTTTAATTGTGTGATATTGCGCGAGATCCATTGGATTTGTGATTGGAGCCCAATAAGCCTGTGACCGTTGGATGCGAAGGTTATTTTAACTACCAGGGCCCAGTGTCATCGCGTGAATAAGAATTAAATCTCGTGTAAATAAGTTGTGTGATATTGCGCGAGGATCGTCGAATGAGGGTTTAATTGGAGGTTGGAGCAAAAGAGTAATTTGATCATTGGATTTCCATTTAAGTTGCGTGGCGAAAGGTATGGAGGTAAGGTGTGGGCCCGGTTGCATTATTTAAATGATGCGATGTGTTGTTTGGTAAGCAGGAAGTGTTAATGAAACTTTGGGACCAGAATAAATATATATTACGTTGTGGGCCATATATGGAGGTGCATTTGACATAATACATATGTGTTATGCATTTGTTGGCGATTGAAAAGTTTTAATGTTAAATAAGTGAGCACAGTATTTTGATATATTATTAACCAAAGTCAAAGTTTATATTAACGAATATTCATATGAGTGCCTATACGAAGGTTGTTAAAGGTAAGTTTCTAGAGTTAGTGCAAATAACGGAAGTTAAATGGGTTTTTGGGTTTAAACCAAGTCAATAATAAATAATGAAGAGAACCAATATATATGTGGGCTTGAGAGAAAGACAAATGTTAAAGGTGCATTGGGTTTTTGGTTTAAATAAAAGTTGAAATACTGTGGGCCCCATTATATATATATATATATATATATATATATATATATATATAGATAGATATATATATATATATATAGATATATTGAAGTATGGTTTTTTATTCAAAGTTGAGTTTAATACGAATAAAGTGTTCATACGTTGTGGGGCCATATCAATTATGTTGATATTCGCACTTAAACCTAATTTTGTTGATAGAGTATGAAAGAGCATTGTATATGCGCAGTGGGGCCCGGAGTGAATCATTGCATCAGTGGAGAACAAGAGACACAGAGAGACGAAAAGTTGAAAATTGTGATTGCGATTGAGCGATTGAATGTCAGCCGTCGGATTTGATGAAGGATGGACGGCAGATATGTGAAATGCTTGATAGATAGTGGGACCCTTTGTTCATCGCACCAAACTGTTGGAACATGCGATTGTGATATTACGATCGCGATAAAGAATGTGGACCTGATATGTTATGAACTGTGATTTTATGTGTTTGAGTTTCGACTTTAAGGGCAACAAGGTGGGCCAACGTTCGATTGATTAAAGGTTGATGTGAATATAAATATGCGTAATTAAAGTTATAAGTGAAGTATGGGACCCCGTTAGCCCTTGCTTTGTATATATGCATATATCTATGAAGTATGGGGTCATCGCATCTCCATATATGGCCCACAAAGTAATATATATTTATTCTAGTCCCAAAGTTTCATTAACACTTCCTGCTTACCAAACAACACATCGCATCATTTAAATAATGCAACCGGGCCCACACCTTACCTCCATACCTTTCGCCACACAACTTAACTAGAAATCCAACGATAAAATTACTCTCGCACTCCAAACTCCAATTAAACACTCATCCGACGGTCCTCGTGCAATATCACGCAATTTATTTACACGAGATTTAATTCTTATTCACGCAATGAAACTGGGCCCCGGTAGTTAAACTACCCTTCGCATCCAATGGTCGCAGGCTTATCGCGCTCCAATCCCGAATCCGACGGATCTCGTGCAATATCGAGCAATTAAAATGCTCGAGGGTTAAAACTCAAAATTTGCGCGGTATAAATGGTTTTCAAAAACCACTTATGGCCACGTGTCGACAAAAGACATATATCGCGCTTTTTTTTTTACAATTCTTCTTATCACTTTTAAAACACACGATACTACCAGTATTGGGTTTCCAACCCGATTTCACTGTTCCTTCGAGGTTCTTCTTTGCTCCTTGACTCAGGGTTCCTTCCAATTCTTTAGCGCTTGATTCGGTTCGGGAAAAAAACGTTCCATCGTATAATCTTTTTGATTTTTAGTTATAAAACTATGCCATGACTACTTTTATTTCATTGCTTCAATTAAGACTCGAACAGTATTAAACCCTTCTTCCATCGCACAGTTCCATCCTTTGTACCTTCCATCATATAAACCCTTTCACCTTTGCTTCTAAAATCATTGTTCTGCATTGATCCGCTGTATTCAATTCTTGTGCATGACAGTGCACTGGCAGTGCATGATTGGGCATGTCAGTGCATGACTGTTTCACTATATTCGTTGTATGTACAGACCTGTGTTACCTACTACTCTTGCCCTTATAACTCAAATGACCCTTTCATCCTCACTACTCTAATTCCTTTGCTGCTTCTACTGCATGGGCTGCCTCTTGCCTGTCTATTTGCTAGTTCTTCTTTCTTCTCCTTTTCCATCAATGACAACATTTCCAACACATACATATTTGGTTTCAATAGAAAATAATCCATAAATTCATGGAGAATAGAATATATTGCAAATAGATATTGTTGTCAAGGTGGAGATTGTTGTCTATGTGACAACAATACATTTTTTCAAAAATGTATGATTGTTGTCTCCTTATCAGTTTGGGGGTTTCACAAAATTTGGATTTTCACATTCTATAAATGAAACCCAAGAATTGTATAAATTAATGTGGTTGTGAACCCTATATGCATCCTAAAAAAAACTGAGCAATAGGATCATATCATTGATTTCTTGAGCAATAAGATCATATTATTGTATTGTGATTAATTGTCTCACCTTCAATTGATTGAAGAGTTGGGATTGGTATGTCTTTGTGTTTTTGTTCAAAATGTCATACTATAAGTGTGACAGTGGAAGGGGTCCTTGTTTTATTAACTTCATAACAGATTGCTCCATATGCTTCTTCTTCATGAGAAGGAATAAAAAGTAGAGATATGTTTCCAAAATAAGTAGAACAAAAATCGGTCGAATGCAAACTAAGGGATACCAATAGTGATAGTTGAAGCTATGCTAACCATGTGGAGATAAGGGGTTTAATTTTCAATATGACCTCCCTTCAAAAAGACGTCCTTAAATGAATGGTTGGAGGATTCAAAAGGTAAGGGTGAGCACTCTCAGGTTATGATTGAGGCACCGTTAAGAAAGTTGGGAGTTGTAAGACACTTTTGACTAGAGGGGGGAATGGTTGCCATGATTAAAGAATTGATACACAAGGATGAAGGAGCCAAATTGATAATAGTGTTGGGAATTGTATAATACAACACGCCACACATGTGTCGTGAAATTTTCCTAACCGAATTTTAAGGATATATTAACTCTGACGATGTGTTCGTTTACTAACACCTGTGAGTTTTGGTCTAACAACAATTGCAATCCCAACTAGTAGTATCAAAGCTAAAGGTATCAAATTTGAAACATCCTTGGCTAGCATTGGGGGGGGGGGGGGATATTATTGGACATTGGGTAATCTATCACTCCCCATGTGTTTCACGACATGTGCTTAACCTCCTCTCGAGGATTTTTCAACTCTGACGATGCATTTGTTTACTAACACCTGTGGGTTTTTGCGTAATGAAAGTCGTGATCCCAATAAACAGAAAGGAAATTTTGAGGTGATAAGGAGAGGAAACTTGTATATGACCGAACAAGTCATTTCACGTGGAAGTTATTTAGATAAACCATAAACACCTCTTAAAAAGGATTGAAGTGCCAATTTTTTTTTATTGTAATTTTTTTATTTGGTAAGTTGTGCTAATCTATTAATTTTGAGAATATAAAAATACATATGCTACAGGTAGGGTTGGTAAGCTGCGCTTAACCGATCACTACCTTTGTAACGTTGTTTCTGGGTTGTCGTGGGGGAGGAGGCTGGCCCAGACAAAACTTGAACATGAGCCTTACATTATGTGCAGTAGTGCTAATACTTCTAAGAGATAGAGAGTATAAAATAACAGAAAAGCCCTATGGGCACATATGACAAAAAACAGAGTAAAAATGAGTAGTTATGCAGACATTATTCATCATCATCATCATCACTGCAATGGGGATTCTCCTCATCTATGGGACAGGTAGGAGCCTGCATAACAGCCCCTTCCATAGCAGCTTCCACTTCAGCATTAGTTCACTTGGGGAGATTTTCAGGAGCGCAGAGGATGGGGGAGTCCAGGTCTACTCCTTCAAGAACCTTCGTCCAAACGTCGTCGGATTCAATAATCCCTGTATCCTCATCAACCTGCATAGGACTATTCAGGGGGGTTGGCGTGCAGTGCGGAGAGGGTGCTCTGGGAAAGGAGGTGGACCTCCTCACGCCTTGCCTTCCCCTTTGCATTGATTTCCTGGAGGATTCTTCTCTCTTCTCGGGAGTGGAGTGATGGCAATCAAGGGTGATGGACAAGAAGTCTTCAATCCATTCAAGGAAGTTATCTTTGCCTCGATGGTAACGACCCGGGAGGGCTCCTCTCTGACCACTGCGAATAGTGTGTTGGCGCATTCTGGGGGAAATTGTGGACCTCGGAGGGGAGGTAGGAGTGACACTATGGCTAGAGAGGCTACAGATGTTGGGGGGCAGGTGCGCAGAATGCAAAGCAGCGAGTAGATGGAGTCTGCATAGCTCCACTCTGGGATTGAGACTTAGGAACTGATTGGAGTCAGTGAGAGTCCACATCAGAAGGAGGAGAGATAAATGCAATGAAGAAAATATGAGGGAGAAAATGGGCCGAGGTCTGGTGGATAAATAGGTGTGAGGATGAAGATTTTAAGTGTGGCAGTGAATGATCTTCACACGGTAGTTCGTGTGGAGCTCAAGCCGATGAGCAGGTGCAGAGGGATAGGCATGACTGCAATGCTGATTATACATCATGGAAATTAATGGCAGTATCGGTGAGGTGATGATCAGGGTCAGGTGACACAGTGCTTGTCTGATATGCGTTATCTCTGGTTCTGCGAGGAGTGTGCGAGGAGTTAACGGTAATTGGATCCGCTGTAGGTAGGGAATTGCATTGGAGATTTCAGCAGTTCGCATGAGTTGAGATTTGATGTTCACTCGTGTTAGGCATGTCACCCGCATCTGGGGGGAGGTGTTATTTCTGGATGAAGGTGAGACATTTTTTTCTGAGTGCCTCATCTGCATTCTACTCAAGGGTGGAATGATGCAGTGCACAGTTTCTTTCCACCCCTTTGTTAGCGAGTAGGTCTGCAACAACATTGGCTTTCCTGTGCACATGACTGAAAGTGATGGCTCGGTGATTGTGAAGAAAAAGTTCTAGCATCTTGAGCTTGTGGGAAAGTCTCTAGCTGTTGGAGACCATTGAGGATGTCATGCCTTGAAGGATATAGGTGGCTGCCATAGTTATTATTTGCGAGTCTCCTTCCACTTCCAGGGGGAAATAATGGAATTTGATGGAAATTTGAATACCCTATAGCATTCCTTCCAGCTAAGAAGAGTTTTTGTTGTCCCATATGATGTTCCCATAGTATATTCAAAGAGGATCTCCACTAGTGTTCCTGATGACACCTTCAAAACCTGTTGTTCTTGGGTTACCTTTAGATGCCCCATAAAAATTACATTTGAAGAAGCCCATGAGGGAGGCATCTAGGTTTCTGGGGTAGGAGATCTGCCCCCACTCCTGGGAGTGATATACATGGGAGTATTGAGACTTATTTACAAGTTGTTCCAAATGTGACATTCAGCTACCCCAATGGGTAAGTCCTTACTCCACGCATTTAAATCCGGAGTTTCAGTGAGGTTTCTATGAATCCTATCCCAAATCTGATCAGGTGTTTAAGCCTTATCCTTAAATATGCATTGGTTTCGCTCCTTCCATATATTCCAAATAAGGATGGTTAGAGTGATTTTCCATAATCTATTCAGCAGGTTACAGGTATAAGGATTGTCCTGCCAATTGCTAATGGTTTGAATGATGTTTCCTCTAGCACAGTTGGACTAACCATACTAGAGGACTATTCTGTCCCATAGAGAGTTGGCATGAGGACATTGATGCAGTAGGTGGTCGATGGTTTTCGAGCTGACCTGACAGAGAGGACATTTGGAGGGTCCTGCAAACCCACGTTTCAAGAGATTCTCCCATGTGAGGATGCGTCGTTTACTGAGCAGCCACAGGAAGGTGGCTATTTTGGGCCATAAATTGGCCTTCCAGATCTTTTTCCAGATGCTATCGGCTGGTCCTGAATCCTACTGATGGAGTATGTTGTAGGCTTCCCTGGTTGAGAAAGTACCGTTGGGCATATGCCCCCAGTGAAGGATATCAGGCCTTGTTTTGATCTAGATTTTTCTTTTCATGCAGAGCTCCTCCAAGATCTCAGTGTGGCTTTCATTGTTCCAATTAGCTTTCCATTTTCTTGTGTGGATCCATTGCTTGTAGCCTTGTGAGGTGTCTTACGTCCAGAAGTATTGAGCCTTCTGTCATTGCCTAATTTGGAGCGCAACAGTCCAAAGAGGCCTACAGAAGATGGAGGAGAGGCTTTGCATTTTTTTCCAAGAGTCCTCCCAGAATCTGGCTTGATTTCCATCTCGCAGCTCCTAGAAGCTGTGATTTTGGATAATACCTTTTTGATGACTAGCTGCTTTCTAGATTTGGGAACCTGGCAGATCTAAGTTATATCTAATGAGATACTCCTTTGGCCAATGATGCGCATACTTGGCCACCCATATATTGGCCCAGGGGATATTGGGATTGGAGACCCATTTCCACCAGATGTTGGCTCCCATTATGGTGCTATTGTGTTCAGGATCCCGAAGACCCAGACCTCCCTGATTTTTTGGGGTGCAAACATCATTCCAATTGACTAAGGCCCATTTTTTCTTACCTTTTGTACCTCCCCAGAGGAATCTCCATTACAAGTTGCACATTGCTTTAAGGACCCATTTGGGAGCAACAAGAATTTAGAATAGGTAGATGGGGAGTGATTGAAAGATAGACTTGATGAGGACTAGACAACTGGAAATGTTTAGGGTGCGATGAGTCCAGTTGGAGAGTCGGGTTTCCATTTTTTCAAGTAGAGCTCTCCATAAGGAGTGATTAATGGTAGAGTTAGTTAACGAAGCTCCCAGGTATTTGGAGGGGAGAGTGGCAATGGAGAAGCCTAGGATGCGAGCAATATTGCGTTGGGTTTTGGGGGGGGGTGTGGAAGAAAAAAATTTGAGATTTGTCTTGGTTGAACTCTGTACCAGAGGCTTCAGAGAAGGAGTCAAGAACGAAAGGCTTCCTGGACTGAGGGGTATCCCATGATCAAGTTGTCATGCACAAATTGCTAATAATAGGATGGAGGAAGATTATGGAGAGGTAGACGAAGCAGTGCCCCCATCTGGATAGAGTTTTTGATCAAGAAGCCCAAGCCTTCGGCCAAGATGATGAAGATGAAGGGAGAAAGAGGATCCCCTTGTCTTATTCCTGTAGAGGGGTTGAAGGTGGCAGAGGGGATGCCATTGACCAGGATGGAGTGAAAGGGAGAGGTGATGAGGCTCATAATCCATCTTATCCAGGTATGACTGAAGCCAAAATCTGCGAGGATATTTTTGATGTAGTCCCAGCTTAGTTTGTCAAAGGCTTTAGAAAGGTCAATTTTGAGAAGCATACCTAGTTTTTTGGTGGTTTAGAGCGAGTGAATGACTTCATGAGTTAAGATGATGCCATCCAGGATCTGTCTTCCTTCCACATACCCAGTTGTTCCGGGGAGATGATGAAGGGTAGGAGCTTCTTCAGCCAGTTAGCTATGACTTTGGAGATGATTTTATAAATGACATTGCAGAGAGCGATAGGTCTGTACTTACTAAGAGAGGCAGCGCTGTCTTCTTTAGGAACCAGAGTGATGAAGGTGGCATTGTACACTAGTAGTAACCAGTGGGTGGACCTGGATTCCTTCACGACTTCCCAAACTTCGTTTTGGATGATGTCCCAGAAAAAGTGGAATAAGTTGGTGGTGAATCCATCAGGCCCTAGAGCTTTCCTTGCTTCTAGTTTGAAGTTTATTGTAATTTATGTTGCATGTAGAAACTTATAATAATATAATAAATCACATATTCCCCTAAAACTAATATATTTATATCAATTATAAAATTAAGAATAAATTACTTATTTATAAAATTACTTTTATTTAAAGTATATATACATTAATCAACAACTAAAATCAAAATTAACTTATTATTTAAATAATTATATACTTCCCTCCAACATATTTGTAATTTTTTTGAATTAATTAATCATAATGTTATTCTAAAATTGAATATAGAAATTAAACTCCTTTCATTAATTCAAATAACTTTAACATTTTGGATTGTAAAAAGTGCTTTTTATATTGAAGTATAAACTTAAAAAGGACAATTACCTCATAAACATGTCGATAAAATAGTTTTAGAAATTTTCACATCAAGCTTATTTAAACTTAAATTAATTATAAAGTTGAAATTTTGAAATGTGATATATATAAATTAAGTTAAATAGTTAGATAAATTTCATTTATATTCATTATATTTTTGACATATTTCAATATTTAATTATTTGAAATGTGATTGTAGGTTTTAAATTTTGAAATGTGATAGATATGAATAAAGTTAAATAGTTAAATAATTTATATTTATTTTATTATGTTATATTGTTTTGACATATTTCACAATTTAATTATTTAAATTGATTTGTTTCACATTCATTATATTTCCAACCTATTCCAAAGCCTAAATTTTGGTTCATATCCATTAGCTTTCTAATCCATTTCAAAATATAAATTACATACAATGTTTCTTTTGATTTAATTTAATTTAACATAAATATTTATTTAACGTTACTAAAAAAAAAAAACAAATAAATAAATTAAAATCAGTCACGTATTCCAACATGGTCTAGTAATCCTTTAAATGTAGTCAAATCCCACAATGACATCTGTGGAGAAAAATGAGATGAAATAATATGAAGAAAAAAAAACTCTACTTGCCATTCATTTTCTTTATGAAAATGGAACCTAATTTGACTAGCATGATTGGAATCCACTACAATACCTTGTAAAAATATTTGAATTTTATATTAGATTTCCACATTTATTGGAATACAATACAATGTGTTGTAAAAACATTGGAATCCATTAAAGTTACATTTTTTATATATATATTTAAATTTATTTAGCTTTTATGTTATTGGTTAGTAATCATCCATTAAACTTACATACTGAATTTTTATTTAACTCTTATACTATTTGTTAAATGATGGTCCTTTCTTCCTGGGAAAATCATTGATTAAAACCCCTCAGAACCCTATTAAATTTCATATTATTAAATGGTTCAAAGAAAATAGATCGAAACCATGCCAAAAGTCTTTCATGTGAGTGTCATTGAACCCAACCCAAGTGCATTTGTGCCACTATTTTTAACATGAAAGCAGTAAAAAAGGGCTTATTATATCAACTTCGTAAAAAAGGGCTTATCAATGCAGTTCAAGAATATAATAATATATTAAAAAAGGGCTTCTATATCAAATTGGTTCAGCATCTGATTATCCCATGTGCACGGCGACGAAACCGAGAGGGTGTGTGCCTCGTGACTGTAAATTTCCCTTGAACACTTCAAGAATTCCACCATCTAGGAAATATTTTCCATCATTCTCTTCTCCGTTCTCTTAGCTTCCTCCATTCCACAATCTTGGTACTTGATCTTTTGATTTTCTTAGATATTTGATAGAGGAAACATAGAAAACTACGTATATTTTTTGGTTTCCATTCTAGGTGCTTTCTACTCTCTTTCATTCCTTTTCACTTTTACTACTTAAAAATCTATCATTCGTTGCCTTTTAGTTTCTGTTCATTTATTGTGCTCTTCACTACGATAGATTTGAACTTAACTTCTTGTTAAATCATTGAACAATGTCTAAAAACACAAGTGCTTTGTATTTTTTTTATGTATCAGGAAACACAACTTCCTTATTGCTTTATGGAGCCCCAATGTAAGGAATTTCAATTTTTTTTAAGTATCTTCTTAAGAAAATTTTCAGTTGAGATCAACTAACGTGGTTGTATACATTGAACTATAATTCTAAATAGATATTCATATGTAGCATTACGTTTAGGAGAGTGATTAAGAAAGGATTGACAAATGATTTCTCAAGCTTCCCCTATGCGATAGCTTTTCTAAATTGTATCATTTACATGTGGTATGGCTCACCCATGATCAGCAATGGCTTCGAAAACGTCTTGGTATTGATTGTCAATGGTGTTGGAATAATTCTCGAGCTTCTGTTCGTTATTATATATCTAAAATTTTCTCCATGCCAATCCAAGGTAGGATTAAATCTCATATTCTTTTATCATCTCATTAGTAATATTCATGAGTTTCTCCATTAGCTCTACTGCATACATTGAAAAAATGATCTTAGAGCTTCTCCTAAAAATTATCAAGCGAAGAATGACTTGAATATATTGAATTGATTGTTTGTTGCTCAGTTAGCAATGGGGACACCCTGTAATTTGATGTGATAGTGGTGTCGGGTTTCGGGGGGGCAGTGAAGGGTGGGAGGGTAGTGGAGGACGAGGGTGGCGAAGGGTGGGAGAGCAGGGGAGGAGGGTGGCAAAGGTGGAGGTTGGAAAAATGGGTGGGACCACATAAATGGGCATGGAAAAAAATGGGACCATTGCACGTCATGCCGGAGTAGGGTGATCGGCCGGAAGGGAACGACCGGAGATGTCAAATCACCTTCTAGTTTGTCCCAAGTTTAGCCTCTTCCCTCAAAGAATGGTGAATCATCCCCACATGGTTGACATAATCATATTGAATCTTATTGGTTCTTATAAATTCTATTTTGGTTGTACATTTTTCTTAGGAGGCCCATTTTAGACCTCAAATTCCCCTAATGGCTAAATTTTCAAGCCTATAGAATTGACTCTAGAATTTTGTATCAAAGTCTGATTCATATTTTGAATCTTCATAAAGTAAATTATCTTCAAATTTCAAGGAATTGAAAACTACCTCAGACAATTATTTTACTTCAGATAGGGGCAAATGCTATGACAGACAGTGAGGTTTCAGACTTTGATCGAAATAAATACAACTCAAATTTAAAATCAAAAGCATGTATTTGAGAGATAAGAATTTTGCAAGTAATGAGGAATATCTTACCAATGGAGAAGGATTTGATTGAAATTTTGTGTGTTGGTATCTCTTCTTTTGAACAAGTCTCTCTGGATCTTAAACTGGATCAACTAGATGAGGATTTGGATTTGATCTAGTGTATCTCCTCGAAGCTAGAATGTTCACTGTTTCTGCAAGTTGGTTCTTTGCAATTTTCATATCAGCCTTCACAAAGACTAAGAACTATCACAATATGCCTAGAATTTGATGACATTATGGTACAACTAGGGAGGATCTATCACTTTCTTCCCTAGTATGGTCGCCAAGATTTTCTCACTCCACCGAATCTTTGAAGGTTAAGAAGGAGACCAACAAAGGTAACCACATACTACTTTGACCTAGTAGCTAGCCCTACTAGGCAGGAGAGGGATGTCTCTGTGAGATCACAAAAAAATTGACTAGATAATGAGGATTTTAGGCTAGGTATAGTACGCTCTATGATTTGATTGAGTGATTTTGGGTGTTGGATGGTGAATTAGGTCTAGGAAGAACTAGGTCAGGGCACTGAGAATCAAAATTGCAGAGATATGATGAGGAATTTAGGCACACACTTTAGCACTTTCAAGAATCTTGATGAGTGTGATTAGACTGGTAGGGTTTCAAAAAGAGCATGGAAATTATGAATTGTTTTTTATCAGAAGAAAGTGAAACACAACTATGACAATTCCTCCAAAACAGAGCATTAAATAATGAATTATGCTTATCTAACTTAGGAATCAATCACATTGAGAGATGGACATGAAAATAGAAATCATAATACATTCAAACATATGAAAACATAAGAGGGAAAACTGCTAAAACACATACCACAGGAATCCCACCAAAATAGTTGCAACTCTGTCTATTAGTTCCTCCCAAAAATGACTGATTACACTAGTGTTTAAAGATCAATTACACAACATCCAACCCTTGAAATGGCAAAGGAAATGAAACATATAAACCAAAAAATACTTCTCCCACTCTGAGGGGTCGAATCCATGACTTGTGGAGCTGTTCCCAAAAGTCCTCAACTGGAATATTAATGACTAGGGAGGTCAACAAACTCATCCCTATCTTTGATTAATCCGATTCACTTGACCAAAAATTACATTTCTACTTGATGTAGCTATAATTAAATTTTATTTTTATATTTACATCAGTAAAACTCTTTGGAATCCATCAATCAACTGAGAAAAAGTGAAATTTTGAAAGAAAATAGGAGACTGGAAAAAGCGCAGCATGTGTGCAAAAAGCGTAGCGTGCCTTGGGAAAAGCGCAATGTGGGCCTTCCAATTGACTTTTGACTGCCTTGCTGAAGTCCAAATTGAGCCCAATATAGCTCATTGGAACATGTATAGTTGTAAAAAATTTCCTCAAGTACTGAAAATGATGGAGTTAAGCCCCTCAAAATTGAAATCTCCCAAGACTGGTCAAAAAGCGTAGGGTGAGGCTGAAAATAGTGGCAAAAAGGTGTTTTTTAGGTGGTTTTTGGGATTTTCCACCTATCAAAATATCATATTTTGGAGTTCCAATAGTCAAAATGTGATGTAGATACCATTCTATATCCAACCATGTATGTTTTTCATCATTTAGAGGCTCCTATAAAAATCGTAGCGTGGCCTACTCCTAATTTATTTATATTTATTATTATTTGCCCTTATTCCATTGTAGTTAATTTCCATATTACTCACATCTCCCCTAATGTATGTGTAGGTGAAGGATAAATTTATAGAAGATCAAACTCATGTAAGATACTTCTCCCTTTTCATGTATATATCTGTATTCATATACGTATAGTAGAAATATTACTTTGATGTTACTTTAATTTATGATCTAATGTTAACCTTATGTTATGCAGGTTTGCATCAATTTAATTGATTTGATAGCTCACTGGTCCCCTTCCAAATTCAGCTAAAGAGATTCCCTTCTTTCTTAGGTTGGTTGCGATACCGTCCAAAATTTTATGACATGTACTTAATTCCGCATTTATGCACTTTTCTATTAAGACCATATTGGTTTGAACATGATTACTTTTTGGTTTCAATGTGTAATTCCCAAATTAGTAGAGTCTTATAACATTTATTTCCTCAGCTCTTTTAAGAGGACTGGTATTCACATTTTATGTATATGAATTTTGACCACTATATACTTTGGATTTTCATATACTATGCTGGTTTATCATGATATTAATTTATAGATCTGTTTGGAACACATATCTTTCGATCTAATTTATACAATTTTTTTTCGTCAAAATGTAAATATTCTATGTTTTATAATACTAGTTGTAATGTATATCAGCTTTGTTGAAGCTGTTGTAATATGATATTTGGTACCACTACAACTTTTTATACTAGCTTGTCTATGTCTATCTTACTTTCAACAAGGATTAGTATTTTTTATTCATTATTACTAGTAATACTTTACAAGTATTTTTTGTAATTATACTTATTAATAAACATCATATTTAGACCCCTTCCTGGGTTTATAGATTTTGATTGTTTATATAATAAAAGTTCCTGAGCATGTGTAATAGGATTGGAGACTTAAATGTATTTAATTACAATTGAGGCTCTATCAAATACACATAAGAACATGGACATTGTACAATACACTGATAAAAATTTACTTAACTTTATAAAACTAATTCTAAGAGTTCCTTTACTAATAGAATTCAACACAGATCTGTTCCTTATATTTATTATTCTTATCAGACATTTGTCTATAAATTCAGATTCATTCCCAATCCTTAAAAATTAAGCTAACTTTTAAATTCATGATAGACATATAGTGAGAAATCACAGGAATTTCATACCACTGTGTAAAGACTGTTTTCCTCCCAACCACGAGCTTATTCCACAACTCTCCCCCGAGCAGAGACCTATGTTCCCCAGTGTAGATAACCCCTTTGTCACACTGGGAATGGCTTATTTAAGCCTTATTTCCCTCAGCCTGTTTCCATAATGACGTCCCGTTATTATGGGATGCTAATCCCCATAGCCTAGGCTTTTATTTTATTTTTTCCACAAAATCTTCTTTTAAAACTAGGTTTTCCTCAACCCAGTTTTATTTCTACCTCTTCTCAGTAACTTCCACTTTACTGAGGATTTTATTAGATTTTTTTCTCCCATATAATAAAATTTATTTATTTAATTTTTCTCGAAGGATTTTCTGGAGAGTTTTGGGAAAGTATGGGATTCTAGTCCATCCTCATGGATAAGAATTCCCGGTCTCCATTACTCCGTCTTTACACATTAATATTAAATCCAAAATTATTTATTAATGTCAAAAAATATCACGATCATTCATAATTATTCCCTAGGTCCACTTGAACCTTAGGTTTATTTACTAAATATAAAATTTGTAAATAGGGGTATTGCAATTTTTGTGTATGAGTTTGAAGAAAATTTTATAAAATATGCCCAATTTTCTCTCCTATGTAGAATCCCTAAGAATGATTGACGAACTACCCTCACCAAATATGGCTTCAAATATTGTTGTGAGTATCCCATGTTCACATTAATTCCTCACTATTCTTGGAATAATCTCAGAGCTAGTCATTTTCTTCTTTACATGTTTTCTTTTCTTATTCAATCCTGAAACACTAAGAATGGAGGGATCTTGTGAGAATTTGAGTTAGTTTATTGAATTCCTATGTGATATTCTGCCAAAGTGGAAATATTTATAATTTTTTTAGTAAATAATACTCGAAGGGTTAGAATGTGTCAATGTCCTTTATAAAATTCTAAAGAAACCACTATGATAACAAGAATGGAAGGGTCTAATAAGAATTTTAGCTAATAGTCTGAATTCCAAAGCAAAATTTAGAAAACAAAATAAATCTTCATCAAATTTATGGCATGTAAAACCCAAATATTTGTAATGATTTAAGTTATTTACTATATTTTGAAGAAATAAATTTGGTTAATTTTTTTGAAAAAGTAAAGATCAAATAATTGTAATGCTTTTAAATTCCCTTGTGAATTGTGAAGAAATAATTTTCATTGAAAATTTTGAAAACTAAACTTCAAATACAAGGTATCAATATTGACCTCTAATTAGAACCCTTTAATGACTATTCTCACAATCATTAGGTTCAATATAGAGGGATACATCTCAAGAGTGAAAGTTATACCAAATTATTCAGTTTTAATAGAAATCATTATATTTGTTTATTAGAATAATCGTAGGCACAATTTGATCCACTTACTCTTTGTGTAGTTTCTTTGTAGATGATCCTAAATAAATGTTAGACCAGGATAGGGATCCCCCCTTCAAGATGTGGGATTTCATTATCAAATTCCTAAAAATATTTTGCATTCTCGAATTTGTTTAAGTGATCAAGTTGTCACTCAATAACACTGTTAGTCTTGGAAGATTCAAGAAAAACCGCATCTCTAGACAACATAAATTTCTTATTTACTTCATTGTAGAGACCATATCCTTTGGAGGTATCTGATTACATTAAGTACCCCAAGAAGATACACTTTCGACTCCTTGCACCAAGTTTGTTTATCTGTTCCTTAGGAATCAAGGCATAGAAGGTAGAACCAAAATCCACGAGATGTCGCATTGAAGGAATGTGTCCATACCACATTTTATAAGGAGTCTTGTTTTTGAGAGCATGAGATGTACATTTGTTCTTAATAGACATTTCACATAGAACTACATTAGCCTAGAACATCAAATTTACATTTTTGAAAAAAATCATTGAATGAACCATATTTAAGACTGTCTTGTTCACCCTTTCAGCCACACTATTATGTTGAGGATTATAAGGCACAATTGTTTGTTGTTGAATCCCATGTTTGCGAAGATAGTTTTCGAATTCATTTGAAGTATATTATTTTCCATTATCAGTACGAATAAAGGCAGTATGAGATTTTCTATTCTTTTAAACCCATACATGAATTTTTTTTTATGGTTTTAAAAGCTTTATATTTTTTTTTCAATAGATATATCCAACACATTCTGGTGTGGTCATCAATAAAAGTCATCATTTTTTATTTCCATTTGTAGAAGGAATAAGCGTAGGGTCACACAAATCGGAATGAATCAGTTCAAGATTTCTACGTGCTTTGGAAAGAGAACCATGAAATGGTTATTTTCTATGTATTCCTAAGATACAAGCATCACATTACTTCAGTTTCATAGATATGGTTGGTAAATCAGTAACATCATTTCTCTTCAATAAAAAAATACTTTCATAGTTCAAATGTACAAATTTAGCATGACAAAATAGACTAGATGGTAATGTACCTTCTTCATACAGGGAACTGTATGCATAGTTAGGGGAACGAGAAAAGCTTCCTTGTAGCTTCAAGAGTCTTTCTTCTTCTAACTTGATCATGACAAGTGAGTTGTCTAATGCTTTTCTTACTTCAAATTTTCCATCAAACATGTGAATGGAGTGTCTTTGCTGGAAAATGTGAACCCGGGAGAAGAAGTTTCTTCGCAAATCTGGGAGGTAGAGAACATCATGCAAATTAAAGTTTGTGAGTATAGGAAATTTTAGCATGATGGTTCCAAGTACAAATGGCTTGATTTTTGATTTGTATGTAAATTAAATTTCTTGATCTGCATTGTCACTAAAATCTTCAAATAAGTCCTTCTGAAAGGTCATGTGGTGAGTTGCTCCTATATCAAGCAACCATGCATCTTTCCATGAAGAAAGTGAAGTATTAAACAAGTCTTCAATTACTCCAATGTTACAATGTGCCACAATATAATGAGTGGACTCAGGTGCTTTACCTTTCCCTGTATCTAGTGATTTTACTTTCTGTTCATTTATTTATTGCATGATTATGTCCCTTGAGATCTTACATGTGGGTGCACCATGTTCATTTCTATTGCAATGTATATAATGAAGATTAGGTCTTCCTCCTTGGTAATGTTTCTGCTCCCGCCTTTTTTATTCTTCTTTCCACATCCTCTTCTACCACCTCTTCCTCTAGAAGAATCTTGTGCTTGATTCTTCTCTTTATGTTCAAGGCACACAAATTCTTTAGAAGACTGATAAACTATCTTCCTCTTCCCAAAATATTTCTCTCTTTATGAAAAATTCTCCACAAGAGGTTCAAAATTAATTTCCTCTTCCCAAAATATTTCTCTCTTTATGAAAACTTCTCCACAAGAGAAATCAAAAGTAATTTCTTTAAGTTTTCCACTAGCTTGTAATGATTCAAGATAGTGACAATATGTGGGATATAGTTCCTTGACAAAATATGTGAGAGGAACATCCATTTTAACCTCGATGTCTTCTACATGATGTAAAATAGCTTTGATTTTAGAGGCTAGTGAAAGGGGATCATAATGTTTCAATTCAAGATTGAAGAGTTTGATCATTAGTTGGACTAATTCAAGGTTTGACTGTGAGTCATATAAGTCTTTAATCTTATTTAAGGCACTAAAGGCATTGGTAAATGGTGAAATGTGAAAACTCACCTCTTCATTTACTAATGCAATAATCAAGGCATAGGCCCTGCTGCTCTTATTGTCCCATATGGTGAGCTCTTTGTATGATGAAGGATTTTTAGGTGGATTCTCATTTTCTCCTTCACAAACACCTTTCCATAGTTCATTGAAAATGAGGGTATGTTTTATCTTTCTAGATCATTCATGGTATCTCTCGTTTCTAATGAGAACTAAACCAATATTACAATCAACACCCAATGTGAAATGGCTTTTAAGGTATCGAATATAAATGTATTACCTCCTCCCGCGCACAATATTAAATATAATTCCACAATATTGAATATAATTTCACAACCATGTAACCATAACCAACTTTCATATAAAAATAAATCATTTCAGCATACCACTAACTGTTCTACAATACACATATAATTCACTACTTAACACATATTCCATATCAACTTACTCAATGCAAAAATTATTTGGAACCATCAACAATATTTTAACACATGTATATAAATAATTTGACCCTCAAAGAGCACATAAATTGAACAAATCTCAAAGTCAACAAAAATGCAACACAATCCATAATATACACTCAAAGAACAATATATGCATAGAGAATAAGGAATGAGCATGTACACCACCCAAAAATATATTCAACTATCCCTATCTTAGTTTCATAGAGAGGAAACAAATGAATCTAAGCTCACATGTCAAGTGTATAGAGAATCCTCAAGTTCTCGCATGCACATAGAAAGAATACGACAAAAGTGATAGGAGTTATAGTGGAAAAAGAATGCCAAATTTGGACTAGCAGACCTATGCTCTGATACCATGTCAGGCCAGGATAGGGATAACCTAGCTTTGGTACCATTTCAGGCGAGGTTTGGTAACTCCACAAAGTTGTGATTTCTATTAAGAATAAATTTAATATATACACATAAAGGAGAGACTTTTAGGATTCATATTCCAAGATATCTTTGTATTCTCATTTTGTATTTACATATCTACAAAATATTTTCCCAATCCTTAAGGATTAGGTGTCAAGAATATAGTGTCAAATATAAAGACACGCAGATCTCCTAGAATCAGTTTCTTTGAGTGAGAAAGTAGAGTTCTAGTGACAATCTACCTAAGCTTTATAGGAAGGCTCTAATGGTGCAACCCATAATATCTCCACTCTATAGCTCCACCAGCTCACAAGCAACACTGAGTCAAAATTGAGGACACTCATGTAAGCTCTAGATGCATTGGATTCTACTTGTATTCAGAGAGAAGTGGTAGAACTATATATTGTAAGTGTGTAGCAAGTGTTGTCATTACTATAGACCATGGTTACCTTGATATCATTAATATATGTATGACACGAAGTTCTTGAGCTCTAATTCTATGGGGATGTCTAAAATATAGGATTGCAATTCAAAGAATAAGTGTGTTGGTATGAGTAATATTGAAAGGTAGGCTTTGATCCAATTGCGGTGCTTAGTCATTCATATCTTCATTTTGCAAATATTCATTAATCAAAGGTGGAGGTGGAATAACCATCCTCATGGTGGTTGAATTAATACTAATGATAGAGAAAAAAATTGGTGATTCAGTGAGATGTGGTGTGGCAGCATAGGTGGTGGGAGTTGAAAGTATTATATTTTAGACACTAAACAAGTAGTGAAGGGGTGAGATGTGGTGTGGCAATAGAGGTATTGGGAGTTGAAAAGCTTATGTTATAGACACAAACCATTTGTATTAAAAATAGTTTAAAATATAATATTTCATTAAAATATTGGTTATTTTCAGATATAAAAATAATTCGAGCATCCCCATGAATCTAGACGTCATCATATTAATATTTTGAAACCTAGCTTATCCTAAGCTTTATAAAAAAATACAATACACTAGAAGGAATAAAGTCTCTAGTGAGACCCAAAATTTTATGGACCAATAGTAACTAGGGAAAAATTAAATAATTTTTAATATAAATTTTATGAAATTATTGGCTAAACGAGCGATATGAAAAAAGTCAAAGAGATTAATATCAGGTCAAAGTCATATTGATTTCTATTTACCTGTGCCTAAAGTAGGTATTATAATAATTTATATATCCATAAAATATATAACTATTATCATATTTGTTAATTATTTGTATATAGAAAAGATAGGAATTAAAAGATTTTAATACTAATTTTTAATTATTATTAATAATAGTATTAACATAGATTCATTTTAACTCAGATTTATCAAGTATTGAGAGGAACCAAGTTTCTTGAAATGCAAACCTTTTTTAAAGTAAAAAACTTTGCTAGGTCCCTATAATACTAGTGTATCCCCTTATTGTTATTGTTAGTATATCCCCCTTATTGTTATTGTTGTGCCTATGTAGTCCCCATATTGTTATTATTGTGCCCCATCGAATCCCATTATTGTTATTGTTGTGTCCTTACATTTTTATTGTTATGTTGGCTAGGATTATATTGTGACCAATTGGACTCCTGTATATAGAAAGGAGGTTTTGTCATTTGTATCATCCAATAAGTTTTCATTTATGTAATGTAAAGGAGGTTACCCCCTCGAAGAGGCTGATTTCTAAGTTGTTGAACTATATTTTTTTATATTTTGTGAGTTGGTTTCATAAAATTTGGTTTCATAATTTTGGATTCTAGGGTTTCGCTGCTACAAACAGGTCATCTTGGAATTTTCACTATAATTTTTTTTCTATGAAGGTTCACAAGCTGAAGAAAAAAAAACATTTGAGAAGAAATCCTGAGGAACTTCATGTAAACATTTTAGATCTTGGTTCACTATATTTTAGGAGATATGATCTGTGGAAGTTATGGTTTTTCCAGGATACATAATTTCATCTCAAACAGGTGGCCAAGGGAAAATCGTCATTATTTTCGTTTCTGATGTCGAATTGGAATTCTATAAAAAGTTGCCAAAATTACACGAACTATATTTTCTTGTGTATTGAGTTCAGAGGATGATGGAGCTAAAATTTCCCTATAACCCCCAAAACATAACTACTTTATATCTCTCTTCCTTTATTATTATTATTATTATTATTATTTTATTGTTAGTTAGCCTCTTGTCTTAGTTTCTTTTTCTGGGTCGTAACTGTTCTTCCATGACCTCCTAGCAAGCATTACAGGTACATATAAAATGATACCAAGGCTGTGGAAGTATATGGAAGTAGTGGAAGAAAAAATAAAAGCTTACAATAAAATAAATCCCAAAATCAATTATTTTTGTTAAGATAGATATTGTACTAGATGAGATCTGAGCTCAGAGGGAGTAGGAAAATAAATTAGTTTGAAGTATACCTTGATTGTTTTGAAGAGAAGTTAATGATGACTTCCAAATGGATCCAAAAGATCTAGCATGTAATAGATGGAAACGTAGACAAGTATAAAGTGAGATTTGAGACTATAAGGTTCTCCCAGAAAGAGGGAGAGGATCATGAAAAGAATTTGCTCCAATTTCTAGGTACTCTTATTTTACAATTATTTTTTCTTCCATGGAATTATATACATCAGATAGATGTAGAGCTCGATTTTCTCTATAAATAAATTTAGTAAGAAGCATATATGGAACCATCTCAAGGCCTTGAGGGACATGAGTAAGTCTCTTGCATGTAAATAGAAGGTTTTACTTAAGAATTTGATTGATGGATCAAGATTGATCCTATATGATTTATTTCTAATGATAGAAGAAGGACTCATGTGTCACAAGGAGTAACATTGGCAGAGAAATTTTCTTTCGTAATAGAGGGAGTAGTCAGGGCTTCCTCAAGAATATTTTTCTAGCTTCATGGGGAGTTGATCTCTTAGTTCCAAATAAAGGACATAGATTTGATGCATTACCTCCTTGAAGCATAATTATGAGATGTCTCATATGTTTTTGAGATGATGGACTGTCATTGAGAATGTTAGGCTAGATAGTTGATATGCTACAATAACTAGAAAGCTGCAGTGGTAGAGGGAGAATATAGATTGCCACAACATGATCTATTTCAGAAAGAGTACCCAGTTAGGGTAACCAAAAAGTATTCAATCAGTTTATGGTTGAGCCAAGGAATGTGCCTCAACGTGTGTCAAAGTACCAACATGGTATAGTTGGTTATGGTACAACCAATTATGGTTAGATATATTTCCCAAATAGTGAAGCGCGACTACATGGATTCGCATTGGGAAAAGTTTAGAAGACAGAAAGAGTTCATTAGGATATCGTTTCAATTTGGGCTCTATCATGATTTATTGGAAGAGTAGGAAGCAGACACCTGTTGCAGTCAATGTTGTAGAGGTTGAGTATATTGCAAAAGTAGGATGCCTTCAGAAACTACTTGAATTACTATTTGATCAAGTATAGGTGATGACCATGATAGGTCAAATCAAAACAATATTTAGTAACAATACATGGTACAGAAGGGAGAAACATGTCTCTAATACTATTTACAAATAAGTAGATTTTCCCAAAATGAAGCTTGTATACTTTGAGGGCAAGCTTGGAATGATTGAGCATGTCTCCCTCAACAAGAGGAAGTGATGGAATTGCAACATCAAGGATAGTCATTCTCTATAGATCAGACTAGCCAGGAGAATGGTCCATAGGGCTGATGTGATAACATCATGGGAAATTTTTTTTCCTTGAGTCAAATATGTTGACTAGAATTAGGGAGAATGGCCCGAAAAAGGACATATATACTTCCAATATAAATTATATTTACTGAAGTTAGGAGGAATGGTCCTAGAGACCCATAATTACTCAGCTGAGTGGATGCCTCTCAGCATCAGGCTCATAAATCTCCATATAGGTTGAGTGAGCTCATTTAGCATCAGGTCTAAAATTACTCATGTAGAGTGTGTCCTTTGGATATTCACCATATGTAAAAGATGTTGAACCAAGACAAGTTTGTATACCATGTGTCAGAGGGACTAGAATTATGGTGAATAGTTGATGCTAATGTTGTACCATGTGTGAGAAGTATCGGCTAGGATTATGGTGATGATGCACCATAGGTCAGAGGTATCAATCGAAATTATGGTACCTGGTTGATGATGTATGTTTTTACCATAGGTCAAAGATTTTGACAAAGGTTATGGTAATCAGATGATGTTGATGTTGATGTTGATGATAATTCTGATGTTGATAATGAAATTTTATAAATTTTTATTAACGAAATTTGTTAGTAAGAGAACATATGGATATTCATTATGAATACTTCCCTAACTAAGAGGGAGTGTTGAATTTTTGTAGCTATGGCCAATCTTCATAATCAATATTTTATCCCTTGAAATATATAATGAAAAAATTAAGACATGTTCTTCATGTCATTTTATTGCTAGCCCTTGAAATGATCATTATAAGACATGTTATTCATTTTAGTTTCAAAAGAGAAAAAACATGAATATTTGAAATATTGAATTTTTGACTCCAAATCATAAATTTAGACCTCTAAGAAGTCAGGTCTGCCTACACATTTGGTCACACCCATTTGACCTCTTAAAAGAGTATAAATAAATGATTCGATCTCCTCCAAGAAGGAAATACAATGATCATATGTATATAAAATTCAAATCATTTAAGGAAGAGGAGAAGGATGAAATCTGAGGCTAAATAAAGGGACAAAATCTAATGAATACTAAAATCTATGAGGCAGAAAATAATAATTTTATGAGCAGACCGAATCTCTGAGGGAAATGATTCCTTGGGTAGAGGATCGAATATGAGTAGAATCATTTCTTGGGTAGAGGACTAGATCTAAGCATACCTATATCTTGGTAATATGGCTGAATTATGGGAAAAACTAAATCTAGGATATTTGACTAGGTTGACCATAGCAGTATTGATGGTCATGTTGACCTTGTTCTTGGCTATAATTTTTAGTTGTATCTCTATTGAACTTGATTATATCTCAAAAAAAAATGTTTTTGGGTTTTTCCCCCATGTGGGGTTTTCCATGGCAAATTATTGTGTCTCTTGTTTGTATGTCTCTTATGATCCTATTAGCATTTTGTTTCTACCATTGAGATTTTATGTTTGAATTGATTTATGATGAATTTTAATGCAAGAAACTATTAAAGTAATAAATCATAAGAATTTTTTATCAGTTAGAATATCATATGAAAAATTAACACTCTTCCCTCCAACTGTGTCAATCTCTCTCTCTCTCTCTCTCTCTCTCTCTCTCTCTCTCTCTCTCTCTCCCTAAATCTCTCTCTTTATCTCTCCTTGTGACTCCCTCTCTCCCTCCACCTCTATCTCTCTATGTCTTTGTTCTTCCCTCCCTCTCTTTGTGCCTCCAATGCCATCGCTCTCTCTTTATGATATGATTGAGAATTGTCACTCCTCCCCCTCCATCGACTATATGATCGAGAATTGTCACTCCTCCCCCTCCAATGACTATATGATCGAGAATTATCACTCCTCCCCCTCCATCCATATGATCGAGAATTGTCACTCTACGTAATCAGTAATATATGTAAGTTACAATGCAATAATAGTTATAATGAAGATGATTGCTATTATATAATATTGAAATGGTAATAAAAATGATTGATTATTATACTAATAATAATATATAAATAAATAAATCATTAAAGAAACAATAGTATATTGATTATTATAATTGGTAGCTTTGTGTCTTACATTTTACATTTTAGATTACATTACATAGAGTTTTAAATTATATTTTACATTTTAATTTTTTATTGTGAAATGAGTTATGGTTTTTTGGCATGTGATATTGATAATCCATGCTATTGGTTGATGGCATTGTAACAAAACCTATCTACAAGTTAATAATATCCATGATAAAGTTGGGGTGAAGGCCCATGGTTAAGAATTTTGTTATATTGTAAGATTATTGTAACTATTAATTTTTTAATGTTCTTATTAATTAAATTTAAATATGATTAAGAATCATTATTAGTCCTTGCTAAGGGAGGACTCTAGCAATTGATTTGTCTATTGATCACTATTGGTTTAGTATTAAAAAATACAAATTATAATGTTTAACTTTGAAAAATATATATATATATATATATATATATATATATATTTCAATTTATTAAAAAACTATTTTTCAAACATTTGATTGGACTATGAATTAAGGTCTTATTGCAGCCTTTGCCCAATATAATGTCATATGGATAACTCCCTTACATATTTGATTCCATAATTTATGGATATGGTTGCAATATTCATGCATGATTTTTAGATATTTGTGTAGAAATTTTTTGTTCTTAGGCTTTGACTGAAATCCATCCATGCATGATTTTCAGATATTTGTGTAGTGATTTTTTGTTAGTAAGTTTTGCATGAAAAATATCCAAAAATAAAATCCTTGAAAACAAGTCATACTCAGTTAAATAAATTATTTATTATTAATTACTTCGTAGCACAATTTAAGTAAGTCTTTGCATAAAAAATGGATATGAATAAGATGTAAGTAGATATACTTACAAAGAGTTACTTCCCACCATTATTTATGTTTTCCTCAACATGTATATACTTACTAGTGTTTACTACCCACCAAAATTTATGCAAGTTCTTTTACTTATACATTTCAAATCTCAATTTATTAGCTCATGCCAAAGCAAGACTATAGGATGATCTTCCTATCAACCACTATTAATTTAACATTGACCAATTATTATCTCACTCTTCATGACTGAGTTGATTAACTATTTTAACAATTTATCCTGTGGCAATATTCAACAATCTCAACACAGTAATTGTAAAACCACTTCATTAAGTCCTCCCTCATTCCCTCATTCCCTCAGCTATAGGAGTTGATTATCCATCTTGATGACGAGATGATTTTCCACTGCAACACTACCAAAATTGCAATTGCAACACAGTCTATACACATATTAAAAAAAATCGTGCTTCGAATTGTTAGGTCGCCGTAATTTTTCAGATTGGCAAGACCAAATGTACAGGGGTAACATCAAACCAGTCTTTGGAGTCCTAGGACCTAGCCTTCTTGGACTCAAAGAGGGCTCTCTCTGTAAATGTGTATAAGATGTAACTTGATTGATTTTAGGGTTTTGATTTTAGGCTAGTTATAG
This sequence comes from Pinus albicaulis, assembly GCA_034641835.2. Taxonomy (NCBI): domain Eukaryota; kingdom Viridiplantae; phylum Streptophyta; class Pinopsida; order Pinales; family Pinaceae; genus Pinus; species Pinus albicaulis. Next base: position 918,437,049 of record CM076573.1, on the reverse strand, counting down.
TGATTAGGGTTTGTTTGTTTGTTTTGTTTGGTTGGGTTAGCTATCAAGCAGAACAGATAGTTTAGGAGAGGTTTAGACCATTGGGATATGGAGCCTACAATTGGTCTTGAAAGGTATAACAATAGGTCAAGGGTGTTTTGGAGGGCAAGTATAACAAAGCCAAATGGATCTTTAAAGCTTATGTGAGTGAAGTGAACATTAAATTGTGAGATTAGTAATTTTAAAGGGTAGTTAAGGATCCTTTAACATGTACTATAACAAGGAAAAGTATTTAATAACACTATGCATAAAGAAATAATCAAAGACAGGGCATAACATAAGATTCTTTGACCAAACCCTAGCAAGTAAACATTAAGACAATAGCCTAGCAAACCATAGAGAGCAACAAACTTGTAAATTCTCTAGTGATTTCACCTTCAGGCAAAGAAAACATTCAAGATAACATATAGTAATGATAAAAGAGAAGGGAAATCCTAAAATTCCTTAATAATACTACAAAAAACTTCAAAGCAACCATTCAATATGGACAAAAGGGTAGGGAAAATTATAAACCTCTTCAGTCAAACACTATTTAGCAATAATTCAAAGAAAAGACCTCAAAAACAATGTTTTAAGTCATACCAAAGGCAGGGCTAACCATAAACTTCTTTGACATGGGCTCCATTAAATCATCCTTGAGATAAACAAGCTGAGTGGGATTAGAGAGAAACTAAGGATTCTCTAAACTGACCTAGCAGAGGAAAACATACAAGCAATAGAAAGCAGACAGAGCTAAGGTGCCTCTAAACAACATTTCTTAACCTAAAATTTATATTCTACTGCATGAGAAAGATGAAACAAATGAAAAAATAAGAAAACAAGAACTAATTTAGAAAGACATCACCATTAGCCATGCTCATGAATCCTGCAAGTGTGCTTGCTCCATTTTCATCCAAATCAAATAATTCTTAACACTCCAAAGCCAATTTCTCCTCAACTCCAAGTCTATGTATTGAGTCTAACAATCAACAAAAAACTACAATGAGGCCTCCATGCAGTATTTAACTTGCAAAGGAGGACCAAAACCATATATAGGGCTTCAAAATGTTATTAACTACATCATAAATGCCAATTTGTCCTATGAGACCATGCAAGGCCCAAGGCACAAAATATCCTAACTTAATAAATGCAAAAATAAATGCTAACATAACTCCTCAGCTAACTCTGGAGTGATTTTCCTCAAAAACCCTCAAAATGTATTTTTCATTAACTCCAAGTGTCTTTTTTTGACTTTTTGGCAAGGGTGCAGCGCCAAGGCCAAGGGCGTGGCGCCAACACTAGGAAAATAGCTTGTTTTGTAGTTGAGATTTGGAGGCCTTCCTGGTGTCCAAATGAGCTCCATGATAGCTCATTAGAAAGTCTGTCCTGTCTAGTTTCCAAATATACCTATATTTTTCAATTTGGTTCCCATATTCTTGCTCAAAAACGTAATCTTCTAAGACTGCTCAGGGCGTAGCACCAGCTCTGAAAATAGGGAAGAAAGTTGATTGTTTGCATGTTTTTGGCACTTTTGGAGGACCAGTTCTACTCCAAATGAGCTGAAATTTTGTGTGGGTGATTTCCTTGACTTGATGAACACAAAAATTCAAAGTTTTCCTCCAATTGGTGCCCCAAAAAAGAGTGCTTCGCCAGTGGTGCTGCGCCCTTGGCCCTTCAAAACAGTCAAAATTTCCAAAAACTCAAAAAATTGCAAAAAGTTTCCAAAATTGGGATTTGCCTTGTTGATCATGTCTGGGATGCTTGTAGGGATGCATCAGAAATAATTTCAAGCTTTTATTTGTCCTTTTCCTCCTCTAGTGATTGAATCTTTGCAAGGGTTCTTTTGAGCTTGGCCCTTGTAATCTTGTTTCTTAAGGCATAATGCCTTTCCATCTTCTTTTGCATGTATAGGTCTCTCTTGGTCTTCTCCATATGATCCTCTAAGTGTACATTATCCCTCTCTAACCAATTCAGTGTCATCATGAATTCTATCTGTCTCACTTCCATAATCACTGCTCTCATGTCTCTTTGACCCACTGCCATCATCACTACTTCTTTCTGCCTCATTGCCATCTACTTCACTGATATGTGCCTCACTGCCGCCACTGCCATTTGCCTCATTTTTTTCTTCTTCATTGCTTTATTCCTCATTGGCATTTGCCTCACTATTTTCTTCCTCATTGTTTGGTTCCCCATTGCTTGATTCCTCATTGTTTTCTTCCTCATTGTTTGATTCCTCATTGCTTGATTCCTCATTTCCATATTTATCATTGTCCCTTTCTGCCTCATTACTCTTTTTTGCCTCACTATTTGATATCTCATTGTTTGATTCCTCATTGCCATCTCTCTTACTGTTTGATGCACTAGTACCATGAGATTATGGTGAGGGGTTGTGAGAGGGTGATGAAGGAGGATCATCATGAGGTAAAGGTATGTGAGTGAGAGGTGATATGGAAAGGTCATCATGGGGTGAAGGAATGTGAGTGGAGGGTGATGCATGAGTAGTGGGGTGTGATGGTGAAGGAGGGATGAATGAGAGGCTAACAACTCAATGACAACCCTCTGTTGATATGTTTAAACTCTATTTTGAAACACTTTTGGGCTGATGTCAAATTGAGATGAAGGATGGTAATGGAATGTCAGCCTTTGCAAGTGAAGGGACTGAATGAATGAATGGAATGGGTGTAGGGACAACTTAGGTGAATGAAAATACTCAAAAAGTGTAATCCCTCTTTCTAGGAAAATTAAGCAATTGAACAAAGTGATTTCAAGGTTTAAACTTAAGGTTTGATCTTAGGGTTCCATTCTATTGATTAAAAAAATCACCAAAATTTGCTTGAAGATGAGTGTATGTGATGTACTTACCCCTGAATATGCTCAGAGGACCTTTGGTAGAGATTTGGAAGAAAATTGAGGTGTTGTGAGTGATTAATTTTCTTAGGAAGCCCTCCTAGCCAAGGGTGCAGCACCTAAGACAAGGGCGCAATGTTCAACCCAGGCGCACAACGCTCAATCCCAGGCACGCAGCGCTTTTTTGCAGATGGAATTTGGAGGCATTCCTGGTGTAAAAATTGGGCCCATGATAGCTCGTTGTAAATATTATCTTTTATAATTTCTAAATATAACTTTAATTTTCTGATTGGAGTTGATTTGACTTGTCAAAAGTTGATTCTCCCAAGACTGGTCAAAAAGTGTTGAATAATGGTGCAGAAATGTAGAGTGATGGTGTAGGAAACTTTTGGAGGCCTTCCTCAACTCCAAATTGAGCTCATGATAGCTTATTGGAAATATCTTCCAGACTAGTTGTCATTTGACTCATTAAGAAAGTCACTTGGACACTCCAGCTATGAGAAAACGAGATTTTCCCAAGGTCACTCCAGAAGTGCAGTAATTCTCCCGTGACACCTGTATTTTTGAAATTTCTCTAAAACCATGACACCTGTGTAAAATATGAAGGAAATTTTTCTTCTTGGACATATGATGGACAAAAAAACTCTCTCAGTTTTCTCAAATTCATCTTTGTTTGGTCAGAAACATAGTTTGAATAAAAATTGGCCCTATGAGTGACAAATGGCTTGGCTCTTAGAATGAATTCCTAGAAAATGATGGAGGCATGATGTTTATGAGTTGGTATGGCTTCATGTTTGCTGATATGACCTACCATATAGATATACTGCTCCTATTCCTCTTTTCCATAGCAAAACCTAGCCTAGTGGAAGAGGAAATTAGGTTTTAGTGCTCCCTCTAGGTCATTTTTGCCATTGATCACTGTTTGGCACTCTACTGGACCATTAAGCTCAAAAACCCTAGTCATCTATAAGAAAAAGTGTATCCTCTTCTCCTTGTTGCAAGTTTTCTTCATTCAGGAATAGACCACCTACCTTACTAGTACTTTCTGCTGATGGACCTTTCAACACTCCTGCAGAAGTGCCAAAGTTTTTCCATTTCCTCATGTGCAGATTTTGAACTGAAGGATAGTCTTCTTTAGAACTCTTTAGGTATTTATTGAATAAATATGTGTTGACCTTCAATTATATCTGAGCCAACTTCTAGCAAATGAAAATCAGTATTTGGAACACCAATGATGACCTTAAAACATGTGAAACCCTAATTGACCTAGTGGGAGGGTTCTTTGACCTGACCTTGACTAAAACTTGGCTAGGAGACCTTTAAGTAAAAGCAGAGTACTTGTCAAAGTGCTGTATTGAAGATCCAAAGTCCAATGTACTTGATTTATCTAAAGAGCCTACAAAGATATTTTTGAGACAATCAATGCATGAGGAACTTGGGGAACATGGGAAAAAGTTAGCTATAGGAAACCCTAGAGGGAAAATGGAGTTATGGACAAGTGAAAATAGGGTAATGAGGTTATAGGCAGAGAAGGAGGCTGAAAATGGTAGGTAAAAGCCCATAAGGATTTTGTAGGAGTGACAGGGTGACCATGGAATGGTAAGCTAATAGAATAGTGAAAATTTTTGAAAAAACGATAATGAAGGCAATGAGATTTCTAAAACTCACAATATTCAAAGAATGTTGTTTTTAGAAATCTAGAGCCATTCTATAGTCATCTACAAATAGTGAAAAATAATGATGACTAACATTGGCTCCACTTGGGGAGGGAAACACCTTTTTAGGAGGTGTCTAGAACCTCAGAGTTCAGATCTCTGAGTTTTGAAGATCAATACCTCACTTGTACTTGGGGGATCCCTCTTCCTTCATTTGATGATTTTACTCCTGTCCTTTGAAGTTGTGATCTTAAAATATGAAAAAAAATGATTTCTTTAATATCACTTCTACCTACCCATCATACTTTGCCTAACATTTTTTCTTCACTTGGGTGCATTTGGATTGGCAAACCCTTGACATAATTTTATTTTGAAAGCATAAAAACTATCTATGTCTACCCTTATCACTTCCAAGAGCTCATATTAGGATGATGAAATCTTTATTATCTACCTACTCTACTTATCTGTCGAGGTTAAGAAGTTCTACAAATATTCATTCTCTAATCTACCAACATGAAATTCAAAACATGACCAAACCAAGGTTAAGCAATCTGATTTGTCATGGGCTGTGGAATTTTGGACAAGCTGCACACAGAATTTATTTTTGTACAAGTGAAACTGGAAAACATGAGGGCTATAATTTGAAATTTTTTATGCATCCCCCTTTTCTCTTTTGGTTCAGATTTGAGCATTGAAACCAACTATCTTTTCCTAATCTAATCTATTAACAAGCCAAGTTTACATGGTTTGGCAAGTCTTCCTTCACTAACCTATCAGCAGAAATTTAAAACATGTTCAACCATGATTAGGCTAAATGACTGAAAAAGACTTTCATTTTTTAAAAGTAGTGGCATTTAGTCTTGCACACTTTCAGACATATTTATTTTTTTGGTATGGGGATGTACCTTTTATTTAAACCTGCCCTTTTTTTCTTCTTTTCTTTGCTTTTGTCACTTTTGTCAAAAAAATCTAAAACTGAAAGATGTTCATAGTGCCGAGCTTATTGGCATACCTATCTATCCTAGTCTAACATGGAGATTATATATACACTAGGTGAAATCTTTTCTCCAATGCAACCAATAAAGTAAGTGACTACATGCTTGATTTTCATCTAGCCCTTTGGGTATGCTGAAAACAGCAAAAGGCCACTCCCACCTCACTTTTTTTTTAACAGCAATGCTCAAAATCTTCTTCACACTCTGCAACAAACTGTTCTTGGCATATTTTACTCCTTCTCTAGATGTCTCTAAGAAGCGAGCAAAAGGATCTTTGAATAATATCTGGTCTTGAGAATTTAAATAGTAATTTGCATCCAGGACTATTTTTTGTTCCATTTTGTTAAGCTTAGGATTCTTTTGAGAAAGAAACTCTAGCTCTTCTTCATGATAATCTGATTTGACAGCCTCATAATGTTCTGCTATGTTGTTCTCCAGTATGCTTGATATTCCTTGACTGAGTGGAATGGATTCTACTTGCAGGCCTTTTTTAGGGGAATTCTATGGTAATAAGTACTCTTGAGGAGGTAGCACAACATAAATATTAACCTGATCTATAGTTTCTGCATGAGAAAGTGCATCAGTGGATAAGTCAGCAATATAACAAAAAGAAATATCTTCTTTATATAAAAGTTTAGAGGCTGGTTGTATGTTTAGGATTTGATTGATTTCTTCATTAGTTAAAAGGGGAGGCATTTTTCTCTTTCTTTGGACAGAACTATGATGTTTCTCTTCCCTTTGTGGCTTATCATAAGGTTGAATGTTTTATTGAGCCTCACTAAAAAGAGATGATGAATCAACACTTGTCTCTTTAGAGAGATCTCGTGGATCTTTCTTTATTTCCTAATTGATTTCATCCTCAACCAACTCCTTTTGATTGTCATGATGGTTAACTTGAGTATGAAATGCATGAATTTATTCTAATAGATTCTCAAGTTGTCAATTTCCCAAATCTTCATCAATGTTTACAAGGTATTGTATGAGATCTTCAGACTGATCACAACAATTTTCAGCTAATGACAAAGATGAACAATTTTCTTTATAATGCTCATAAAATACCTTGTGGAAATATTTTAAGGAATACAAACTACCAGGGTCTAGGCCTTCATTCCATTCCCTTGATTTACCTTCTAATTTCCCCATGAACATTTTCATGAGGAAATCCTCATGCCATTCAACTTTTAACCTCCATGTATGTATATGAAATTTGATGAGATGTAACAAGGGATCATAAAATTTTTCATTTTGAAACATAGGCAGGTTTTTGACCCAATTTATCTAAGGCATTTTGTGTGGGAATCCAGGGATGTGATCTCTGTTCATTGGAGCATACACGCGTTGTATCCTTTGATTCATATTTGTTAATCAGTTAGAGAAAAGGGTTACTTCATATTTATAACCATCTATATTATCCTACTAGTGGAGTCTTTAGGTCTATTGAGAGTTGTGGAGTCGCTAGGTGGAGGATTTAAATTTTTCTATCCACCATCAACAACCCAATACCAGTCTTGGCTAATACTTGAAACATTAGAAGCCAGAATTGGGACCCAATAGATCAGAGAAGTTTGAGATTTTATAACAGTTTTGAAACACATACCTACCTACAAGAATACTAAACTCACACAGTATGTGACTGGGATTTATGCTATTAGGATTTATTAATACATTCCTAGGGGAGTCTGTGAGAATTAGTGGAGTCAACAGGGCTACTGAAGATCATTGGAGTCACCAGATGGATGATGTTTACTGTTTTAAGGATGTACTTGTTGTCCACCATCAACAAATGAATACCAATCTAAGGATGTTTTTGGGTTTTCTGAGTTATTTATGTAACACTAATATTTTGAATGAGTGTTCTCCAGTATGGTCACCATGGTGCTATTATGTTGAATGAACCAGATATCACTCTTGGCTAACACTTGATTTTTCTAAGTTTGACAGGGGTTTTCGAAGTTCTTAAGGAATATGTAAGTTGTTACTCACTTAGATTCCCCAGTGGAGTCGCCATTATGTTAGGTGGAAATTCAACAGGATAATATTGAAAGGGGTTTTCTAAGGTCTTAAGGAATATGTAAGATGTTACTCACTCAGATCTATTTAAGTTGTTACTCACTCAGATCCCCAGTGGAGTGGCCATTATGTTAGGTCCTCGTAATTTGTCATATTGGCAAGACCAAATGTACAGGGGTAACATCAAACAGGTCTTTGGAGTCCTAGGACTTAGCCTTCTTGGACTCAGAGAGGGCTCTCTCTATAAATGTGTATAAGATGTAACTTGACTGATTTTAGGGTTTTGATTTTAGGCTAGTTATAGTTATTAGGGTTTGTTTGTTTGTTTTTTTTGGTAGGGTTGGCTATCAAGCAGAACATATAGAGTAGGAGAGGTTTAGACCATTGGGCTATGAAGTCTGCAAAAGGTCTTGAAAGGTATAACAATAGGTCAAGAGTGTTTCAGAGGGAAATTATAACAAAGCCAAATGGATCTTTAAAGCTTATGTGAGTGAAGTGAACATTAAATTGTGAGATTAGTAAGTTTAAAGGCCAGTTAAGGATCCTTTAACATGTACTATAATAAGGAAAAGTCTTTAATAACACTATGCATAAAGAAATAACCAAATACAGGGAATACCATAATCTTCTTTGACCAAACCCTAGAAAGTAAACATTAAGACAATAGTCTAGCAAACCATAGAGAGCAACAAACTTGTAAATTCTCTAGTGACTTCACCTTCAGTCAGAGAAAATATTCAAGATAACATATAGTAATGATCAAAGATAAGGGAACTCCTAAAATTCAAAAATAATACTACAAATAAATTCAAAGCAACCATTCAATATGGAAAAAAGGGCAGGGAAAACTATAAACCTCTTCAATCTAACCCTATTTAGAAATAATTTAAAGAAAATACCTAAAAAACAATGTTTTAAGTCATACCAAAGGTAGGGCTAACCATAAACTTCTTTGACATGGGATTCATTAAATAATTCTTGAGATAAACAAGCTGAGTGGGATTAGAGAGAAACTAAGAATTCTCTAAACTGACCTAGTAGAGGAAAACATATAAGCAATAGAAAGCAGACAGAGCTAAGGTTCCTCTAAACAACATTTCTTAACCTAAACTTTCTGTTCTACTGCATGAGAAAGATGAAACAAAATGAAAATATAAGAAAACAAAAAATAATTTAGAAATACATCACCATTAGCCATGCTCATGAATCCTGCAAGCGTGCTTGCTCCATTTTCATCCAAATCAAAGCATTCATAACACTCCAAAGCCAATTTATCCTCAACTCCAAGTCTATATATTGAGTTTAACAATCAACCAACAACTACAATGAGGCCTCCATGCAATATTTAACTTGCAAAGGAGGACCAAAACCCTAGATATGGATTAAAAATGTCATTAACTACATCATACATACCAATTTTTCCTATGAGACCATGCAAGGCCCAAGGCACAAAATATCCTAACTTAATAAATGCAAAAATAAATGCTAACATAACTCCTCACCTAAATCTAAAGTGATTTGCCTCAAAAACCCTCAAAATAGCTTTTTCATTAACTCCAAGTGTCTTTTGTTGACTTTCTAGCAAGGGCACAACACCAAGGCCAAGGGCGCATCGCCAACACTGGGAAAATAGCCTATTTTGTAGCTGAGATTTGGGCGCCTTCCGGGTGTCCAAATGAGCTCCATGATAGCTTATTGGAAATCATATCCTATATAGTTTCAAAATATACCTTTATTTTTCAAATTTTTTCCCATTTTCTTACTCAAAAACTCAATCTCCAAATACTTCTCAGGGCACAACGCCAACTCTGAAAATAAGGAAAAAAGTTGATTTTTTTCATGTTTTTGGCACTTTTGGAGGACCAGTTCTGCTACAAATGAGCTGAAATGTTGTGTGGGTGATGTAATTGGCCTGATGAACCAAAAAATGTAAATTTTTCCTCCAATGGGTGCCCCAAAAAGGAGCGCAGCACCAGTGACATTGCACGCTTGGCCCTTCAAAACAGTCAAAATTTCCAAAAACACAAAAAATTGCAAAAGGTTTCCAAAATTGGGATTTTCCTTGCTGATCATGTTTGGGATGCTTTTAGGGATGCATCAACAATAATTTCAAGTTGTTCTTTGTCCTTTTCCTCCTTTAGTGATTGAATCTTTGCAAGGGTTCTTTTGAGCTTGGCCCTTGTAATCTTGTTTCTTAAGGCATAATCCTTTGCCATCTTCTTTTGCATGTCTAGGTTTCTCTTGGTCTTCTCCAGGTGATCCTGTAAGTGTACATTAGCCCTCTATAAAAAATTTAGTGTCATCATGAATTCCATTTGTCTCACTGCCATCATCACCACTCTCATGGCTCTTTGACCCACTACAATCATCACCACTTCTTTCTGCCTCATTGACATCTTCTTCACTAATATGTGCCTCACTACCCTCACTGACATTTGCCTCACTAATTTATTCTTCATTTCTTTCTTCCTCATTGGCATCTGCCTCATTTTTTTATTCCCCATTGCTTGATTCCTCATTGTTTGATTCCTCAGTGCTTGATTCCTAATTTCCATATTTATCATTGTCCCTTTCTGCCTCATTGCTCTTTTTTGCCTCACTATTTGATTTCTCATTGTTTGATTCCTCATTTCCATATCTCTTACTGTTTGATGCACTAGTACCATGAGGTGATGATGAGGAGTTGTGAGAGGGTGATGAAGGAGGATCATCATGAGGTGAAGGTATGTGAGTGAGAGGTGATGTGGAAACGTCGTCATCGGGTGAAGGAATGTGAGTGGAGGGTGATGCATGAGTAGTGGGGTGTGATGGTGAAGGAGGAATGAATGAGACACTAACAACTACTGACAACCCTCTGCTGATATGTTTAAACTCTATTTTGAAACACTTTTGGGATGATGTCAAATTAAGATGAAGGATGGTAATGGAATGTCAACCTTTACAAGTGGAGGGACTGATTGAATGAATGGAATGGGTATAGGGACTGCTTAGGTGAATGAACAATCCTCAAGAAGTGTAATCCCTCTATCTAGGAGAATGAAGCAATTGAACAAATTGATTTCAAGGTTGAAACTTAGGGTTTGATCTTAGGGCTCCATTCCATTGATTAAAAAAATCACCAAAAATTGATTTAAGATGAGTGTATGTGATGTACTTACCCCCAAATATGATTGGAGGACCTTTGGCAGAGATTTGGAAGCAACTTGAGGTGTTTTGAGTGGTAATTTTCTTAGGAAGCCCTCCTAACCAAGGGTGCAGCGCTCAATCCCAGGCGCACAGTTCTTTTTTGCAGAGGGAATTTGGAGGCCTTCTCGGTGTCCAAATTGGGCCCATGTTAGCTCGTTAGAAATCGCATCCTGTCTACCTTCCTAATATACATTTTATTTTCTAATTGTAGTTGATTTGACCTATCAAAATTTGATTCCCCCAAGACTAGTAAAAACTATTGAATGATGGTGCAGAAATGCAGAGTGCTAGTGAAGGCAACTTGTGGAGGCCTTCCTCAACTTCAAATTGAGCTCATTGTTAGCAACCTATAAATATAGGATTTATAATTTTGACTTTACTAATGATAGTCTTGTAAATATGTACATACTTTTCTTTCTGCAAGTTGTATTCCCATATTTTGTAAAAAGTAAAAAAATCAAAAAAATCAAAAAAAGGGTAAAAAGTCCTAAAAGAAATATCAAAGGACTTAGAAAAAATAAGATACCCCAAAAGAAAAAATATGAATAAAACATGAAAGTGTGCAAGTCTAAATGACACTACTTTTACTTTTTGCAGTTGATTATGGCAGAGTATTAATAAATTCCATAATCCATGATGAGTTGAACAATTTAATATTGACTTATCATGTTTCAATTTACTTGTTTTAGATAGAGAATAAAGAATTGTCAGATAGTTTAATCCTGAAAATTCAGTAGTTAGGTAGAGAATAAAAGAATACAACAATTTAATCTGGATTCTTGGATGCAATAAGTGTAGAATTAGATAGTTTACTGCTTTCAAAAAAAATAAAATCACTAGTAGAAAATGATGAAATTAGTGACTAGGTGACTAAAAAAGTTAGTCACCACAATTATTTCAACTAAATTACTACTAAATTTGAGAAATTTTAAGTGACCGAACTAAAAATGACTAACTTAAATGACTAATTTAGTTTAGGGATAAAATATATGACTATATAATAAGTGACCAAACTAAAAGCAACTAACTAAAATGACTAATTTAGTCCAGGACTAAAATATATGATTAGATAATAAGTGACCAAACTAAAAATGACTAACTAAAATGACTAATTTAATCTAGGACTAAAATATATGACCAAATAATAAGTACAACAAGTATATGAATTAGTCATTTATGTTAGTAATTGTTAATTGTGTTACTCTAGAAATGAAAAATTGCAATTTTGATACTGAAGTGTGATTTGGATGAATTTTATTGGTTGTAGTGTATTTTGGTGGCCCAATGGGAAGCTTCCACGTGGCCCAACTAGAGGCCACCACGTGGCGCCTCCACATTGGCTAAAGAATTGTTAAATGTTGAAAGGCCTTGGCAGAAATCAAACTGATGACCTACCATAACAAACTCCAAAGCCTTACCATCTCACCTATAGGTGGTTCTCAACCATAATCTCTGCCACTTATATTTGAACGACATGTATGGGCGCGTTGGGAGGAGGGTTCAAGTGATGAGCCCTGACCCCTAGTCGTATCACACCCACAGGACCTATCGCAGAGGCGGACTGAGTAAAGGAGCATGGACCAACCCCAACTCCTAGTCATTTTCATAGCCCATGTTCACTTAGTCATGTTCACAAACCCACATATTTTAACTATAAGAAACTTTTTATTATTAATATTATCTCTCGCTCTCTCTCTCTCTCTATATATATATATATATATATATATATATAATTCGTGGATATGGTTGCAATACTCATGCATGATTTCAAAATATATTTTTACTAATATTTTATTCCTAAGATTTGTAGGAAAATTATCTAAAAATAAAATCTTTGAAGACAACTTATACTCTAGTTAATAACTTATTTACTATAGTTTAATTTCCAGTATAATTTGAGTAAATATTTGCATAAAAAATGGATATGAATACTTAACTAGGGTTACTTCCATAATTATTTATGTGTTCCTTAACACTTATGTAAAAGTAAAACTATAAATGTGTAGTTTTATTAGTGGTTACTACCCATCAAGTAAATAATTTGTCCACTTCACTTCTCATTTTTTTTAAAATTTCCAAAACAAATCTATATACAACTGTAAACATATCTATATAAAATTATATTTTACTATTGAGTGTTATTAATTTAAAATATATGTAAATAATTATAAATATTCAATTTCCTAACTATCCAATTTTATAACTATCTAAAAAAAATAACCTGCCAATCAATATAAAACTATATTTTCTAATTAAATGTTTTCAATTTAATCTATATAAAATTATATTTTCCAATTAAATATTATTAATTTAAAATAAAATATATGTAAATAATCATTAATATTCAATTGAGTAATTAACTGAAAATAAAATTAGCCTTCAAATCAAAATATTTTTAACTAATAATAAATATTCAAATGTTTAACTATCATACAATAAAAATGGCGCCATAATGAATATCCTTTCAATGGTGTAACTATATGAAAATAAAAAGGGTGCCATAGTGAATATCATTTCAGAAAATAGTGTTGTTCGCCCCATTCGACCTCTTCAATCATCTAGGGAAAACAGTGATGAAAACCCCAAATCACAGGCAAGAAAGAGCAAGATGTTGGATCACGCTGGAGGAAAAGGAAAATTTGGGAAGCAGAGTACTCATCTAGAGAACTGGGCACCACTGCAAATACATGGGTGCAACCTAACGTAAGTGGCGAAGGGCTAGCAGCTCGTGAGGGGCACAATGCTGCAATCATTGATCACCGTATATTTATATTTGGAGGTTTTCGAAAAGCCCAAGATGAATCATAAGAGATATATTACAACGACCATTACGTACTAGACACAGGTAATCCACTCTGTTGTTAGTCTCCTCTATTGTTTATGTAGGGTTATGAAATTCATTCGATTGTTGAAAATTTCATTTCATAAATTGATTTTTGGATGCATGTTGATGTTCCCTTCGATGGTTTATTTTTGGACTATTTTACATTTATGCTGGTTTGCTACCATAGAAATGGCATAGCACGCATTGAAATTTAATTACATTGTTGGAAAATCTATCTTTTTATTGGTAGGACGTATGTCTTTTTATATTTTTTCCTCTTTATTATGTTCTTTTCTTCTTTTAAGATTATGCAATTTTAAAAAAAAAATTTAACAATCTCTTTCGCAGTTTTTGGATGTTTTGGTTCTACTTCTATGGTTTCTTGTGGTATTAAGGCTTCTTTATCATTTTCTGTGTGGAGATAGGGCCAATTTAATAACTGGCTGTTGAGATTTCAAAGAGTTTTTAGATTTATGGTGAACACTTCAACAAACCCTAATCTAGCCAAACAAAAAGCTTAACAACAATTTAATAATGATCACACTGGAGATGAACCTATCCCACGAGCTGTAAAAACTTAAAAAGAAATTCAACACAAGATTGAAAATTTCACTGTACAACCACAAGTGCTTAAGAAGATCATAAGGATTTTTAAGATTTACAGTAAACACTTAAACAAAGCCTAATGCAGCCAAAAAAAAAAAAATTAACACTTTAATAATGATCACACTACAGATCCTTGGATGCAGGTGAATAGACAGGCCTTGCTGGAAGGCCACATGGCCTCTCTGTTGTCATGTAGCTAGCCTCACCACGAGGTGACACCTGCTTCAGGCGTGAGAGCCTTAAATAACCTATGCTAGTTGACGGCCTCATTCATTTCTGGGCATTCACTCTGGTAAACTAAGAATTAAATTCTACCTCGATCGCTTTGCTACATTCACTGGCCTTTTATGGGAAATGGTGCCATGTACCCCTGCATTCTTCACGCACCTCCATTCGGTTCTCTCTCAAGCTTGCTTTGCAAGTTCTTGTTCTTTGTTATGCTTGTCCCCGTTGTGCATTTGTTGCTCACGCCACCCTCCATTAGCTCTCTGCTCATCCGTTTCATGTTGTTGTGCATCCGTCCCCTGCTCATCACTCTCTTTCTGCTCATTTTGTCCCTCCCTTTCATCCATAGCACTCCATAGAAAACATGCCTCGCCACCATCGTATGCGTTTCCACAGTGGTGGTGGTCGTGGTGGTCCCTCTCGCCCTCCAATTCCGCTCTTGGCGGAGCGCATTTTGGCTTTCTCGGTGGCCTTGGATGCACCGAAGGTTTCTGACCCCAAGATTCTTTAAGCCCATCTCTCAATTCGAATTCCAGCTCTAGTTCGAGGAAGAGGCTGAGAAAATCTACACTCTCTCTCTCTTCTTCCCCAATGCCCTTTAAAATGGTGGCCCTACCTATCAAAACCCTGGAGGAAACCTCTTACATCATGGGCAGCAGCTCTGTTGAAGGTTTCAGGCAACCTGACAATGCGGAAGACATAGGTGCTCGCTCCATCTCCATGCCGGAGCTGGCTCCTCAGCTCTCCAAGGAGGAAGCTCTCTCTGATGATGGGTGCTACATTGTGGAAGAGCCTCCGCATATGCAACAACAGGACGCAAAGGACCAACTTTAGTAGTGCCATCGCGCCTTTGTCTCCAGTATTTTTAGGCCTTGCTACAGTTTCTTTGCTTACTTTTCTTATGCACAATAATCTTAGTTTTATGACTACTTTGTCAACAGCTGGTGTCCCCATCTGGGGCAGCTTCTCCTATGTTTTATGGTACTCTCTATGAGTTGGTTTCCCCCCTAGGGCAGCTCCATTTCTGATTTTTTGAACTATCTCTGCGAGCTGGTTTCCCCCCAAGGGGCAACATGACTGTACGTTTTTGTACTATATAATAGAAATTAGTCTTATTCAAAAAAAAAATGATCACACTACAGATGAACCCATATCATCAGCTTGAGAAAGAAATCCAACATAAGAGAAAATATTACCATCCAAACACAAGAACTCAAGAAGAGAGTGCTATAGGTAAGCTGCACCGAGGATTTTTTTAATTAAACAACTTGAATAAATGATTTACTGTCGAAAATTTAGCGAGCAAGGTATTTTGGCTTGTGCCTTAGCCAGTGAAGACCTTGAATTGTCCTCATGAGTTAGACTTCAGTTAGGATGAGTTATTTCTATTTCACTGGAATAATCATCAATTTAGCATGCATGGAGTTCGAGCTTCAGTTATAAGAGGATTTTTCATCAGTTTAACTATATGATTGGGTGGCAGTTATGAGTTCAATTAGAATGTGTTCGAGCTTCAGTCTTGATTGAAGGATGAATGAGTTAAGAACTCCAATGTTGATTGGAGGGAGAAAGAGTGACACTCTCAGTTAACTCATCAATCAAAAACTCAAGTTCTAAATCTGAAATAGCCTAATTTACTATTTAGCATGGATCAAATTTATAAAGAGAGGAAAAATGCACGATGAAAGGACAATTGTTTTATGCACAAGGTTTGTGTGAAAAGACAACTCACGAGTTTGTGAGAGGAGCCTTGATTGTGGAGAGTGCAGGAATTGTGTCCTAAGAAATAGGAGGAACAAAAGCACTAGGGAATAAGAGATTGATTGTGTGCAGAGCTTGTGTGCAAGATTTAGGAGAAGAGAGCAGAGTTTTCAGAGCAAGTCAAGGCGACAACAGAGGATGAATTGTGTGTAGGAACCGAGATCAAGTTGTGATCAAGGAAAGCCAAGATAAATTATATTAGCTGAGATTTTTGTGAGAAGAAGAACACTTTCTCAAGAGAGACAGATTGCTTTGTAATAGATCCAAGTGCTCAATAAAAATCAATAAAATAGCCACATCAAGGAGGAAGATTTTCCCTGTTGGGTTTATTGAAAATAAATAAGTGTGTCTGTCTTTGTTGAGAAATTTTTAGTTTAACCCTGACCAGATGTTGCATATAGTGTTTTAGTTGCCTTTCCTAATCACACACATTCCAATATACCAGGACAAAATAAATATATCAACTTACTTCACCAAGCATCATCCAAGATCTACCATAAGAATCCATGAAAAGAGACCACATAATTTCCAATTGCACCCAAGAAAGAAAAGTCACTCAACTCTTCCATCCATAGCCAAATTGTAAGAGAGAAAAATCACAGAAATTTTAGACCTTCTAAGAGATTTCTCCCCCAAATCCAACCATGATAAAATGAAATGAAAGAACCTATATTTATAGAGGAGGTGCTCAATTTTCCTTGCAGTGAAATATTATTTTACTAAGCTAAAATCCCCAATTCTAGCTTAAGGAGGTGCAAAGTCCCTCTTGTACAATTAATTAATGAAAATTACATGAATTTAGGGGAATTCATGCGACATGTACAATGATGAAGGGGAATGAGCTCTCACAAAGTGCCCGTCTCCATAAATGAAGGGGATGAAGGGCTTGTTGGCATGGCATCCAGCCTCCCAAGGCCCATCAACAACATAGCTTATCTAAGAAGTCTTTAAATCTACCCACCGAAAGCCTCTAAAGTGGGAAGACAACCCCAAAAATTCTCCTCCAAGGTGGGTACAAGGCTCCCAATGCCATTGACTAAGTGGGAGAGGGGGACCTTCAAGTTCCTCCACACCTGTAACAAATCCTCCACTAAACAAGGGATTTCCACCTCCAAATGTCTTTCAAAGTGGGCACTAAACCCTTTTTCTCTGATATAGGCTCATGTACCTCCAATAAATGATCCTTCAAAGGGTGTATAGACCTTCAAAATATTTATTATAAGGGTCACAAAACCGTTATGAAGTGGGCACATGGTTCACAAAGAAAGCAAAGGAATGACCAAAGGGAAAACTACGCCTCCAAGATTCCTCCAAGTGTAGAGTGCTTCAAAGTGAACTCATATGGCTCCTTTAAAGGTGGGAAAACTCATCCTCTGTGTCCTCATAAGTTGGGTTGATCACCCCATTTCTTCCATGTGTCTGTTGTGCAAAGAAATGGGCTCTTCAATAGGAAATCCCCCATAGGATGAGAAAATTACTCCTACCAATGGTCACAAGACTTTACACGCATAGGTAAGCCCATCATAAATTTCATTTCACATGTGTACAAATCACCTTCAATAAAGGTTGGTTCCAACAACAAAATTTGATTTTGGCCCAAATTTAGGTTGTCCTCCCCCCCCTCCTTTAATTTTCTTTTTTAATTCCAGTGCACATACCTATATATATTATACACAGGAGAGATACCTTACACTAGTTAATTCTCTTGGGAAACTTCTGCTATGAAATTAGGCACTTTTCTCTGTATTATTTTCCTCCCTTCAGGTTCCAAGTTAGTTCAGGACTTGGTTTATGATTGCAGGCAGCATTTCTGTGGTGTCCTATTTACATTTGCATGCCCTGCTCAAGGTCTCTTCTCAGCCTCTAGTTCTGCAGCTGACAGCGTTCCAAAAGATGCACCTATAGCCATCATGTTAGCTGTCTTCCCAAATTATTTGAACTCCAGTGATCATGTGTTTGGGAGTTTTAGTTGCTTGATGCCGAGTGTCATTGAAATAGGATGGGACTGTAATAACTGCATTCGAGACAGACCTCCTTGGACAGGCTTACAAATTTACACTCCTCTTGTCTTTGTCAAGATGAATCCTTAATTAGAAAGGCCCATCATCTACTGACCAAACTACTGACCACATCTTTCACTCTTTGTGTCATTATTAGAGAGGCCCATCATTTCTCTTTGAAAATATTTTGTTGATTTGTTGACTTTTGTAAGGCATTTGACTCTGTCATGAGAGAGGAATTGTTTTAGAGGTGATACGACATTGGCTTCTATCACGAGACTATATGAGTTAGTGCTTGGTCATTTCTGCGCTATCAACATCTTCTTAGACTACCTTAGGAGTACTATAGAGGTTAAATAGGAATTCCCTCTCTCACTAACTCTCTTTGGGTTCCATATCGATGAGATGGACTCCTTTCTTAGGAGCACATATAGGATGGTGCTGATTGTCTTCTACCCGATGTCTTGATCTCCTTGCTTTTAGTTTTCAACAACATGATCCTCTTGGCACCTCACCTAAGGGGTTGTAGAGACAAATTGAGTCCTTCTCCAACTCTTGTGATCTTTGATGGTTTAAATTTGAACTTAGTAAGACTAAGATTATGATCTTCAACATGTCTCAGCATGCTCTCCTTGAGTACCATTTTTACGTTGGAGGGGATGGGATTCATATTACTACAACCTACACATACTTGGGGGTTAGAACTTAGGAGTCTAGCTTAGCTTGAGGCATGCATTATAGCCCCAACTTAATAAGGAATATTGTTTGCTTGGCTAAAGAGATAGTGCTCTAGGACATCTCTTTCAAGATGCACTTCTTTGGAAATGATCATTAGAGCCATGACACATTATGGCTTCAAGGTCTGGGGACCTGGCTTGCTTTGGGTTGATTAGGATAGGATAGAGATATTCTAAAACCTTATATTATGATGCTTCATCTGCCGCTAACATGCAATTCCTCAATCTATCATCTAGGTGGAGTTCAGGGTATTGCTTCAATAGACCCCTCCTTGGTGTAATTGTTGTGGGTTCTTCTTAATTGCTTTAGTTAGTGGCCATTTCTATCAATCAACTTGCCCTTTTTAGGTAATATTTGGACACTCTAGGTCAGCTCTTACTATCTAAATGTGACTTAACCTAGGAGATTAGAGAGGATATCTACAAACTACATCAAAATCACTTGGATTTCCCTCCTTGAGGGGATTAGCTTGAATATGTCATTTTATTATTTTGAGTGCTTTATGTAGCTAAGTGACTCTTATTGTTAGGCCTATCTATATGATTAGGCATTGGATGCACAACCTTAGTATTCCCCTTGGTTCATTCAGAATGGGCTCTCGCTAGCTTTGGTTTGAGATAGCTCACTCCATCACACACCTCAAAGGGAATTTTTAGCTATGTGACTTACAACGGATCAAGTTGGGGGAGAACATTGTCTTCAAATGTTCCATCTATTAGGAGATAGCACTGTTACATATTTATTGGATACATTATTGACTGATAACACTTGCTGTGTGGTTGTTTTGTCATGACTCACATATTTTTCATCACTTTTAAAGTTTTGTTTGTTGCCTAGAGTCTATAGCCTAGGGACTAGGAACTAGGCCTTGCCAAGATTTCCATTTTAAATCTTAAAAGACAAAAACAATATCATTTTGCAAATCTGTTTTTTTGGCATTTGAAGGATAGATCTGTAGGCTTATCATGGATTCCTCCCTTATGTTGGAGGAGAGCTAGCCTTATGTGAGAAGGATGATCACCAAGGTGACAATGGGTGATGTCCTCAAGCAACTTTGGGGTTTGCAGTTGATAATTGAATCTATATTTTGAAGCACAGCTTTTAGAGGTAGCAATGAAGTGCTTTTCCCCTTGGATTGATGGAATGAGTTCGTCCCAACAACTTTGCAAATGCTAAATTTATATTTTGTCTTATATCATTTTTAAGTGCCTTTCTCTTTCACAACAATACTAATCAGAAACCCTGAGGGCTATGTTTGACAATATTCTTAATCCTTGCAAACCAACATCCCTGTGGAACTGTTAATGGTTTAGTTTTTGGATCTCTTTCTGAATATATTATCAACCACCACATGTTATTTGTTTTGAATAAATAACATGAGAATATACATAAATAAGATAGAAATAAATAACTCTTTTATAATGTAAATGATACTATGTAAAGACCAAATTAATTGTGCATCAAAGTTACTCGTTTGACAACATGCATTTTTTATGGTCATTGGAGTAGGTTTCATCTTCTTCTAGAGTTTGATGAGGAGAAAATAAGTTGTTGAAGATGCCTAGTCGGTCATAATAGGCAGTGGTGGAAAACTCATCCTAATGACATTATGGCCGAGACTTGTCTGAATGATGATCATGGAAGTTACTCTTGAATCGTAAATCTGTCGAAGGTTCTCGCTCGATTACAGAGTAAATTTCTACTCTTCTCCTTTTTGCTTCATTGAAGAAAAAAAAAATAGTGGTTTTGAGTCCTTTATGTAATATTATTCTAAGAGTTGAATTCTTCTTTTGAATGTGTTGTGTTGGTCGGGAGATACCAAATGCCAGAGATACAAAACCACCCGTTTCAATTTTCAATTGATTCAGATGCAATCCAAAAGGAAGCAGAAATAAATCTTCTTCTTGTGCCTTCTTTCCCTAGTGTTTCTCCTGATTCATTGAATCCGTTGATTTCTCCTTCTCTCTTACACCATTTCTTTAGAAATTCAACTATCCCTATCTTATCAAGGCTCTGTGCTTTCAAATTTTTTTTAAGCAGAAACATATATAGTAAGTGGAATGGTAGTTAAGTGTTGGAGCTCACTAGTACCATGCCTGGGCAATATGATTTGTTGTCCAAGACTATAGAAAATGTTTTATATCCTTATTTGGAAGTATAAAAAAATCAATGTGTGGCTTATTTGAATACAACAATTGCAAATTATTGATTTTTAGACGTTCAAAATATCTTGACAAGTGAGGGAGCAAATGAGATTTTTCCTTTGATTTGTTCTGCTCAACCATCAAATCTCACTGAAGGCTCTAGTCCTATTAAGAGCATAAAATAGGTTGAACAACAAATTAATGGGAGTAAAATTTTGACTGGTGGCAAAACAATGGATTTAGTGAAAGAATATTGCAACACTAATTATCAACCTGCCATCTCAAAAGTTGCAAGAATACTTTCTTTGAAGGTGCCTAGGTTATTTATTCCAAATGATGTGTGAGTGTCATCTGTTAAACAACCTATAGTGAATCATTTTGAGATTGTTTTCTTTCAATGGATGGCAAGCATATTACCTCTAAAAAATCCAAATTATTTCTCAGAGTTCTTTTCAATTGCAATGTGAATAGAGTATGTGATATATTTTCCATAAACCCTTTAAAGGTGGCAAGAAATTGTATTTTTTCAACATTGGCTATTTTTTCAACACTCTGACCCAATGCATAACAATCTTCTGCTGCAAGTATGCTACTCATTCAATGTGGAAAATGTCACTGGTCTAGGGTCTCTAACCACAAGGTCTGCCCCTCCTCTTTGACTTCCATAGGCTCCTTATCAAACTGATCCATAACTAGTCCTATCTAAGATCCAACACCTACAAAAACTTCATCAAAGACACATACCATGTTGACTGTTTTGCTGTAGCTCCACTTTTGCAATCTCGGCCTGGTTGGGGCATATAAACCAGTCCCTAACAGTCCTCTAATTTCTGCCCAGAATTTCTTTAAGGAGGCACAAACACCCTTATATGAAAGGATATGACCCTCATTGATGATGCTGGGCTGTTATAGCCTCCACCAGCTCTTCGACCTCCCTTCAAACAGCTGCGGCACCCTACAGCAAGACTGTGTAGGGCTGCGGCATCCCTTCTAAGAATCGTCCCACCTTCCTTTCACCTCAAAACAACCCTCCCTTACTTCAGCCTTCAAGAACAACACTTCGGTCCTGCACTTGACTCGGAACCTTCTCCAGCTACTCGGTCACCTTCCTGCAGCCCTAAAATAGACTTTTTCCCACACTGGTATGCCCTCTTCTCACTGCAGCCAGATCAGAGATATGTATTTTCCCTTCAACGCTTATGTTTGTGTTGTGTTTCACAAGGATGGATGCTAAAATGAGGATCACAAACCTCTTATTTATAGCCTTTTAAGCCTCCACGAATTTTCTTGAAGAGACCCATCTATTGGAACCCTTTTACACCAAGCCTACATGACTTGGCAACCAATAATTACCTAGTCAACTTCAAAAATTCATTTCTCTCTAACAACAAATCAGATCTGAACGATTCTCGATGAGTTGGAATCGTATCATCGAACACTATCATCCTCATCCATCACATGCCGATTTCTCATCATGGTTTTGGCCCAAACACGATGGGTGAAAAACCCCCAAGCTTGGATCTCAAGCCCACAAGTCCATTTGTGGTGCTTTTACCTCCAACCCTTGATCACCAAGGTTTGGAGTACCTCCCAAGCTACATAAGAAATCAACAAAAAATAGATCCAATATCTAAGTTGTCATAAATATAAAATAAGAAAATATCTAATATCTGAGAACAGGCTGTAACAACAAGGAAACTAGTTCAAGGAAGAAAAGGATAAGAACATGAATAGTTAGGTAAAACTGAGTTGTAAGATCCTCGAAATGAAGGTAATGCATTGATTAGCTTTTTGTTGTGGAAATGAAAAAATAAACCGATTATTTTTATATCTATGAACATTAGAAGAGGGGGAAAAGATGAAACATTTATTTTTCCAGTCATATAGTTGGATGAGTAAATAGCCAACTTTTATTTTAGATATATCTTTTTTACAATCATTGTTTTTGCATGGATCATTCCAACATGAATGATGTTTACTATTTAATTTTTTTTTTAAAGGATGCTAAGTCACCTTCCCCAATAATTTGTTAATCTCTTTTGTTGAGCAATAAGATGAATCTAACCTGTGAATTTTGAGAATTTGGATTATCTAACAAGCTACTGTTGTGATGAACTTATATCATATTTTTCAATTTTTCTTTATGTACTTTATGGATTACTAGGATTAAGGCTCACAAAGGAAGGTATGAGACATTCAAGGATGTGCATATGACATTTTGGAGCTTAATTTCTCCCATTTTCACTATCTACTTTTACCATATGTTTCAAGCATATATATGGCTGATTCTTTTCTTTAAATTTGTGTTGAATGATCAAATTCATTTAGAGAATAGTAGAACAGGAAAATGAAAAACTGATCAGTTGTCAAATCCAGTGAAAAATTACTATGATTTTAGTATGAATATTTTCATTGCTAGCCATAATTGTGCTATACTTTCTGCATATGAATTGTGTTAGAATGTAGAAATGTCCCAACATTTCAAGTGGACACTATGCCCATCATCAGGGGATCCAATTGAACCTTCGACACCCATCATCAGGGGATCTAAATGAAGCTTATGTAGTAAGAGGATTAGTAAATGGCTATAAAAATCCATGGCATGGAAATTTGGATAAGTTACAAGTAAAAATGAAGTATGCTAGAATTTAGAAAAAGATATCAGATAATGTGAGGTCCGCGATCAATTTTGTAGTCATTTCCAGTTTCCAAGGCTCCTAAGGTGGGTCTTAAAACTCAAAATACTGCTCAAATTTGGATTCCTGAAGATCATATTCCCTTTTGGAATTTTGGAAATTTGAACTGTCTTCAGGGGCACCAATGACACCATCATATGTCCTGATTTTAATTTCATTGTATTCTTTATCTATGAAATTTGAGACAAAGGGGTCATTATGCACCCATTTTTCAACTTTTGAGCCATTCAACCCCATTGTATTAGGTGCAGGTCTTTTAGCAGTGTTTTCTTTGATAAGGTAGACAACATCATTATTGATAGGTTGATCTCTGCTTGGCTCAAAAACAGTGGCACTCTTTGAGCATAAATCATTCTCCCACATCTACACAGAGAATAATATTGAAGTTAATACCCTAGCCAAGGCATCAGCCGAATCGGCAGCAAGCTAGATGATAATTGACATGTACAAGGGAGAACAACATTCCAGCTCCACCAGAAAATTACACTAGAAGTCATTCTCCAACTACCCGTGATGAGCTTGCTCCTTTCAGGTACCTTCTTGTCTTTCCCAATGAAAGAAATTGAAAGTTCTGAATTTGAAAAACAACTCTCTCACGGGAGTTATTGAACTGAATTTTACAAGCTTGTCTGGCCTAATTTATTTGGATTTATCTAGCAACAATTTGTATGGTAGTATTCTGCCTAGCTTGTGGACCTACAAAAATATCCATTCAGTGAGCCTGGCAAGAACCAAATTAAGTGGTGAAATCCCTTTTGGCATGACATCCCTTCAGGTTCTCTATTTTTGTCTATACAGTGTCCCTTTGATCCGCGCCTCAACAATATTCAAAGCAGAGATATGTCAAAATTTTCATGTTGATATCTCAGCTGGTTCAAAATATAGTATAAGGATATTCAACATATAGTGATCATAGCTATTGCACAATCTCTCCCTTCTGAAATTATTTATTTTTTCCTCATAGAAGAGCATCTTATGCTTGAAAACACTTTCTGCTAGCACTCTACTGTAGATAACTATGTTGGCCTGTAATATTGGAGAGATGTACTTGAAACAACCTTATATATCAAATATTCTACTTCCAATACTTGAAATATTTGAATGGATTTATGTGGCATATCACCATGCAAAGCTTTTGTTAGAGATGAGCCTTACTCTGAATTCACATAAACCCATTCAGCAGTTTTGGATGCACGTTTTCTTTGAGACATCATGCAAAAATCCAAGGTTGACAGGATCAATTTCATTATACCTGTAGCTTCATGACACTGACGGTGCACATGAGTATTTCCATAAATATGAGTTGAAGCATTCGCATAGAACTTGAGATTTACAAGTTCACCAAAGTTAAAAATTTCTGTATGGGAATCTTCAGAAAATTCACCATAATGAAGGGTAATTCCTTCACTAAATACTCAAACCCTTCTTTATCCAACTTGTCATAAGTATCACAAATAGGAGGGGTCTTAAACATTACCATTTTATGACTGCTTCATCCAACTTGCAGCGACAAATAACTATGTCTGTTAGTACTGGAGGTATGTTTATCACTTCCACCAGCATCCAGGAAAACAAACATACCCTCACGGAGTCGACGATCAGTTTTGTAGTCATTTCCAGTTTCCAAGGGCTCCTAAGGTGGGTCTTCAAACTCAAAATACTGCTCAAATTTGGATTCCTAAAGATCATATGCCCTTTCGTAATTTTGGAAATCTGAACTCTCTTCAGGGGCACCAATGACACCATCTTATGTCGTGATTTTAATTTCATTGTCTTCTTTATCTAAGGAATTTGAGACAAAGGGGTCATTATGCGCCCATTTTTCAACATTTGAGGCATTCAACCCCATTGTATCAGGTGCAGGTATTTTAGCAGTTTTTTCTTTGATAAGGCAAAAAACATCATTATCGATAGGTTGACTTCCACTTGGCTCAAAAAAAATGTCACTCTTTGATCATACATCATTCTCTCACATCTACACAGAAAATAATAATAAATTTAACACCCTAGCCAAGGCATCAACCGAATTGGCAGCATGCTAGTTGATAACTGACATCTACAAGGGAGAATAACATTCCAGCTCCACCAGAAACCTACTCTAGAAGTCATTCTCCAGGTACCCTTGATGATATTGCTCCTTTCAGGTACCTTCTCGTCTGTCCCAATTCAAGAAGTCGAAAGTTTTGAATTTGAAAAACAACTCTCTCACAGGAGTTATTGAACTGAATTTTACAAGCCTACCTGAACTAATTTATCTAGATTTAGCTAGCAACAATTTGTCTGGCAGTATTCCGCCTAGCTTATGGACTTGCAAAAATATCCAGTCTGTGAGCCTGGAAAGAAAAAAATTAAGCAGTGAAATTCCTCTTGGTATAGCATCCTTTCAGGTTCTCTCTTTTTTCTCCATCTCAAACAGTAGTTTTATCAATATTACAAGTGCCCTAACAGCTCTGCAGGACTGTCATAACCTTACCACATTGGTTCTGTCAAATAATTTTAATGGGGATATGATTCCAACTGATACACATGGATTTCCCATGCTTTGGGCATCAAGTCTTGGAAATTGTGCTCTTTCCGGGCAAGTTCCAGTTTGGCTCCTGAAACGTCCAAATTTACAGGTCTTGGATCTTTCCTAGAGTAATCTCAACGGCTTTATTCCTATTTGGTTAAACACTCTTCAATATCTTTTTTATTTGGACATGTCAAATAATTCTCTATCAGGGCAAATTCCAAAGAAGCTTATGGAGTTATCTAGATTTAAGTCAATACAAATACCCCTGTATCAGCTCAAACTCCCTTTGAGCCCTCTTTATATGTAAAGCAAAATCAAAATGCTTTTGGGCTGCATTAAAATCAGTTTTCTAATCTTCCCCCTTCTCTATACTTGGCCAGAAACAATCTCAGTGGCACTCTAAGCCCTGAGATTGGGGATAATCCTAGACACACTGTCTAACTTGAAAAATTTGGAGACCTTAGGTTTGTCAAACAATAATTTTGTTGGAATCATACCACCATCCCTGAAGGATCTCACATTCCTAGTAAGGTTCATTGTCTCTAATAATCACTTGCATTGGTTAATACCTTTTGGACATCAATTTGATACCTTTAACAAGTCTAGTTTTGAAGGAAACGTTGGACTCTGTGGCCAGCCTCTTACTACCACCTACAGTCCGCCTGTGTCAATACTGGGGGTACCTATTGCTGCACATAGAATCAATAGGCTAGACAAAAATACCATTCTTGGCATAACCATGAGTGTTGGTGTTGGGATTGCTTTTCTTTTGGCTGTGGTTCTTTGGAATCAATCAAGAAGACAGGTAATAGAGCAGGGAGTTGCAGGCAAGATGGATTTTGACATGCCTCACAGGCTTTTTGACGCCTTGGGATATAACTTGGTGTTGCTATTCCAGAATCATTGTCGTAAGGATATTGCTATTGCTGATCTCTTGAAAGCTACTAGTAATTTTTAGCAGGAAAACATCATTGGCTGTGGAGGCTTTGGATTGGTATATAGATCCACTCTGGAAGATGGCACAAAAAATGCAATTAAAATATTGACAGGAGAATGTGATCAAATGGAGCATGAATTTAAGGCTGAAGTAGAAGCTCTATCAAGAGCCCAACATAAGAATCTAGTGTCATTGCAAGGATACTTCAAGTATGGGAATGATAGACTGCTGATTTATTCCTATATGGAGAATGCGAGTTTGGTATATTCTATGAGCCTATGACACTTTAAATACCATCATAATTTCTATATATTTGTGTCAATTAGACGTGTAATAGCTCTATTCTCCAACTCACCTCATGGTGTCATCAACGATGCATCATGATAATAATATCTCCAAGTTCAGTTTCAAGTGCCTTCACAAGATGCTCCAAGATGTTGTCAAGGTGCTCCAAATAGATCTTCAAAAAGATATATTCTACTTCTTTTCAAGGTGCTCCAAGTCCGTAGGCCTTAACTCTTCTTCAAAATCCTGCTCCTAAAATGTCTCCAATATTGCAAAGAACAAGCAGTTATAGGCCTTCAAAAATACCTTAAAATAAATTCACCAAACAATCCCTTCAAGCCTGTTATTATTTCACTTCAAATAATGCCCAAAGTCTATTCTAAAGCTGCTAACCATTGTCCTCAAGATAAAACAAGTTTTCTTCAAGCCTTCTAAAAAATGTTTGCCAAGATCATCTTCAAAAGGAATCTAAATTATGTGCAAGAGGCTTGGACTAAGTACACACAGTCTTAATTTAGAGCTCTTAGCCTAGAATGTGTCGCAACAAAGAACTGATCAAGCACCAGATTCACGTGTAGAGGTCAAGAATAGGTTCAAGTATAAATGCTGAGATATACCTTCTCACCAAGCTCAAAATGTTTCTCACAAGTCCAAATAGCCTTTTGTCCACACACAGGTCTGAACTCTTGAGCAAATATGAGATACAAGTTGTAGATCTGAGGAACATATACGATGAGCCCTCCTCACAGGACAAAGCTGCCAATTAGCTTGTTTGCTGGAGGTTCAAGTCTCCATAGAATATCTTCAAGACCGAAGTTGTTTGAGGACTGCAATTCACAACAGTTTTTTAGCTTTTTCCACAGCTCCGGTTTCCACTGGTCCAAGGGTTTTGTAGCTTCCTCTTATAGGTTCGAAGGTATGGAAATTTTTGTTACAAGTCCAAAATATAGAGAGTATCTTGCTGTCTTATCCACCGAAATCTTCAGAGAAATGCGAAGTCTTGACTTTCCAACAAATAAATCCGAGCCAAGAGTCTATACACAGTCTTAAACTGTTATAGTTACTACGCATGAATCACTATAATCTTCCACAATTCGATCAAGAAGTTCACCACAAAAAATACTAGTTCTGTAGCTTGGTTTGCAATCTGAAATTTTTTCTTCTAGCACAATTCTTATCACAAGTCCAAAGGAATAGATAACCATCACAGATTTTTGACCCAAACAAATTTTATTCCTCAACTTCCAAGTCACTCCTGTGGTTATACTCTACTTTTTTCACCTCATCCTTAGGTCTGTCTAGATGCATTTGAGATCGGTATCCTTCCTGGATCTACTGTTGTTGTGATATCCCTTAAATTTACAAGTTTTCTCCAGTGGTCCAAAAGACTTCCTACTTTGCCCCCTTGTTCCTGAAATTTGACAAAACATAGTAAATAAATTCACATTTATAGAAATTTCAACAACTAGACAAACGAATGTATGACATGAGACCATCCATCGAGTATAGGTTCCTCTGTGCATGAATTGTTATGATGTATATGCATGTCAAGTAATAGCATCACGGTTGCTTGTATCTATCGATTAATACACACTTCTTGTTTCCTAGAAAACATTTGATCAGTAATAATATTACCGTATCTGTACTTTCTTGATAGTCATATTACAAGTACTAATACACATAACCAAAAAAATGCAATGGCCCAATCTCAAAAATTGAAGTGCCAAAATTTGTTGCTGAATTAAAACAATTTTTTTGAAATCCATTAAAAAGCCCACATTGTATGAGATATTGCCTTAAAATTTAATTACCTGGCAAATAAAACAGGGGTGCACTGCATTAATAACTTGAGCAACATGCAGTGGTGCAATAAACTTGATAAATGTCCCAACTTTTAGTGCTTTGGAATGCCAAAGTACTACATTTTAACTATTAATTTCCATGAGGCTTCATAACTTATCTCGCTCAAATATACTCTGGGTGTAACCATTTTGCTTCTTGCTCTTGCCCAAGGTCATGTGAAAGTGCTTTCTCACAAAACATCTTTGACCTCAATCTACTCTATTCTCCATTCTTAACTTCATGTTCAGCATCAGTCGTGGAGATATTATCTTGATCTTTACCTTTCAACACAAACTTAGCCTCTTCCTCTAATTTTTTCACCTGAGCAACATGTTTCTTCCCAGAAATATGCGAGTCAAAAATAATTTGACTGTTACAAACTGCATTAAACAAAGTACATACCTTAACTTCCGCTATTGCAGTGCCAGCTTCCAATAACCTTTGCTGTTTGGTAGCTATGTCATTTGTTGCTTTTGCTTTAAATTTTATTTTCCCAGTGTTAGAATCAGAAAATTCCCCTTCTGATTTTTTAATTTTGTCTGGATGTTGTGAGCTTCGTACTGAATTTTATTTTCAAAAACTAAGGAGAAGAGGTTTATATTTATACTAGTTCACCATTTTTGAAAGGAAACATCCTTCTAGAAGGGGAGGCCGACATGTGTGCCAAAGTGCAGGTTGGCTCACTGTTAGGTGTAATTTTCTTAGTCTTAAAAATTCAATATCTCACAAACTACTGGGAGTTTTGGAACAAATAAGGGCTCATTGGAAAGGAAAAAATGCACTCCATAAGATAGTATAGGAGAAAATTGGAAGGATGCCTCTAAGTTGGTAAAATTTTTTTTCTTTGTGATTGTCCTTAATGTTTGTGTGTGCCTTTGTTGAGAATTAGGTAGAGCTAGGTTTAATTCAAATTCTCTTCTTGATAATTACTTGTGAGCTTGCTTCTTTTACTTATGTCTTCTCTTCTTCGCTTATTATGTCTTTCATCAAGTCAATTACCAAAGCACAAGAGACACAAATTTAGGCTCTTCTAGCCAGGGCCAAAACCTCTCCCTCTTGGAGAGGAAAACCCACAAGAAATTCTTATTATAGACTTTTAGATGACAAGTACCATGACCATGACATAGACCCTTGACCCTTGTATGCCTCCAAGATGTTTTCACTGCTTCTTCATTGACTCTTTAAGCTGATCCTTCTTTTTTGCACTGTCCTGCACCGTCCTACTCTTTTCTACACCAAGACTAGAGAGCTCAGTATAACTGTATTTCCCTTCTCCTACTGTATGTGATCCTTACTGAGATATCAACACCTTGTTATAGAATATCCTGTGCACACCTTGCACCTTCACTTCACCTTTCTCATTGGTCTTCAACATACACACACGTCTTATTTCATTTTGATGAATAGTCCACCATTTTCATACTCTAATGATACCATTACTTGTGTTGAATTACTTCGTTGAGCACACTTATTATACTTAGCACTTCACACAATCCTGTAACTACTAAACACATTCTTGTAACTTATTCTCCTTCAAGAAATATATCCAGGTCTTGTGGGAGAAGTCATCTGTAAAAGTCATGTAATAGGAACATCCTCCTAAGGATGTCACGGGCAGCATACCAGATAAATTAGAATGTATCAACTGCAAGATATCAGCTGTCTTTATGACACTTGAGGGGAATGGTCCCCTTGTATTCTTCCCTTCGACACAACCCTAACATATACCCTCATGATCATCTTTAAATTCAGGCATCCCTATCACCACCTTCCTTGCTTCGGAAAGGGCTTTGTAATGAAGATGTGAAAACCTTCGATGCCATAACTCTATTTGAAGAGTTGTATCACATCACATAGCCCCCAATGGACTTCCTCCAACCGAGTAGAGTGTATCAACTCTAAAACCAATAGTAAGAGCTTCTTTGAAGTTCCTCTTCTACATGCGTACCTTTCTATCAACGAATGCCACCTTGAACCCCTGGTCTTCCATTGCCAAAATAGACATAAGGTTCTTCTTCAAATCAGGTACATACAACACATCTTGTAAAAAAATGACCTGACCTTGAGATAGATGAAGGGTCACAGTCCCTATCCCTTTCATGAGATATGTGGCATTATCTTCAAGGATAATTTCTAAATTAGTATCCTTCTAAATCAAATCAGAGAGGGCTTCTTTATAACCAATGAGGTGCCTTGAAGCACCACTATCAATAAACCAGACATCCAGGGTGTCAGGAGGAGATGTAACAGAGAGGGCAGATATAAGAATATATTCATTTTTCTTATTATCAACAACATTAGACTCACCGTACCTGGAATTTCTTGACCCATTGAAAGGTTGCCCATTTCCACTATGATCAGAGGGAGCCTTCCTTTTTCCTTTGAACCTATTGTTCCTTTGATTTCCATTCCCCCTGAAGTTTTTGTTGTCATCATCCCTAGGAGAGTCCCTTCTATTGGGGCACTCTCTTGCATAGTGACCAGACTTGTTACAAGTGTAACATCTGCCCTTCCTTCCTTTGTGCCCCGTTCTACCATGGTTTTTATTTCTCGGGCCACCATGGTTGTTCTTCTTTGCACGAGTGGCAAAGGCAGTAGGGTCACCTCTATTTCCATTAAAGGGATGATCTCTCTCCATCATTCTTGTCTCCTCTTGAATGCATCTATTCAAAAATTCATCAAAATCAGGAATCATCTTATTATTAAGAATCGTAGTATTAAATACATACCAGTCTCGGGGAAGTCATCCAAGAGCAAAGAGAATGAGCTCTCGTTCAACTACTTATCCTATGGCAAGGAGATCATTCCTGATTTCTGTGAGACTCATAAAATATGATGGATGCTCATGAATCTTCCCCTGCACATAGTCCATGAAATCTTGATCTTCTAATACCAAATCCAAGGACATATTCATGCATAATAAGTAGACTTGTCAGTCAACCTATCATCAGACCATTGGTCCTTGACAAGACTTCTTCTTCGGTGATTTATTTTCACACTATCTTGGACTTTGTCTTCACCTCAGCTCTGATACCATGTTAATTTTAGATAAACATGGTATGTTCTATATGCTTAATGTAGTTTTACTTTAATCTTTCTTATAGGCCCAATTCAACACATAAACATTAAAGTAAAATGTCGATAGAACATAATAATAGATCAACAAAAGACAAGCCAAATAATGTAGATTAGATTTTACAATTTTTCTTTCCCAGCAACGATAGAGAGTGATGTGCGTTATGACAGTCAACAGGATGCATCAGCCAGCAAAGAATTTCTCAACATCAGATCAACCAACCTTCCAAGCATCACACACACCCCTCAAAGACAGCTCCAAAAGTCAATGCAAGTCAACAAAATAATCCCTCATCCAGATCTTTGACATCATCCATATTTTCGACATCATTTCTAGCATCCTTATTTCAGGCATCATCCATATTTTTGGCATCCATTTCCTACATCCATATTCAC
Source organism: Pinus albicaulis (assembly GCA_034641835.2). Taxonomy (NCBI): domain Eukaryota; kingdom Viridiplantae; phylum Streptophyta; class Pinopsida; order Pinales; family Pinaceae; genus Pinus; species Pinus albicaulis. The sequence continues at coordinate 918,404,294 of CM076573.1, read as the reverse complement.
ATGTGGGAGAGAGAGAAGTCTCTTCTAGGCTATACGAACCAATCAGATCATGAGGAATGTGTGTGATGAGATGATGATGAAATGGACATCATATCTCTCCAATTTATATCAGTTAGTGAGGGTGTGTGACACATCTATTCGGCTTCTGACCCTACATTACAAATCTGGCAGATGTAGCACATGTGTGGAAAATAAAATTAAAATATATGTTCTTCTCATCCAAACAAGATGATCTTTAGATCAATCTTGCACCTCTCCGAAAGAGGAATCCAAAAAAAATATAATCATCATCATATGAGAAGTGCAACTTGGAGTTTGGACCTAGTTGACCAAAATTAACAGTGTTGCTACTCTGAGAACAGAACATGATGGTTAAATACGAAAGGCCACTCTATACAAATTGGCAAATGATTACAAGATTCTCGGTACTTTGTTTTGGACACAAGATATTTTTTTTTAATGGTCTAACAATATTTACTTAGAATATATCTCAACATATATTTATTACTTATATTCTACATAAGCCACATATTATTGAAAAAGTAATCTGCATGGTTGAAATTGTCAGCATAAGTTTCAAGTTATGAGTCAATATATTACTTTCAATTTATAATTGGGCACTTCCTATTTGGTGTATGTTTGTTGCTTTTGTACTTATTTTGATTTTATATTTCGTGGCTTTGAGAAACATTGAAGGTATTATACTTGATTTCATATAGTGGAAAGTCATAGTAATTTAGTCTAAAAAGGAAATATTTGCAAATCTCAAACTTAGACATTAGAATATGTTTATCACCTTTTTAAATAAATCAACAATAAGATCAACATGACATAGTCTTATTCTATCATCTTTTTGTAGTGGAACAATGGCCCTTTGTATTTGATGTGTTCTTTACCTCCAATTACTTTTCATCAACACATTATTTACCTCCAATTGCTCTACATCCACCATATAAATGTTTTAATATTATAATTATTTGTCAAATTTACTGAATACTTGCACCTTGCTTCATATTTCAGAAACCTATTTGCACATCTTGCTCCTTGTGTAAATATTTCAAAAACTCTATTTGTTACTTGACTCTGGTGTGGGCAAGTTACAAGAAATGTGATTGGAAAAATGATGGGGAGACAATGAAAATCATGTCTCTGATATGATTCATATGCTGTTGGAGATCCTTCAGGCACCTAAGCCATTGACTTTGGAAATGTTTCTAGGAGGGGTTTCCATGCTTTTTTATGTTGTGATTCTTTCACCTCATAGTTATTTTGGGCAAGCAAATGTTTTTATGAATCTAGATAAGACATCGGTGGAAAGGTATTTTTTTTTTTAATAATTGCAATGTCCATTCCATGATATTCTCTCTTTTTTGTTTGATTATATTTTGAACATTTATTTTGATTTTGTTTTGTATTTTAACTATGAAATTGAAAATACTTGATATCATGTCCATTCAAACAACCAAAGCATCAAGATGAAATTAGTATTACACGATATTGATTGAAACTTTTTTAGTTGTTTTGTGTTAAAAGATTTTCATTACTATTAGAAAACAAATACTTTTATGTTGTTATTTCAACACATGTTTATATACTTGACCAAGTGTATGCGTTAGAGAATGAAATGTTGTTGTGGGACGATGATTAGACATCACATCTCATATTATTTGTTTTCACAAGTTATGTACACTTGAGTTTTTTAGCATATAACTTAGTTCACATGATTGTGCCTAAGATTCCCCTGAATGTTGAATACTAAGTTAGTAAGGTTTTTTTTTGTTTTTGTTTTTGTTTTGTTTTTTTTTTGTTTTTTTGTTTTCTTTTTGTTTTGTTTTGTTTTTTGTTTTTTTAATATATGGTGACGGTTTTATTTTATTTGTTTATATAGGTCATCTGGCTACATAGTGGCCACTATCGCCCAACTAAAGAAAACTTGTTCGAGTTTCTTGCTTTTATGGGGAAAAATGACTTTGACATTGCTGATGTTGAGGTATATCTCGTATAAATAGTTTATAGTCTACTTCGGTTTATATTCTATTGTTCATCATCTTTCATGTCTTACACTCTGCATTGTATCTTCTTTTGTTTTCAAAAAATTATCTCATTATTGATGGTAAGAAGTACGAATTGAAGAAAGAGGAGAACGATAACACTGGAGCGACAAATGCAAAAAGAGTGAGAGAAGAGACGGTTCTAGTGATACCCTTCGAGCCAATATCCTGCATAAGACACACACATAAATACTGATGGTCAAGTCTTCAAAGTTGGTGAATTCACCTCCAATATGGGGAGACAATTCATAACACATCTTGGATATGATTAATTTGTTGTTAGAGATCCTTTAGGCACATGCTCCATCAACTTTGGAAATGTTTCTAGTAAGAATTCATATGGCTTTTAATGTTCTAATTATTTCACCTCAGGCTTATTTTGGTCAAGCAAATGTTTTAGGGATGCCAGACACGACATTGGTGGACATGTAAACAAATTTTTTATAATTGCAATTTTCATTCCATGATATCTTCTCTTTATTGTTTGATTGTATTTTGGACGTTTCTTTTGATTTTGTTTTGTCGTTTAACGGTGAAATTGAAAATACTTGGTATCATGTCCATTTAAACAAAAACAAAAGCTTGAAGATGAAATTAGTATCACACGATATTTATTGGAATCCTTATAGCTATTTTGTGGTAAAATATTTTCATGAATATCAGAAAAGTTTTCTTTCATGTTGTTGTTTGAGCACATGTTGTTTATATACTTGACCAAGTTCATGTGTTAGAAAATGAAATGTTTTTGCGAATAAAATGACAAGGATTAAACATCATACCTTGTATTATTTGTTTTCACAAGTTATCTACAACTTGAGTTTTTTAGCATATATATAACTTAGTTGACATGATTGTTCCTAAGCTTTTCCTAAAGGTTGAATAATAAGTTACTAAGGTGTTCTTTTCTACATATGGTGACATTTTATTTGCTTTGTTTATATAGGTCATCTGGCCACATTATAGTGGCCACTATCGCCCAACTGAAGAAAAATTTGTTCGAGTTTCTTACTTGTATGGGGAAAAATGGCTTTAACATTGCTGATGTTGAGGTATATATCGTATAAACTATTTATAGTCAAATTTACTTCATATTCTAGTGTTCATTTTCATTCATGTCTTACAGTCTGCATTGTATTTTCTTTTGTTTTCAGAAAATGAACTCAGTATTGATGGTAAAAAGCAGAAATTGAAGAAAGAGGAGAGCAATAACATTGGAGCGACAAATGCAAAAAAAGGGAGAGAAGAGAACTGGTCTGGTGATACCCTTAGAGCCAATATCTCGCATAAGACACACATATAGATATTGATGTTTAGGTCTTTAGAGTTGGTGAATTCAAGTGCAATGCCTTGGCAACGGAATGATAATGTTTTGAAGTGATGAAACATCATTTAATGTGTAAATTGTAGTCCAACCAATATTAAGTTGGAAGTTCATTGTAAGACTTTAACATTTCATATAATATAATTTATGTGGTTGAAATTATTTATAATTTCACTTGATATTGTTTAGTATTATAATTAACATATGCAACTTTATGTTTTCATATTCGATGAACATGCACATTGTATGATATTTTTTAAACCATACAAATTAATTTATGTTGATTAATAATGAACACATAAAAGCAATTTAAAACTACTAAATTAGTAGTTTATATTGATTAATGATGAACACAAATAAAATAAATATACGACTAAATTATTCATTTATAATGATTATTAATGAAAGTAAATTAAATGAATATAAACTACTAAATTAGTCGTTTATATAATGAATATGAAACTACAAAAAAAGGATAAATGACCACGGCGGATGATAAATTTGTGATTACAAATAATGATTAAATTTCACATATATACGACTATTAGTAGCTAATTTACAATATCTTATAACACAACCAAAAATTTAGTCATATTTCTTTAGTCATTAATTAATTTCAAACGATGACTAAAATTTGCATATATATGACTATTAGTAGCTAATTTACAATATCTTATAACACGACCAACATTTTGGTCATATTTCTTTGGTCATTAATTGGTTTTCTCAGGTGATTTTATAGTAATATATTTTGTTGTATATTTGGTTATTAATTGTGACAATTAATGACCAAATCAATGATTAAAACAATGACCAAATCAATAACTAAATTAATGACTAAATCAATGACTAAATTAATGACCAAATATACTACTAGAAAACAAAATTGAGATAACCAATTAATGACTAAGCTAAAAACGACTAAAAGTTGGTCGCGTTATAAGATACTGTAAATTAGCTACTATTGGTCACCGATCGAAAAATAGTCGTTTATATGCAAATTTTAGTCATTTTTTTAGTAACTAACTAGCTATTTTGTACTAGTGAATGTTGTAAGGTTGCTAGCTCAAATGCACCTAATTAAAATAGAAGGAAAAAATGTTAGAAGATAATGACTGGGTAGGTAGAAGAAGTTGGGAAAGATCATTGTAAATATCTTTCACCGGGCTAAAAATAACTAATTCCCCCTCCCCATAGCAATTTGATATTCTAGACTATCAGTCAAAGAGGCTCAAGGCATTTCCTTGACTTTTGTTGGGACCGGACCCAAGGCTCAAAGACTGATTAGTTGAAAAATGTTAAGTTTCTATATTAATCCCAGAAATTTTCATCATTTACCCCTTCATGCACTCATCATCATTTTAATTCATAAGTGAGAACTCTTTTCTTACTTAAAAGTTACATAAACACCCATTTTATTAACTTCCTCCATTTTTACAAGGCATAAAACCCTCAAAAAACATGATATACTAAGTAAAAATTGAATGAGTTATGAAAATGAGGCTTTACTCTAATTTTCACTTTCCTTAGTTTTATTTATGAATTTTGAGTATTCATTGTCCCTTTTCATATTAACACTTAACCTATTTTATTAACTCCCTATCAAATGTCCTACTCCTATTAATATAACTTCTTTTTATTTAACATCCCCAAAACCCCCTTATTATATGCTTTTGTGTCAAAGATATTAAACACATATTGAAATAACATCCCGAAATTACCCCTTTGACACAAAACTACCCATAAAAAATATTCCCGCTCCCCTATAGTTTTAAAACTTTAACTAAATCTAAAACAATATAATATAATTAAATTTGAAAAAAAGCGCATTTTTCATACTCTGTATTAAAATAGCGCAGAAAAGAAATACCGTTACTCCCATTCCTGCATTTACCTTTACCCAAGGTTAACTCTTTAACTTACCCCTTTCTCCCAGTATATATCCCTTTACCAAAGACTAAACCTTGGTTAATCATTTAAACCCGCCCCATTTTCTGTATAAAATCCTTTTATACATAAGCTTCATCAAATAACCCAGCACCCTCAAGCTCATCCTCAACCCTCTGATCATATTTATAATCGTAATCCAACAATCTACATTGAGCGCGATCAACCAGCCTCCAGCCTCACCATTTCTCATCGCATTGATTTTAAACCGTTGATCATCACTTATCAAATCAACGGCACATATCAAAAAACATGGTCCCACCTTGTTTCCCTGCAGCTTCCTGATGCATCTCAGCCATTCGCATCGCTCAAATCAAATCCTATGGCACGGATCTCATATCGCATTACAAAAGTGATCGGGCAAAGTTGGCAAAAAGATTTGTGATAAAAGTTGTTTCTCCAAACCACCATCCACTATGTGTCTTATTTTTACTAGATCCCTTTGCAAAAGAAAAAAATCGTATATTGCCCAGGAGAAATGTGATAACCACTAATTCTTTCGCCTTCGAAAAACCAAATCTGCCTCTCGCTTTTAATAAACTTGTAATTAATGCCGAATATGATGATTTTTAAAGGTTAAACTTTAAGATATCATTATTATATCGGTTTGTTGCATTCCCTACTGATTTAACTTCCACCCCAACTGTTTTAAAAGAATTTCGAGCCTATTTTGACCAACGTATAAGCCCCGAAGTTGAACTTTACCACTATCAAAGATCCAGTTTAAATTGAAGATACCCTGTCGACATAACAAAGCACACTGTTTTGGCTCCAACCAATCAACAGAAGTCCAAATTTGACCACAGAAGCTTCAGAAACCCTGTCAAAGAATCAAAATACCTGCGAATTAAGGAAGCTTGAATTCATCTGTAAACCCCTTTAAAGCCAAAATCCTCATTTTGCAGTCTCTTTTTGAAAACAAATTTCGAACACAATTTGATTAAAAGACTTCTTTTCCACATTTGTACCATTCAGGAAACCCTATTTCCTATCTTAGCCCAGTTTTCATCTCTCAGAAGCCTAATTTGGGCAAAGAAAACTCAAAAGAGATTATCCTTAGTCAGATTTGCTCAATTATCCCTCTGTTAAAGTAAATTATTCCTGCAAACAATCTAATCTTGCAGAAGTAAGCCTAAGACTGCCTAAAAAATAGAGTTAAAACCTCCACCGACATATCCCATTCCACAGGACTTTCAAAAAACACTCAAACACCTCCCCGAAGACCTGGATTTCATTAACAAATTGTTTGATTTTTGTAGGTTATTATCAGAATAAGAAATTGAGGCAACAGTTTCAATACTAGTTGACAAAATTGTTTGCTCCAAATTCTCAGATCTTAAATCAAAAGCTTCATTCAACAAACAGTTTGTATACAAAGAAATAATAAGATCAAGTCAGAGATAGATTACAATGATAAAATTTTCACAGTGAGTGGTAACAGTGAAAACATAACAGTTCAAGAGTATCAGTGGTTAAAGTGTATCAAGTAAAAGTCAAAGTGAAAGTTAAACAAAGTTACAGAGCAGTCAAGGTAAAAAAGTAAAAGTAAAAATAGAGGAAGTAATGGTAAAAAGAAATTAAAATACTTTCACCAACAATGAATTTTATCCAAAGTGAAAGTAAAACAATTAAAAGAACAAAAAGGTGAAAAGCTGAACAAAAGAGCAAGAAGGGACATTTTTTGCACAAATTTCCTATTTAAGTCATTGTTTTGCAGAACCTATTGTAACCAATCCAAGATTAATTTTGAAAACTTGAAGGAGGTTTATGTTCTTAAGAGGGAAATCTACAAAAACCTCTCTCACTTTTCTAACAGCCATTATGGATTGGGAAATATTAAACAATATTTTAGAGCATGTTTTGAAGCAAATTCCTGTTAAGTCATCATTTTGCAGAGATGATTGTGGCCAATCAGAAATACATAATACCAAATGGAAGGATGTTTTTTTCCTAAGGGACCCATATACAAAAACCTATCTCACTTTTTGCACAATTATTTTAGAATGAGAGATACATGCACATCTTTACAGGCTATTTTTCAGACTTTGTAAAACTCTGTTTTACACATCTTTTTGCAGAGCCTAGTGTGAACATATGGAGAGGAATTTTAGGAAAATGAAAGATTTTTATCTCACCAACATATTTATCTACAATAACCTCTTTAATTTTTTACATATTTATTTCAGATTGAGAAATACAAAGATATAATTGGACCAAAATTTTGCAGAAATGCTGAAGTAGAATGCACAATGAAAGGAAATAATTTGTGACTTGGATGCCTCATCATCAACTAAGAGTTGGATCAAATTCGAATTCTCCTCTTAGTCATCACCTATCCATAAAAAATAGTTCCAAATAGATGCATTAGTCTTGAGTGTCATTTACTTAAGTTCTATTTATGTAAAACAGTTAGAGATATTTGTGAACCAATCTTGATATTTTTTCAAGATATTCTAGTTTAAAATTTGTATAAATACTTCACTCTTTGAAGTATTTTAGGGTGGAATAAAAATTATCAAGACTACTATATACTTTTTTGTTGAAAACATTGGGATTTTATGTGAGTTAAGTTGAAGCAGCAGGCTGGAAACTGAAGCAAATAGACATCATAGCTAAGGATTCATGTGCTGATCAGATGAGTATAGTATCTTCCAGTTTTCATTGTTTATTTCTTTAAGTTTCATTCATACATCTTGTGTTATTTTCTATCTTAAATGAAAAACTGGGAAATTTATTACAGAATCAGTGTCAAAATCTCTCTGTTCTTACTAGTTTTCATGTTTATGTTTTCTGCTGATTTCTAGACTTTAGAATTCTTAATTGCTCTTTAGTCTCGTTTGATCCCAATTTCCCTCTTCCTTTTTCTGTGATCTAAGGATTCTTAACTGCCCTTAGTCCAAATCATACCACTTCATCAAAATATCCTTTTCAAATCCTCTGAAGATTATCTATCTTTCCCTTAGTATATTTTTTTTTTTGGCCTTATTTTTCTAGTCTTGTTTGCTATAAATTTGACTCCATTGCCCAATGGTTAGGTAGATATTTCTGTGGTTTCCCTTGTAGTCCTCTATTCCAACTAAACACTCAAAAAATCAAACCAAATTGTCCACTCACACCTAGCCCAAAATTCATTACAAAACAAAGCTAAATTTTAAGGAGAGATCCCTCTCCGAAACTCAGGAAGGCTAGATCCTGAATTCTAAAAGAGGTTCTTGGTTAACCCTGGTTTTCTTTAACTATAAACCAAAATCCCATGACCTAAGAATTACTAGGGTGTTAACATACTGGGGACTCCACTGGGGAAGACTAACCTTTTTCTTCAGAAATATTTTATAGGTTCAGATCTGATCTATGATGGTGGACAGTGATCAAACACACAAAGGTTAAAATCATCCACTTGGTGACTCCACACCAATTTCACAATCAAGACTTCACTGGAGGAATGAACCTGGAAGAACAATAATGGAAAGATCAGGCTTTCAACTTGGATCTTAATCCAAGACATTATGTTCTTTCTTATTAATTAAGTTTTTTAATATTTATTAGATTGGTTGGATAGATCAGTGGCCCTTCCTTATGAATAATTTACAAGACGATGATTTTCAAACAGAATGCAATCAAACTAATCCAGATCTATCAGGATTGCCAGAAAGAAAATCTGTCGATCTAATGTATGTGATTGATGACATTCCTTTTTTTGAGGATTTGCGTAAGTATGATCAGTATGATGATAATTATGTTCTTCAAATTCAAGATAACTTCACAGAACAAACACTAGCTAGTTTGAAGGATTAGATATTAGATTTTCAATTTGATGAGAATTTTATAAAAGTTCTTTTTCTTATTTTTAAATCAAGAAAATGTTCTTCTCAAGTTAAAAAATGGCTTCTTGATATAATTTCTGAAAATTATGAAAATGAAATCAAACTTTTGCATTCCCAAATTCAGTCATTTAATTTCCGAAATCCTAAAGAATTCTTTGAAAATATTCCTTCTCCAAAGCAAGAAAAAATTGTAATACCTTTTGACTTGCATATTGAAGATGATTATTCTTCCAAACACAAGACTGAAGAAATAGCTTCATTGTCTAATATTCATAATTCAACTGAACAATTAGTCATTGAAGGCCTAGAAGTAAATAACATACATCATGCTTTTATTGATCCTATATCAGATTATATGGAGAATATTTTTAGCTCAAATCTAAAAACATGTTTTCTCTATAAGGATCAAATACATCAAAAGTGGCCTTTGCATGCCATATCATTTATTATAAAGGCACATGATCATAATATAATTCCATTTTTTATCACAAGCAGTCAAGTTATCCATTTATTTTTACAGCTACTTGATTGGCTTCATTGGCATTTTTGTATTACCTGATTCAATAAGATTTTTAGTAGATTAGAGAAGGTAGATGAGTGCCAATAAGCTCAGACTTTTGAACATATTTTTTAGTTTTTAATTTTCAGCCAGTTTTTCATTAAGATTTAAAGCCAAGGATGAGGTCCTAAAGAGTTTAAGATCTATAAGTTGGTTTTGAAAATTGTTGTGTGTTGTTTTAGTTTCAGATCAGATTTTAGTTTGCAGAAGATAGAAGACACTTACTAAGATCATCAAAGGTCAAAGATGAAGGCTACTGATCTCAAATTTCTTGACATTTCACCAGGAAATGCCATCCCCAAGTGAAGCCGATGTTAGCAACCTATAAATATAGGATTCATAATTTTGACTTAACTGATGATAGTCTTGTAAATATGTACATACTTTTCTTTCTGCACGTCGTATTCCCATATTTTGTAAAAAATAAAAAAATCAAAAAAAGGGTAAAAAGTCCTAAAAGAAAGATCAAAGGACTTAGAAAAAATAAGATACCCCAAAAGAAAAAATATGAATAAAACATGAAAGTGTAAAAGTCTAAATGCCACTACTTTTACTTTTTGCAGTTGATTATGGCAGAGTGTCAATAAATGCCATAATCCATGATGAGTTGAACAATTTAATCTTGACTTATCATGTTTCAATTTACTTGTTTTAGATAGAGAATAAATAATTGTCAGATAGTTTAATCCTGACAATTCAGTAGTTAGGTAGAGAATAAAAGAATCCAAAAGTTTAATCTAGATTCTTGGATGCAATAAGTGTAGAATTAGATAGTTTACTTCTTTCAAAAAAAATAAAATGTTGTAAGGTTGCTAGCTCAAATGCACCTAATTAAAATAGAAGGAAAAATTGTTAGAAGATAATGACTGGGTATGTAGAAGAAGTTGGGAAACATCATTGTAAATATCTTTCACCGGGCTACAAATAACTAATTCCCCCTCCCCATAGCAATTTGATATTCTAGACTATTAGTCAAAGAGGCTCAAGGCATTTCCTTGACTTTTGTTGGGACCGGACCCAAGCCTCAAAGACTGATTAGTTGAAAAATGTTAAGTTTCTATATTAATCCCAGAAATTTTCATCATTTACCCCTTCATGCACTCATCATCATTTTAATTCATAAGTGAGAACTCTTTTCTTACTTAAAAGTTACATAAACACCCATTTGATTAACTTCCTCCATTTTTACAAGACATAAAACCCTCAAAAAACATGATATACTAAGTAAAAAGTGAATGAGTTATGAAAATGAAGCTTTACTCTAATTTTCACTTTCCTTAGTTTTATTTATGAATTTTGAGTATTCATTATCCCCTTTCATATTAACACTTAACCTATTTTATTAACTCCCTATCAAATGTCCTACTCCTATTAATATAACTTCTTTTTATTTAACATCCCCAAAACCCCCTTATTATATGCTTTTATGTCAAAGATATTAAACACACGTTGAAATAACATTCCGAAATTACCCCTTTGACACAAAACTACCCATAAAAAATATTCCCACTCCCCTATAGTTTTAGAACTTTAACTAAATCTAAAACTATATAATATAATTAAATTTGCAAAAAAGCACATTTTTCATACTCTGTATTAAAATAGAGTAGAAAAGAAATACTGTTACTCTTGTTCTCGCATTTACCTTTACCCAAGGTTAATTCTTTACCTTACCCCTTTCTCTCGGTATATATCCCTTTACCAAAGAATAAACCTTGGTTAATCATTTAAACCCACCCCATTCTATGTATAAACTCCTTTTATACATAAGCTTCATCAAATAACCCAACGCCCTCACGCTCATCCTCAACCCTCCGATCATCTTTATAATCCTAATCCAACGATCTGCATTGAGTGCGATCAACCGGCCTCCAGCCTCACCATTTCTCATCGCATTGATTTTAAACCGTTGATCATCACTTATCAAATCAATAGCACATATCAAAAAACCCGATCCCACCTTGTTTCCCCGCAGCTTCCCGATGCATCTCAGCCGTTCGCATCACTCAAATCAAATCCTACGGCGCGGATCTCATATCGCATTGCAAAAGTGATCGGGTGAAGTTGGCAAAAAATTTTGCGATAAAAGTTGTTTCTCCAAACCACCATCTTCTACATGTCTTATTTTTACTGGATCGCATTGCAAAAGAGAAAAACCGTATACCGCCCAGGAGCAATGTTGTAACCACTAATGGTTTCGCCTTCGAAAAATCAAATCCACCTCCCACCTTTAATAAACTTGTAATTAATGCCGAATATGATGATTTTTTAAGGTTAAACTTTAAGATATCATTATTATATCGGTTTTTTTCATTCCCTACTGATTTAAATTCTGCCCTGACTGTTTTAAAAGAATTTCGAGCCTATGTTGACTAATGTATAAGCCTCGAAGCTGAACTTTACCACTGTCAAAGATCCAGTTTAAATTGAAGATACCCTGTCGACATAGCAAAGCACACTGTTTCGGCTCCAACCAATCAACAAAAGTCCAAATTTGACCACAGAAGCTTCAGAAACCATGTCAAAGCATCAAAATACCCGTGAATTAAGGAAGCTTGAATTCATCTGTAAACCCCTTTAAAGCCAAAATCCACATTTTTCAGTCTCTTTTTGGAAACAAATTCCGAACACATATTGATTAAAAGACTTCTTTTCCACATTTGTACCATTCACGAAACCCTATTTCCTATCTTAGCCCAGCTTTCATCTCTCAGAAGCCTGATTTGAGAAAAGAAAACTCAAAATAGATTATCCTTAGCCATATTTTCTCAATTATCCCTCTGTTAAAGTAAATTATTCCTGCAAAAATCTAATATTGTAGAAGTAAGCCTAAGAATGCCTAGAAAACAGAGTTAAAACCTCCACAGACAGATCACATTCCATAGGAATTTAAAAAAACCTTCAAACACCTCCCTGCAGAGATGGATTTCATTAACAAATTGTTTGATTTTTGCAGGTTATTATCAGAATAAGAAATTGGGCCAACAGTTTCAATACTAGTTGACAAAATTGTTTGCTCCAAATTCTCAGATCTTAAATCAAAAGCTTCATTCCACAAAAATTTTGTATAAAAAGAAAGAATAAGATCAATTCAAAGATAGATCACAATGATGAAATTTCCACAGTGAGTGGTAACAGTGAAAACATAACAGTTAAAGAGTATCAGTGGTTAAAGTGTATCAGGTAAAAGTCAGAGTGAAAGTTAAACAAAGTTACAGAGCAGTCAAGGTAAAAAAGTAAAAGTAAAAACAGAGGAAGTAATGGTAAAAATAAATGAAAATACTTTCACCAACAATGAATTTTATCCAAAGTGAAAGTAAAACAGTTAAAAGAACAAAAAGGTGAAAAGATGAAAAAGAGAGCAAGAAGGGACATTGTTTGCAAAAAATTCTCGTTTAAGTCATTGTTTTGAAGAACATATTGTGACCAATACAAGATTAATTTTGCAAAACTGAAGGAGTTTTATGTTCTTAAGAGGGCCATCTACAAAAACCTCTCTCACTTTTCTAACAGCCATTATGGATTGGGAAATATTAAACAATATTGGAAAGCACGTTTTGCAGAAAATTCCTGTTAAGTCATCATTGTGCAGAGAAGATTGTGGCCAATCAGAAATACATCATACAAAAATTAAGGAGGTTTATTTTCCTAAGGGACCCATCTATTAAAACCTGTCTCACTTTTTTCACAGCTATTTCAGAATGAGAGATACATGCACATCTTTACAAGATATTTTTCAGACTCTATAAAACGTTGTTTTACACATCATTTTTCAGAGCCTAGTGTGAACATATGGAGAGGAATTTTCGGAAAATGAAAGAGGTTTATCTCAAAAACGTATTTAGCTGCAATAACCTCTTTTATTTTTTTACCTATATATTTCTGATTGAGAAATAAAAATATATCATTGGACCCTAAGTTTGCAGAATTGCTGGAGCATAATGCACAAAGAAAGGAAATAGTTAGTGACTTGGATGCCTCATCATCAACTAAGAGTTGGATAAAATTTGAATTCTCCTCTTAGTCATCACCTATCCATAAAAAAAAGTGCCAAATAGATGCATTAGTCTTGAGTGTCCTTTACTTAAGTTCTATTTATGTAAAACAGTTAGAGATATTTGTGAACCAATCTTGATATTTTTTCAAGATATTCTAGTTTATAATTTGTATAAATACTTCACTCTTTGAAGTATTTTAGGGTGGAATAAAAATTATCAAGACTACTATATACTTTTTTTTTGAAAACATTGGGATTTTATGTGAGTTAAGTTGAAGCAGCAGGTTGGAAACTGATGCAAATAGACATCATAGCTAAGGATTCATGTGCTGATCAGATGAGTATAGTATCTTCCAGTTTTCATTGTTTATTTACTTAAGTTTCATTCATACATCTTGTGTTATTTTCCATCTTAAATGAAAAACTAGGAAAGGTATTACAGAATCAGTGTAAAAATCTCTCTGTTCTTACTAGTTTTCATGTTTATGTTTTCTACTGATTTCTAGACTTTAGAATTCTTAATTGCTCTTTAGTCTCGTTTGATCCCAATTTCCCTCTTCCTTTTTCTATGATCTAAGGATTCTTAACTACCCTTAGTCTAGATCATACCACTTCATCAAAATATCCTTTTCAAATCCTCTGAATATTATCTATCTTGCCCTTAGTATATTTGTTCTTTTGGCCTTAGTTTTCTAGTCTTGCTTGCTATAAATTTGACTCCATTGCCCAATGGTTAGGTAGATATTTCTGTGGTTTCCCTTGTAGTCATTTATTCCCACCAAAAACTCAAAAAATCAAACCAAATTGTCCACTCACAGCTAGCCTAAAATTCATTACAAAACAAAGCTAAATTTTAAGGAGAGATCCCTCTCCGGAACTCAGGAAGGCTAGATCCTGAATTCTAAAAGAGGTTCTTGGTTACCCCTGGTTTTCTTTAACTATAAACCAAAATCCCATGACCTAAGAATTACTAGGGTGATAACACTCATGATAGCTCATTGGAAATATCTTCCAGTCTAGTTGTCATTTGACTCATCAAGAAAGTCATTTGGACACGCCAGCTATGAGAAAAATTGATTTTCCCAAGGTCACTCCAGAAGTGTAGCAATTCTCCTATGACACATGTATTTTTGACATTGCTCTAAAACCATGACACCTGTGTAAAATATGAAGGATTTTTTTCTTCTTGGACCTATGATGGACAAAAAATCTCTCACTTTTGTCAAATTCATCTCTGTTTGGTCAGAAACATAGTTTGAAGCAAAATTGAACCTATGAGTGACAAATGTCTTGGCTCTTGGAATGAATTCTTGGAAAATGATGGAGGCATGATGTTTATGAGTTGGTATGGCTTCAGGTTTGCTGATATGACCTAAAATATGGATTCTATACTCCTATTCCTCTTTTCCATAGCAAACCCTAGCCTAGTGGAAGAGGAAATTAGGGTTTAGTGCTCCCTCCAGGTCATTTCTGCCATGGATCACTGTTTGGCACTCTGCTGGACCACTAAGCTCAAAAAACCTAGTCATATATAAGGACAATTGTATCCTCTTATCCTTGTTGCAAGTTGTCTTCATTCAAGAATAGACCACCTACCTTACCAATACTTTCTGCTGATGGACCTTTCAAAACTCCTGCAGAAGTGCCAAAGTTTGTCCATTTCCTCAAGTGCAAATTCTGAACTGAAGGATAATATTCTTTGGAAACTATTTAGGTATTTCTTGAATAAATATGTGCTGAACTTCTATTACATCTGAGCCAGCTTCTAGCAAAGGAAAAGCAGTGTTTGGAACACCAATGATGACCTTAAAACATGTGAAACCCTAATTGACCTAGTGGGAGGGTTGTTGGGCCTGACCTTGACTAAAACTTGAATAGGAGACCTTTAAGTGAAAACAGAGTACTTGTCAAAGTGTTTTATTGAAGATCCAAAGTATAATGTACTTGATTTATCTAAAGGGCCTACAGAGATAGTTTTGAGACCGTCAACGCTTGAGGAACTTGGGGAACATGGGAAAAAGTTAGCTATAGGAAACCCTAGAGGGAAAGTGGAGTTATGGAAAAGTGAAAAATGGGTAATGAGTTTATAGTTAGAGAAGGAGGCTAAAAATGGTAGCTAAAAGCCCATAAGGAGTTTGTAGGAGAGACAAGGTGACCATGGAACGGCAAGTTGATAGAATAGTGAAAAATTTTGAAGAAAGGATAATGAAGGCGGTGAGATTTATAAAACTCACAATATTCAATGAATGTTGTTTTTATAAATCTATAACCATTCTATAGCCATCTACAAATAGTGAAAAATATTGATGACTAACACGAACAAACATATGGATCTGTAATTAATCATATTTTTAATAAAGCTTTACTGAAGCATTGGTACTGTGCTGGTAGCAAAAAGTTCTCTTTTGACCTCTAAATGGTGCAAGCTTCAATCATATACTAAGGCTTGTTTGGTTGAAACCACGAGACTCAGACAAATCACAAGAATATTATAAGGTCAGTGTCAAAGTCAAAAGCATGCATCACATATTTTAATGAATGATTCGTTTCATTCTCACAAGAAATATTACACACATGGTATAAACTGGCATCTAACAAAGTACACCAAAGGTATCTAAATAGATTTTAACTAAATTGAATGTAATTTAAAATATTCCACTACTTCAATTTATATTCTTCAATCCAATATAAAACTTTACCCACCAATTATTATGAAAAATTCTAGAAAATAATCGAATTTAATTTATGTGTGCTTGTTTACTAAACTGGTTAAATTTAGCGAGGTTACAAATTTTGAAAGTATTCGTTGAAAGCTGTTGTATACATTACTAGATGATTTTGAAAATATTGACCGAAAACTGATGTGTACATTACTAGTTGGCCATTGTGGAAAGCCTGCACAACTTTATTTCTTTGATCTGCTAATGTCGTGAAAATCCTGCACAACTTTATTTCTCCGATATGCTAATGTCATGTGAAAAGCCTGCACAACATTATTTCTGCAAATCCGCTCCAGGAGATTAAGGTGGACAATGTTATGTTTTCTGTATTACCCTCTAATAACATCTTCCACTCTTTCGTGCCCAAATTCACTTCTACAAATATTGTTATGCAAGATCCATTCCTTGCAATGACGCTCACTCTCTCATATCATTCGTAAGCAGCCACCACATCACATGACCAAAATCTACATTTCATTTGTTCAGTAACCATTCAATAGGCGTCGTTGTCAAGAGCTTTCATTGATGAGTAGCCAGATTTTCCTCCCACAGGCCGAATACACTGAAGGGACGCCATTGCAGAAGTTCATGTGTTCCTGCCACCACACCTAATAAAAATATTTGGGTCTTATACCTCACAATCCCAATGGTCCACATCTGTAGAGACGTGATCCTGCCTATTTCCTGGAATTCCATAAATGGCATGTCGACAAAAACAATCAATTGGGTTTCTATGTTATAACTCACAATCCTAACTGGAAAGGTTGGGACGAAATTTATTTCATCTTCATCGGGATCATGTAAGATTCGGGTATAGTAGATGGTGTTTCCATGTACAGCGGAATGGGAGAAGCCACGTACAAAGTTTTTTTCAACCTCACAGCAGAGTTTTATGGTCCATGTGTTCATCAAGGAGCTGTAGGTGAGAGCATGTACCTGCTTCTTTCTCACCTCTCCCACCACCACCACTTTAAATGTTTTATAGGAAGATTTTACAACTATGTTCATACTCATGGTTGACTATTGATCGTGACGCCATAGCTTTTTCTTCAAACACCCCTTTCGCCCTTCCTGTTTTTTCTCATGCAAGAAGGCTTGGTGCACCTTATTCGCAATCCCATTAGTTCCCAGTCCCTCAAAGGTTTATCCATTCACAAAAAACCCCCCATATCTCACCAGTAATTCATTGATGACAATATGTTATTTGGCCATCCATCGATTCAAGAATCTTTCCCCTTCAAATCCCTGCTAGATTGCTTCTCTGATGCCTTAGGAACAACCATTAGTGCCAATAAATATCATCTCTTTTTCTTCAATACTCCTGCCATCACTCAGCACAATATAGTTCAAATCCTTGGCTTCTCCATAGCCTCTTTTCCCTCCAAATACCTTGGCGCTCTGCTCATTGACACTGCCATAAGACACTCCTCTTGGAAAGAACTATTGGACAAATTAGATGTCAGACTCTCTTCCTGGATGCACAAAGCTCTCAACATTGCTGGTCACCTGGTCCTCATTGAATCTGTCCTTTGGTCTATGCCCATTTATCTATTCTCGGTGCTAGATGCACCCAAATGGGTTCTCAAGTCAATTCACAACCTGCAAAGGAATTTTATTTGGGGAAACAAGAAAGACATTAAGAAATGGCCACCTGTGAAATAGGATGAAGTTTGCACTCCTAAAATCACGGGTGGCTTAGGAATACGAGATCTTAGCCACAACAATGCCATCATGGGAGTGCACATCTGGTGGAAATGGCTCTCCAGATCTAATGCTCCATGGGCAAAACTATGGTTATCCAAATATGTAGGAAATCAACCTCAAGAGGAACTTATCAGGTTCAACTCAGAAGAGACGGGTTCCCAAATTTTCATTGCGGATATGCAACACAGATCCATAATCCAAGAGCATAGATTTTGCGAAATTCGTTCCAGATCCCAAGCCTGACTTTGGGAGGACTCATGGCAACAAATGCCCAAATTAGCCATGCTGCTTCAAAAACCCAGATGGAAATCCACTCTCCAAAGATGATAGAACAATCAAATAAAATACTTCTTGACCACATCTCTCATCAATGGCTATCTTTAATGGCTTCTTTCTTCTCATTTGCAGGAAGCCATTAAAGATAGCCATTAAAGGAAAATCAGGTTCATAGAAGGAGAGGACATCCTTTGATGGGGCTACACCATTTAGGGCACTTTCACCACCAAGGAGGCTTACCACCTGCGTAAACCCAGTGCTCTCAATCAACATGATACAATCTGGACATAGATCTAGAACCCCAGCATATGGCCTAAAATCTCTACCTTGTTATGGCTGATCAAAAAAAGGCACATCCTAACTTGGGATAACCTTATGAAAAAAGGATTTATAGGTCCCTCCCATTGTCTAAACTGTCAAAACCATGAAGAAAATATCAATCATCTCCTGGATACTTTTCCCCTTTCCAGCACTTTGGGAAAAAATAGCTATCCTTTGTTGAAGAACTGACAGGATTAGAGGGGACGTCATCTGCTCCATTCGATTCTGGAAGAAATAGCCTTTCAGCAACAATCTTCTCAACTCTATTTGGGCCCTCCTAACAGGGTTCCTTCTATGGATGATCTGGAAAGAAAGGAATAGAACCATATTCAAGGATCAAACCATGCCACAAGAGATACTTTGAAATAAGTTATGCAACAACCTAAAGGAAACCCTGGCCCTGAATCATTGGAAGGACACAGACTCCTCTTCTCATCCTCCTTAGAGCATCATATGGGCCAACTAAAATCTCTCAATCCCTTGTCATTTTTATGGGGCTCCCCCTTCCATTTGTTGTGGCTCATTTTCATTTACCTTTGAATTAATTTTCAAAACACCAAAAAAGCATATATGATAGAAAATATAAAATTTTGTGTGCTGTAGAAGAAATTTAATTTATAGGTTGGTACATTAACATTACATGATAATATGTGAAGGTGGGTTGAATCAGGATCGTCAACATGTAGAACAGTTCAAGAGGTGGAGAAAGGGCACATTTCCCTTAAAAATTTAAGAGTTTAGGGAGAGTTGCAAAGGAAAAAATGGACGGTTGGGATCGAAGCGCAGAACTAGAGGGGAGGGATGGACAACGGAGATTAAATCACAAACTGCAAAATGCAAGTTTCGAAGGATAGGTGTGGGAGGTAAATGTTAAGATCATCGGAGTGCGATGTGTGATGCAGTGGGGCCCGATCACAAATCGCTAATCGAAAGTTTTAGTGAATGAGCGTGGAAAGTAAAAGTTAAGTTCGTCGAAGAGCGGTATGTGGTGACGTGGCCCGCATACCGCACATCGCAAGTTTTAAGCGTTAAGTGCAAAGGGCTTGAGTTATGTTCGCCGAAGTGCGATATATGATGTGGTGGGGCCCGATCGCATAGCGCGCATCACAAGATTTAGAAGATAAGTGTCAAAGACAAGCTAAAAATAGTGAAATGCGATGTGCAGGTGGATGCGATGTGGTTTCAAAAGCAAACTCCAAAGGTTTTAAGATCTGGCAGAAAGCTATTTTTTGTGTTAAACCGTGTTGGAGGAAGAAAAAGAGGATTATAATGTAAAGCCAGTGAAATTCCTTGGTCATGAAGAAAGAGGAAAAACACAGTAGAGAGACTCGGGTAAGTGACCTGACGTAGATCAAAGGAGAAAAGGCAGAGTCAGGTAGCAGGTAATATAATGGTAGCATTTGAAGCACAGATGCATTGACAGATTCATACAGAAGAACGTACAGGGGCACTATTGGAAGCATGAAAGTTGGGTCAGAGTCGGGCACTGAGGCGTCACTACAGAATGGTGCATCTATTGCATCATAACTAGAAAGGACACCTCGGCACTCCGAGAGGAGGCATCAACAACATCAGATTTAGCAAAACGAACCATATTTCCAAGTTTCAATTTGTTTTCTTGTTATAATTGCATAAGTAATCTTAATAGTTTAGGAAGTTGAAGAGTTCAAGAAGTTCAGGAGTTACAAACTACTCTAATGTATTTAAGGAGATAGAAATAAAGAAAAGAGGTTCTGAGTTTTGGACCTCTGGATGCCCATCAATTTATGACTGAATTCTCTTAGAAATTAATGAAAGAAGATCAAGTTTCCTACACCTGTTGATGTTGATACATATTTCCTGTTTCACTCTATGGCTATTCCTCTTTGAATGAAGTGAAGTAATGTAGTAGTCGGTCTCTTAATTACATTTGTGTGTAAGAGTTAAAGAACCTTAATTTTCACTCCCTCACCTCATCTCTTCTCTCTTCATAAAATCCTAATAGAAATTTAAAGTGATAGATTATGTGTTTACAACATATTATTTTAAGTTCTCTCTTCCTCCACAAATTTCCTCTAAAACTTAAAAGTGGTAGATTTTGGGTTTTCAACATATCATTTTGAGTTTCTCCTTCCACACCCATTTATTTTCAAGGACTTGAGTTAGAAGAACATTCTTTTGAGTTTGTTTATTTTACCTTCACTCAAGCTCAACCAAATATAGTTGTTGGTTATTCTTCCATTGTTCATCAACCCATTCCCATATCATTTTTACCTTTGCCTTCATCCACTTTCACAACAGGTTCATCAGCCTTAACTGCCCAAGCAATAGTTAACCAAGTTGTTAATATGGCGATAATAGCTTTCTTAATGAATAGATATGCTCCATTAAATCTTGCACAATAAATGAATGCCATGCCTCAAGAATACGTCAAATTAATTTCTCGTTTCATTGGAGAAAATGAATTAACTGCAGAACAACATTTACCTTTGTTTTTCATTTTACTGAGAATTTGAATGTAGAACACATGGATATTATGATGAGACTATTTATGCAATCTCTAGATGGAGAGGCTAGAAAATGGTTCAAAGGTTTACCAAATGGCTCAATAAATAACTGGGAAGAGTTGGAATATATTCACTTAGAGATGGGGAGAAAAGAGAGATCATGGTTACTCATTGACAGAGTTTAATGAAATTAAAAGAATGCCTAATGAAGACATTTCTGAGTTTGTAAAAAGATTCAACAAATTGTACAATAGTTTACCCATAGAGATGAAGCCCCCCCCCCCCCCCCCATTATAGGAGAAAAGGTAGTTTTTGCTGGGGATTTTGAAGTTGATTTCAGCTTTACATTGAGAGAAAGAAGAGCCCCTACTCTTGAGAAGATACAGACAGACGCTTTAGATATTGAAGCTAATATGATTGCAGCTAGAAAGGCGAAAATGAAACAGCTAGTCCAAGAGAAGGGGAAAGAAAAAGAAGAATCATCACAAGATCTGAGGATAGAAGATATGGAAAGGGTGATAAAAATTCTGACAAATAATCTATCTAAGATATAATTGGAAAATAAAAACTCCCAAAGGCACGTACAACAAAACCGAGGGGGGTTCAACCCTCAATTTAGAATACATCCTCTGCAAATTTTGTAGAGTGAAAGAAGAGATCAAGACTAGGTTCAAGCACCATTTTATATAGAAGCAACACCCACAGAGCCAACAAAAGATGACCAAAGGGAGGCTGAGGATCAGGTATCTGCTATGTATGCAATAGAAGAGGATGAAGAGGAAGATTATGAGGGAGAATACGCTGAAGCCAAAGTATCTTTTGATCAAGATGAGATGGATGAATACTATAGAAAATTCACAGACTTCGTGCAAGCTGAGTTACATAAAAAGTATGATTTAAGGTCTAGAAAGAGATCTAGAGTGCAAGATAATGCAGGTGAACAACAAGGGTCCATTCCTCCTCCAATGGAGACTCCACAACAAAAGGACCCTGTGAAATAGGTCAGTAATGGGAAACAACCTACAAACTCACTTAAGAGAACAAATATGCAGTAGGTTGAATCTTCCGAGGACAAATCAGTTGAAAATAATATTTTGGAGAGAGTTGTTCCTGTACCCGAACAAGCGGAAGATTCTAGAAAGAGTGAACAAGAACTTGAAAAGTTGTTAAGAAAACTCATGCCTTCAGTTTGGAAAAAGAGTTGGAGAAGGTTAAAATTCAGGTACCTCTTCTAGAATTGGCTAAAATACCAGCTTACAAGAAAGAAATTTTAGAGTTTATTAATCTCACACAGGTGGAAGACATAAGTGACAGGATGAACCTACAAGAAGAAAAGACAGTGGTCACATTTTTCCCTCATGTAGAAGAAGTAGATCTATTTATTACACCCTTCTATATTTCTCTGTTGCTTCATTATTTTACTCTACATAATTGCATGTTGGACTCTGGATCATCCCATAACCTCATGCCATTGTCTGTTATGAAGGAGATTAACCTACAGATTACCAAACGTTATAGGGATATGTATTCATTTGATTCCAAAAGGGTGAAATGTGTTGGGTTGATTAAAGATGTAGCAGTTTCGTTGACACAAATCCCAACAAAGAGTATAGTCATGGATGTAGTGGATGCTGACATCCCAGCCAGGTTTGGAATGCTCATGTCAAGGTCTTGGGGAGCTAAGTTGGGAGGTGTACTAAAGTTATATTTCACTTATGCTATCATTTTGATTTTTAATGGGGAATAAAGGATATTGTACAGGGAAACGAGGTTTGTGAATACCACCTCTAAGAAAGATTCATGAAATTCCACCATTTATAGTCAAGAAACAAAATATCTTTCTTGTTTCGTGCTGCATGAAGATGCATAATTTGTTGAAGACATAAGGAAGCAGCTCTTTTCAACAATTGTAAATAATGAGCTTCACTCAAAGAATATTTGGAAGTGCTACTTTGATGGCCCCTACTCCAAGGAAGGTGTAGGTGCCAGATTATTGCTAATATCACCAGAAGGTAACCTCATGCAATTCTCTTTTAAACTAGAATTTGATTCGAAAAACAATGTGGTTGAATATGAAGCCTTAATCTCAAGCCTTCAAGTTGCTAAACAGATGGGCGTTCAATGTATTTCAATTTATGGTGACTCTGATTTGATAATAAGGCGGATCAAGAATCATTGTCAAACCAAGCATCCGAGATTAAGATTGTACATGAATGAAGTTTGGGATTTGATAGAAAACTATTTTTAAGCCTTCAATCTTCAGTATATCCCAAGGGAGGAGAATAGATTGGCCAATTCTTTAGAAATTGTAGCCAGCACCTTCAAACCTCCTATAAATCCCAGGCTAAGGTACGAAATTGAAGTTAGAAATAGACCTTTTATCCCTGACAATGTGAAACATTGGCAGGTGTTTGATGATGATGAACAAATAAATCAGTTCCCGACAATGGTTGGAAAATTTGAAGATGCTAAGATAGACCAAGAGGAATAAAAAATAGAGTAGAGAACAGAAATAAGAAACCTCAAGCAGTCAATAGGTGAACAGAAGATTATCCAATTGAAATATAATGTGCTCCCTAGAGGGTTGGTTCCCCTTGAAATATTATTCGATGCTAATAATTTTGTTGTTGATTCGAAGAAAACACATCAAGAGGAAGAGATGGAAGATTGTAATTTGGGAACTCAGCAGGAGCCCAAAATAGTGAAATTGTTCAAAGGGGTTCCCAACAACTACAAGGAAAGGTACAATGATATTTTTAAGAAGTACATGGATGTGTTTTCCTGGTCGTATAAATACCTGAAAACATATGAAAAAATAATTATTCAGCATAAGATTCCATTGAAAGAAGGGATCAAACCACACAGATAGAAGCTCATACAGATAAATCCCTTGTTTTTAGCTCCAATCGAAAAAGAAGTGAATAAACTGTTGCAGGGAAAAATTATAGTTCCTCTCAGATATTCAAACTCGGTTTCCAATCTGGTCCCTGTAAGAAAGAAGAATGGAGAGATAAGATTGTGTGTATACTTCAGGAACTTGAACCAAGCATCTCTAAAAGATAATTATCCTTTGCCAAAAATGAATTATGTCTTAAAAAGGGTGACAGGATCTCATAGGTTGTCTATGGTTGACGGATTTTCTGGGTATAATTAGGTAGTAGTGGAAAACGAAGATCAGAGGAAGACTGCTTTCACTACGCCCTAGTGCACCTTCATGTACGCAATGATGCAATTTGGCCTTATGAACGTAGGTGCAACATTTCAGAGGGCCATGGACATAGCCTTTGTTGGTGATAGGTTTGTAGTTATATATCTGGATGATGTAACTATTTTCTCAGGGTCAAATGATGAACTTCTTGGAGCATTTGCAAAAAACTTTTTAAAAGTGCAAAAAGTTTGGTCTGTCATTAAATCCAAAGAAATATTTATTTTCCTTAGAATAAGGTAAATTATTGGGGAAAATAGTTTCTAAGCAAGGAGTAAAGATTGACCCAACAAGGGTGGAAGCCATTCAGACTATTCCCTTACCCAAAAGCAAGAATGATATCCATAGCTTGTTGGGAAAAATAAACTTTTTGAGGAGGTTTGTGCCCAATTATGATGAGATCGTGAGAAGTATAACAGACATGTTAAAGAAAAATGCAGAAGTGAAATGGGATAAGGAAGCAAGAGATGCATTTTTTAGAATAAAGGAAGCACTGCAGGAAGCTCCAATTCTAATTTTTCGAGACTATCAAAAATCCTTTTAGGTATTCTCATTTGCATCCCCCAATACTATTGATGTTGTGTTGTTGTAGAAAAATGAAGACAGTAAGGAGCAACCAATTTCATTTTTCAGTAAAGTTCTCAGAGATGCGGAGCTCAAATACAATATTCTGGAGAAAAAAATATATGCTTTGGTCAAAGCACTGAAAGCCTTCAGGACTTATGTGTTGCAGTCCGAAATAACTTCTTATGTTCCTAATTCTGTTGTGAAAGACGTGCTGGTCCAAAGTGATATTGAAGGAAAAAGGGGGAAGTGGATAGAAAAAATCCAAGTGTGTGATTTGGACATCAAACCCACCAAGTTGGTCAAGGGATAGGGTTTAGCGAAGTTGTGGACAGAGACAAATTTTCAAGCCTTGGGAATTAATCTGTTGGCACTAGTGGATGGAGTTGTTAATGAATAAGGTCAAAATCAAGTCCAAAAAAAATATTCAATACAAATTCTTATGTTCTGATTGGTATAAGGATATTGTGCACTACCTGTGTTTCTTTTCATGTCCAACTTCACTATATAGAACAAAATACAGAGCTCTCAAGCTCAAGTCTCAGCCATATGTTATCATAGAAGAAAAGCTATACTGGAAAGATCCTGCTGGTATTTTATTGTTATGTTTGACCAAAGGAGAATCTATCGAAGTCACCAAACAATATCATGAAATTATGTGTGGAGGACATTATAGCTGGAAGGTCACTTCTCACAAGATTCTCAAGTCAGGCTTCTATTGGCCAACCCTGTTTGCAGATGTTTATAGATTGGTCAAAAGTTGTCAGAAGTGTCAGTTGTTTGCTAAAAAGAAAAAACTTGCTCCATTACCTCTCATCCCAGTATTTATTGAAGAACCTTTCATGCAATGGGGATTGGATTTTATTGGAGAGATCAATCCACCATCAAGTGGATAGTTCAAGTGGATTGTGACTGCCACTGATTATTTTACAAAATGGGTTGAAGAAATAGCCACAAAGAAGGAAAATGACCAAGTAGTGATGAAGTTTTTGGAGGAAAACATCTTCAGCAGATTCGGATGTCCAGTCAAAATTGTGACTGATAATTCTCAGGTATTCAACTCTGCTCATTTCATTAAATTTTTTCAAACATATAATTTAATATTATCACATTCCACATCATATCATCCCCAAGGGAACGGATTGGCAGAATCCTAAAATAAGACATTGGTCAAGATCTTGAAGAAGACAATCGCTGAAAATCAGAAGGATTGGGATATGAAGTTGAATTTTTCCCTCTGGATAGTTCGGGTCACTACCAAGAGATCTATTGGAAAGTCCCCCTATGAACTAGTTTATGGAACTCAAGCACTCTTTCCTACTAATTTGGCCAAACCAGTGATTTCTTTCCTTCAAGAAGCTCAGGAAGAACCTAATGCTTTGGTAAGGAGATTGAGCCAAGTAATTGAATCAAGCGAAAATAGGAATAAATTCAGGGATAACTTGATTACTTATCAGGAAAAGATGAAGTCTATATTCGATAGAAGAGCAAAATAAGTCCTCTTTCAAGTAGGAGATCTGGTACTGAGATGGGACACTAGACAAGAAGAAAAGGGAAAACATGGTAAATTTGACCCCCTCTGGTATGGTCCATACAGAATTGGAAGATCTGGATGGAGAACAAGTACAGCTGCCTGTGAACGGGAAGTATCTGAAGCATTACTTCCAGCATTAAAAGTTAGCACTCCACCATTGTAAATACCAGGTTTCTCATTGTTCATATGTCACCAAGCAATATTTAACTCCATGCCCAATGGATAAGGCACTAGTCTGCGATTCTTAGCGCTTCCGTGGAAGAAATAACTATCCCCAGGTGGAGCCAGATGTTGTGGCTCACTTGCATTTACCTTTGAATTAATTTTCAAAACACCAAAAAATCATATATGATAGAAAATATAAAATTTTGTGTGTTGTAGAAGAACTTTAATTTATAGGTTGGTACATTAACATCATGTGATAATATGTGAAGGTGGGTCGAGTCGGGCTCGTCCACATGCAGAACAACTCAAGAGGTGTTGGAACGGGGTTTCCTAACAAGCTGCGAAACTGGTCCATTTTGATTATTTTTTATTATATTTAATATAGCGCAGGGGTTTTGGGGTGGATCAAAGTCCCGAACGCACTGTAATGGGTCAAAGGGTAAACTACGGGTTCGAAAACCATGGGTTGCGGACCATAGGAATGTTGAGGCTATATTGTTATAAATAGAGATGCATTTTGGATTGTAAAGGGGAGGAATTGAGGAGATATGGATGCGATCTATGGTTTAAGCTATCTGTTTGGGTTTTTGGGAATGGACTCCTACTGGCTATGTGCACGGAGATCCTAGTCTAGCTGTGTGCGGACCCTACTGCTATGTGCGCAGGTTGGGAAGGGAAATGTAAGGAAAGGTTGATGAATGAATGAATGCAAAGGATTATTATAGATCTGAATCTGTGAGTACTATTGTATGAATTGTTGATAACTGTTGTATTATGTATTTTCTGTCTGCTCACTACGAAGTTCTGTGTACTGAATGATTGGATCTAGATCTATTCCACTCTGTTTATATAATGTTGTGTTGATGTTATAGAAAGCATATAAATGTAGATCTAGTGCACGTGGATGAAAATAGATATATAATTAACCCTGCGAAGAAACAAGGTAATCTGGAAAGTACAGGAATGGGACGCAGCTCTGCTTGCCTTACCCTTCCTTTCTCAGGGTGCAGAAACCTGGTTCCAGCACCCACCCATACTACTTCGGGTGATACTGTGACCTGCGAAAGCAGGTAGCTGCCGAAAGGCCCAGTAGTATAGGGGTTTGTTGGCAAACCTTGCACACCGAACCTGGGTGAGGACCCCTCAAGCCAACAAATGGTTCCGTTGCCGGGACCGGAAGAGGTCTGAGAGAGGAATCAGGTAATCACAAGAGAATACTAGAAGCCTAAAAGAAAAGAGATCGAGGACTGATTCGAAAGGAAGATCTAGGAGTTCGCAATAAAAGAAAATCGCAGTGAGAAGTTAACGACGGAAAGGTGGAAAAATAGGTACGTCCTTACTGAAAGTTACGAAATATTCTTTGTGACTTTTTAAATTGAACTCCAAGAGTGGCTAGCTAGACTGGTGGAATTCCAGAAGTGCTGGAAGGACGAGCAGGTCACTTTGTGGACCCTGGAGTTGCTCGAACAGCTTGAGAAAACTGACAATTCTATCACACGCACGGTGGATCACTGGGTGGATAGTGTGCTGGGAGGATTTGTAACAGAATTTTCCATTGATCAGTTTGTATCATACTTTGAAGCTGAACGACAATTTTTCAAAGGATCCCAAGGAAAATTCCTGAGGACATTACCATTGTTGATCAAGAAATTACTATGTGAAAAGAGCATTCTGTGTAGTCATACGGACTGAATGACCTCGGATCTAGACGAGAGCGCAACCCGCAGTGGTAAATACTATCAAACCAACCTTGACGGAGGGAGATCTGCCTACAATCCATTTCAAGAACCCGCAGCGAATGACCCATCGGCTATATCGCCACCTCGGACATGTAAAGGTAAGAATTCGTCTGAACCGCCACCCTTTCTAGACAGTGATATGTCTACGCATTTGAAACTACCTACCTTCAAGGGGGTGGGAGACGAGGATATGGAACAATTTTGGTTTGTGGCAGACTCTGTCTAGACTGCACAGAACGTAGCAAGTGACACAATCAAAAGGGTGCAACTATCTTTAGCATTCGAAGACAGAGCTCTGGACTGGTATATACGATACGTTGCCTAGAATGGGACTGCTTCCATTCAATATATCAAAGATGCTCTGAAGCAACAATTTCGAAATCCGAGATCTTATTCCCAGCTGGTAGCGGAGGTAAAGGACTTCAAACAGGGTGCGTCTAAGTCAATATGGGAGGCTGATCAACGATTGAAGAAAGAAATTAGGGAAGGAGGGTTTGAGTATGATGATAGACAACATACAGAGTGGTTCATCGCCATGTTGTTACCTCACCTGCATATGCCGATGGGTCAGCAGACCTTTGAATCACAAGAGAAAGCTGTGGAAGTCGCTATGAAATTAGAGGCTGCACCCCAGGAGAATACATCCGCAGGGGTACAACAAATCCAGGAACAACTTGGGGCTATGCACATGGAGATATAGAACCTGCGAAAAGAGCAAGGAAAGGACGTTTGGGCAGATCTTTGGTGCATACGTTGTCGGGCAACTGGCCGTATGAAGGATCAGTGCCCTCTGCTAACCGACTATATGCAAGCAGGAGGGCCTAGTCCGATACGATCCAGAGTAAGTAGGTAACCTGTCCAGTTGTGACTAGGATCATGCGGATCTGCACTATGGTGTGATGATTGTCGGGTAGCAGGCCTACATGATATGAACCATTGCCCTTGGCTGGGCGCGTACGTCCCAGAACTACAACAACAATGGTGCCGATTCTACCGATCAGTGGGACATGATGAGCAGAACTGTCGAATGTATGACTTAATGATGGATCGTGGGAAATTATATCGAGTGCAATCGGACCTTGCATAACCAAGACTGGCTGCGCACTTTGGAGGATCACAAACCCGAGGCAGAGGAAGTCGGGGAGGCAGTGCAGGCTGAGGACGAGGCCAGCTAATCTGTTATAACTATGGATAAATAGGGAACTTTTCCAGAGAATGCCCTAATCCCACCAGGCTGTCATGTAAATATTGTAGGCAGCTTGACCATGAGGTAGAAGACTGCCCAATTTTAATAGCCAAGATGCAGGAAAAGCAGCCTACCACTACATAGAACGTACAAAGGGTTAAAAATGAGCTACGTGAGACAGACCCAAGTGTAAAAGTCATGACACGTAGTGGGTTGGACGCCCAGGGAAACAAAGAAGGGCTTGCCTCTCGGAAAGGAGTGTCTTGTAATGAATAAACACCATTGGCAGCCCTCGCGTAGCCTCAGTTCGAAGAAGGAGTTGAGCCCTTTATTAAGGCATGTCTGAAGTTGCTAAGGAATCCATAGGCCGTAGGAAATCTCCTAGCATTATTGAATACCTGCGCAGCTCACCCCACCTTGATCCCTAAGACCAAGGATGTACACAAATTGTACAGCTATAAGAAATGCACTGGGAGAGAAATACGGTTAACTGCACAGATCAGAGACTATGAAATGGATCAGGTTATCTTAGATCTTGGATCGGATGCCAACGTCTTACCAAAAAAAACATGGCAATGAATGGGAGAAACTAAGTTGGAATGGTCTACTATCTAGCTGCAAATGGCGAATCAACAAAAGATCGTCCCTCTGGGTAGGTTACCAAAAGTCATGGTGGACATTGCAGGGGTACGGGCCCTAGCTGATTTTTAAGTAATAGAAATAGTAGAAGATGCGAACCCCTACCTTGCACTCTTGGGACTGGACTAGGCAATAGACATGGGAGGTTTCATCAATCTCACGAAACGCAACATGGTATTCGAAAACAAAGATACGCGTGTCATAGTACCACTAGACCCAGAAGAAGGTGTGTAATACACAGAGCCAGCCTATGAAAAGGAGGAATTGGATCACATTTATAAGATAATTGCGCAAGACGAAGATCGGGTTAACCCCATAGATGAAGGAATTCTCTGTTGGGAAAAGGATAGTGAATGTTTTTTTGAATCCGATGAAGAGTTGGAGAATTGGCAAGGTCGGTTGCATGAGGTTTCAACACTGTGAAGCCTTCGGACCATCAGGAATTTTTGTCGCATCTCTACCACAGAAAGAACCTCGCCTTGCCAAGAGGATGCAGGTGAAGATTAGCATCGTGATAAACCGAAGAGCCCTATGGACCATAGGGCAAAAGCATTACCGCTAACGCTATGCGAAAAACCTACGCAAGGACCGGTATTCTTCACTCAAGGGAATTACTGGAGTAGGGTAATTCTGCACATGGGGACCCCTGTGACTAGATGAGCTCTGAGGCCAGTTGACCTACGCGGATACCTACCACAGAGCAACACTCAAAAGTGTGATCGAACCTTGCCCAGACAGAATTACCAGGGTACCACAGCCCTCAGCACGCGTAGGATTATAGACCTGTCTGAAAATCAACAAAAATATCAAGTAATAAATGACATCAGGGCGTATGACGTTGCCATCTCAAATAGGGATGTCCTGCCCGCGAGTCAAGCGAAGGCCTCGAAAAGACCGCTAACTAACTTGTAGATACACCTCGCCTCGACCCTCACTCTAAGTACGCAAATGACATACAAGCGTCATCTCTGGTTTGACAACTCATGGATACGACCTTGGGCATGAAGAATGACCATCCACACATCTTGATTTAATAAGAAAAGACACTTGCAAGCACGGAGAACAGGCGGCGGATTATCAAGTTCGCCATTTATGATAAGCATGGTCCGACAGATTGAGGGTACGTACCACGTGCGAGCTACCTCACCATTAAATATCTTTGGTTGGGGCGCGGATGGCTGGGAAACTTTGGGGCAGGCTATTTATTCACTCTTCCATAGGCTTTGGCTATCTGTGTTATGGTTTTTTGTGTTCATCCATACTCTCTGTAATGCTCATCTCTCTGTCAAAAGGATGGACCCCAACCCGCCAATGGAACTTCTAAGAGGACCAGGGGATGCCGAGTGCAAATATAGGAGTGTGCATGGGCTTCCGATAGAAGGGATTATCTATGAACCGCGCCCAACAGGAACATTGCAGTACCGGGGCCTGCTGTGACTCCTCCGCCGTTTTCAAATGCCGCCCGCTAGAAGCAATGTATGTTTACTCCCTCGCACAACCATAGTTTGCTCTCCTAACCCAATTACTGGGGACATTCAAGTAGACTTCATGCAGCTATCTAGTACAGAGTTACAAGGATTATCCTCCAGAGTGTTGCGAGAAGTTGCCGCCGTGACCAAGACAGGCGACAACAGTATGACATGCGTCTAGACAAACGCACCCAACGGATTTCCGTGATCACTAATGCAACGCGTCTTATTCAGGAGTAGCTGGGGTGGGGATTCCAATTGGTCAAAATGGCTACGCAGCTATGGATGGTAGTACAGCAGCATCGCACGCTTCATCATGTCCAAGAGGAATTACAGCAAGTAGAAGCTGTTCTAGAGCAAGTCCGGGGCTGCATGCCTTCCCCCGTCTTCGGGCAGCGCCTAGCTGCTAGGGACAAGATTGAGGACCTTCACCACTCCAAGAAGGTTTTTCGAAAATGATTGAAGCCCTGGCCTAATACCGCACTCTAGTTTGAACACGATGCTCATTATGCCATCGCATATCTCCACCAGCTGTTAGAACAGGTTGTTGCGGATGTAGATGGGCCTGCTTCTCTAGCGCTGGTCAACATTGTGTGACATGTTGCAGCCCAAAGTCAGGATGTACTCCCTCCACTTATCCGCAGTCTGGCTATCTTGCGCACGCAAATAGACGCTGCACCGGTGCAGTGACTCAGGACGAGTCACAAGATTGTGTTGGGGGATTGTTGGAATGGGGTCTCCTAACAAGCTGCGAAACTAGTCCATTTTGATTATTTTTTATTATATTTAATATAGCGCAGGGGTTTTGGGGTGGGTCAAAGCCCCGAATGCATTGTGATGGGTCAAAGGGTAAACTAGGGGTCCGAAAACCATTGGTTGCAGACCATAGGAACGTTGAGGCTAGATTGTTATAAATAGAGATGCATTTTGGATTGTAAAGGGGAGGAATTGAGGAGCTATGGATGCGATCTGTGGTTTAAGCTATCTGTTTGGGTTTTGGGGAATGGACTCCTACTAGCTGTGTGCGCGGAGATCCTAGTCCAGCTGTGTGCGGACCCTGCTGCTGTGTGCGCAGGTTGGGAAGAGAATTGTAAGGAAAGGTTGATGAATGAATGAATGCGAAGGATTATTATAGATTTGAATCTATGAGTACTATTCTATGAATTGCTGATAATTGTTGTATTATGTATTTTCTGTCTGCTCGCTCTGTGTATTGAATGATTGGATCTATATCTATTCCTCTCTGTTTTTATAATGTTGTGTTGATGTTATAGAAAGCATATAACTGTAGATCTAGTGCATGTGGATGAAAATAGATATATAATTAACCCTGCAAAGAAACAAGGTAATCTGGAAAGTACAGGAACGGGAGGCAGCTCTACTTGCCTTACCCTTCCTTTCTCAGGGTGCGGAAACTTGGTTCCAGCACCCACCCATACTACTTCGGGTGAGACTCTGACCTACGAAAGTAGGTCGCTGCCGAAAGGGCCAGTAGTATAGGGGTTTGTTGGAAAACCTTGCACACCGAACTTGGGTCAGGACCCCTCAAGCCAAAAAGAGGCGAAGAAAGGGCACATTTCCCTCACAAACTTAAGAGTTTCGGGGGAGGCGCAAAGGAAAAAATGGATGGTCGTGTTCAAAGCATAGAACTGGAGAGGAGGGATTGAAAATGGAGATTAAATCACAAACCGCAAACCGCAAGTTTCAAAGGATAGGCGCGAGATGTAAAGGTTAAGATCACCAGAGTGTGATGTGCGATGTAGTGGGGCCTGATCTCAAATCACCAATCGAAAGTTTTAGTGAATGAGCGCAAAAGGTAAAGTTAAGTTTGCCGAAGAGGGGTATGTAGTGACATGACCCGCATACCACACATCGCAAGTTTTAAGCGTTAAGTGAAAAAGGCTTGAGTTATGTTTGCCAAAGTGCGATATGCGATGCGGTGGGGCCCAATTGCATAGCACGTATCACAAGACTTAGAAGATAAGTTTCAAAGACAAGCTAAAAATAATGAAATTCGATGTGCAGGTAGATGCGATGTGGTTTCAAAAGTGAACTCCAAAGTTTTTCAAATCCGGCGGGAAGGTATTTTTTGTGTTAAACCATTTTGGAGGAAGAAAAAGAGGATTATAACTTAAAGCTAGTGAAACGCCTCGGTCATGAAGAAACAGGAAAAACACAACAGAGAGACTCTGGTAAGCGACCCGACGCAGATCAAAGGAGAAAAGGCAGAGTCGTGTAGCAGGTAATATGATGGCAGCGTTTGAAGCATAGAGGCATTGACAGAGTCAGCCAGAAGAACGTACAGGGGCGTTATTGGAAGCACGACAGCTGGGTCAGAGTCGGGCACTGAGGTGTCGCTACATAACGGTGCAGTTGTTGCATCATAACTAGAAAGGACACCTCGGAACTCCAGGAGGAGGCATCAGCAACAATAGATTCAACAAAACGAACCATATTTCCAAGTTTCAATTTGTTTTCTTGTTATAATTGCATAAGTAATCTTAACGGTTTAGGAAGTCGAAGAGGTCAAGAAGTTCAGGAGTTACGAACTACTCTGATGTATTTAAGGCGATAGAAATAAAGAAAAGAGGTTTCGATTTTTGGACCTCTGGATGACTATCAGTTTATGATTGAATTCTCTTAGAAATTAATGAAATAAGATCAAGTTTCCTACACCTATTGATGTTGATATGTATTTCCTGTTTCGCTTTGTGGCTACTCCTCTTTAAATGAAGTGAAGTAATGTAGCAGCCGGTATCTTAATTACATTTGTGAGTAAGATTTAAATAACCTTAATTTGTGCTCCCTCACCTCATCTCTTCTCTCTTCATAAACTCCTGATAGAACTTTAAAGTGATAGATTCTATGTTTACAACATATTATTTTAAGTTCTCTCTTCCTCAAATTTCCTCTGAAACTTAAAAGTGGTAGATTCTTGGTTTTCAGCATATCATTTTGAGTTTATCTTACATTTATTCTTTTCATTCCATTCAAATATCAACAGTTTATGGCATTGTGAAGGATTTCATTATATCAGATTATTGAGAGTATTAAGTAATTGAATTCCAAAGGTGTTAAACAAAGGCCATTTGATATGGTAATTGTGACATACATTTATAAAATGTCTTAAGCACTGATTCCTTACCATGGCCAAGGGATAGTTTCTTGAGATACAACAACATCCATCCTCTGAAATCCCCTAGCACTTGGAGCCCTCCTCCTCAAGGCCTCTTCAAAATCAACTTTGACGGAGCCTCCAAGGGCAATCCCAGGGATGCGAGATTCACAGGAATTCTCAGGAACACTGAAGGACAACCCTTGTTGATATATTTTG
Source organism: Pinus albicaulis (assembly GCA_034641835.2). Lineage (NCBI taxonomy): Eukaryota > Viridiplantae > Streptophyta > Pinopsida > Pinales > Pinaceae > Pinus > Pinus albicaulis. Next base: position 918,369,253 of record CM076573.1, on the reverse strand, counting down.
GCTCCATTGGGTGAGACACCAAAAACTCAGCATAATTGGAAGGTCTCATGCAAGGCTTATTCCTGGATCATGAAAACAAATTTTTCCCACTTGAAGTTGAAGGAGATTCACAAGTCATCATCAATACAGCTCCGCCTTCTCCTCGGTTCCTTCTCTTCCAAACTCTCCAAGAACTGGACATTAGCTGCTAGATTTGAGCTTCTTGAGTAGTAGCTGCATCATCACAAAGCCATTTCCTTCGAACATGTTCACAGATCAGCCAATGCAGTGGCGGACCTTCTGGCCAACAAAGGAGTAGACCATGATGCCGCCCCTTCTCTTAGGTTGCCTTCAAAATATCGATGATGAATTTATTCACAATGCTTACACTCAGTTGGTGCTCAAAGACTCTCATCTCCCAGATGCGGGTGCCTATTAGATTGGTTTGCCACTTGGCCTCACCTACACTGGGTATTCGTCCTTGCCACGAGAAGGCACATGGCCTAGGCGAGTGAGCCATTAAATTCGCCAACCCGGAGAAAATTGGCATTACTGCCCTTCATTTCACTCGCCGCAACTTCAATATTGCTCATCCTCGTTGCAGGCAGCCCATGCCATTTATGGGCCATGGAGCTACCCCTTCGCAACACTCTGCTCTCAGTCTCTCTACCCATTTCAAATTCGGCTCTATCACATTCTGTGGTGGCTCTGCCCATTCGGTTCCGACCTCTATCTCTACCAACCTCTGTCACGGCTCCGCTCATCTTGGAGTTCCTCCATATTCCCCTACCCTTTTGTTCCATGCTCATCTCTGTCACCCTGCTAGCCCGCCTCATTCCATCCTTCTGCTGTCCTCTGATTCCCCCTCCATGCCTTGACGACACTGCATGCACTACCGAAGAGGAGGAGGCTGTGACATGCCATCTCAACCACCCATTGATGTCTCGATGAGTCTCTCTATGGATTTCTCCCTAGAATTGGAAGCTTTGGAGGCCATTGACCCCCAACTCCTCATTGCTCACGTTTCTCTGCATCTTCCTGAAATTCAGCCTGGTTCAGGGTCCAGGAAGCGCTGTCGTAAATCCACTCTATCCCCCTCCTTTCAGAATCAACCTCACAATATGATAGCCTTTCCGATCAAGACATCGGAGGATTCCTCAGTCAGTGGTGGAAGTAGTAGCTCTACTGACGGCGGTAAAGATATCGCTTCAGGTGTCAGTTTGACTTCAACTCCAGAGCAACCCAAGCCAGAGGACGAATACGAGTGCTTCATTTAGGAAGAGAAGCCTCCCCAGCCTACTCTGGATGATAAGGACAAGCATGCCTAGAGCTATGGTGCTCTTCTCTCATGTTTTTTACATACATGTCATAGTTTTTATGTTTTTTTACTTCTTGCACTAGATATCTAGTTATGGGGTCTCTCTGTCTAATGTTGGTTTCCCCTCCAGGGGCAGAAATTTTCATGCTACTTGGACTGGTTCTTGGGCTGGTTTCTCCTCACGAGGAAGCCCCTCTTTTGCTTTTTTGAATTTTCCCACTGGAATTGGCTAATTCAGCAATTCCGGTCTGGGCGATGGATTGTAACAATGTACATTGGTATTGTAACAATTACAATACCAATGGTTAATACCATGAATTATCAATAACACGAATTATCAATACAACCTACCCAAAAAATCATAATTCAATACTAAGGGTTAATACCATGAATTATCAATAAAACCTAAGCAAAAAATGATAACTCACTTCATATGACACTTGTCCATATGAAAATTTTATTTTTAATTAATAAATTTAATTAAAAGGGAAAAATAGACTTTGTTACAATATCAAGGGTTAAAACCATGAAACATAAATGACAACTCACTTCATAAAACACTTATTCATATGACATTTTTCTTTTTAATTAATCATTTTTTTTTGTCTAACCGAGGGGGAATTGAACATTCAATCTCTTGCTTTACACATGACTTCTGAACAAAGTGATTATCAATTGAACTACACCTAGTGAGATAGAGAAAAATAACCCTATTTTGAAATAAACAACCTAACAATTTATCTTCAATTATGTCTATATAGAAAAAATTATTTTATTTAATTAATATTTAAAAACAATTTAAATTATTTTAGATTTGTAAACTAATATTAATAACATATGCATGTGTTGATTTTTAAAATACGTGTGACAATAAGAAACCAATAAGTTTGGAAACTTTTGTCCGGCGTTTTACAAGAATGATTCACCAATATGCTATATCCTGTAATCCTGTCAAATTTAGGTGTTTCGGTGGATGTGTAGGGAGCTTTGAGATTTGGGATGGATTCGAATATCATGGTACCATTGGATTTTCTGTAAGTTGGTGCACTACAAGGAGTTAAGAACATCCTTATTAACTGACATTAACATCGTTTTCTTTTGTATAGCGCAATATACCCGTCTTGTGCCCTTCAAGGTTTGTTAGGCATGTTCACCATTGTCTCGTTTTCTTTAAGGGTGGTGGTTGGAAAAATGCATAATATTGTATATTGTGTTAATGGAATTTAGTTTAGATGATTGAAGTAAAAAAACGACGAATAACAACGTGGCTGCTAGTCCCTGCCTAAGGGAAAAAAAAACACCCATGGGCCATTCAAACACCCGTGGGCCATTTAGACAGCCGTAGAATAGAAGCTCTAATTCATTTTTCTAATGTTGCCTTTAGGCGTTGTTTTCTGAGTTAATTGAATTGTGCTTGCTAGTTTGTAAGCAAATTATACGTATACTTTTCCAATACTACATTCAAACTCCAAATTTGTCATTTACTTCTTTTACAAATTCGAATTCACACAGTATCTCCAACAGGATTTTGATTCATTGGTTGGGTTGATATTGTATTAAGCCGTTCACCAGGTCTTTTCCACCTAAATGACATGCCAAAAATAGACGAGGTTGGCTGCAAGTCTCAAACGAACTTGACAGAATAGATATGCCTCAGACCCAACACCTGTCGAAGGAGGTGAATGTTAAGTGTGTAGTCCTTCAACTTTGTAGTGTGTTTCTCGAAGCAAATTTAAAATAAATAACTGAAACATTAGTTAAACCCATAAGTGAACTTATGTAAGAAATCGTATTTCTTTTCTTGACTCAACGAAATTCTCAAGCAGAGGGGTGCACTTATCGCACACTCTCCACAGTTGTAGTGCGTGAGTCTTTGTACACGTGGTCAGTGGGAAGTATTTCCATTGTTCATTATTTCTATTTGAACACCCAACGACCATCGAACCACCTGCATGTACTACATGCATTCTCTCACGATGAATCTACTTGCTTCAAAGGGAGATCTTGTAGCATGTTGTACTGCTTTTTGAGATCCAGTTTGCTCATGAAGTCGATGTTGTCGTGGTTCTGTTAGAACCATCATATAAGAATTAGGTCCTCATGATGATAACCTTATTAGTTCTGAGTATTATCGCAAGTCTATGTAAAATTCCGCAAACACTACTTGATGCAATGAACTATTTTTGATCAAGTAATCAACTTCTGGATCAAGAGTTGTTATCTTTGCTGGTGCTACCATATACGCTGGTGGTGTTGCTAGTTTTTCTTAGTCTGCTGCTTCAAGCTATTAATCTGGAAATGGAAGGGATGTTGTAGCTGGATATGTCGCTGTTGGCTATAGTAAGACCGGTTACTAAACAACAAGTGAACAATAAATTCTGGACTCTCTCGTGACACATCATCATGTCGCCTAGGCAGAGAAAGGTAGGTCAATCATAGGCATATCCAATTCCAAGCACAGATTCAATTGATTGAGATTGAGAGCTTGTAGCCTCGGTGGAATCACAACCTAATTCATAAGTAAACATGGCACCAATGGTAGAAGCACTACTAGCAGCAAAGAAAGGAGTGAAGCCAGGAGCTAGAGGGCTAGGAGAGACAGATGCATATCGAAATCAAGAAGTAGAACTTGTTCGATAATAAGTAGCAACATAGCTGGCAAAATATGTTCCCACATCTGACAGTGTTACTATACGATTATACGATACGAAGGAAGTGTTCCTATAACCTATTCAAATGTGCTCCTTCCCTTCATTGCATTCAGTAAAGAGCCTAAAGAGCTTGATTCCAGCATCAGGTCCTTGTAAGGTGGTCATTTGTTGCAGTCAATTAAGGTAAACCCCTGGTTGCGACAACAAGTGGAGTTAAATCCCGAACAAAAAGGTTCAGTCAGACCATATGACCGGGGCAAAAAAGGGATCCCTTGGGACTTGCCAGGGCCACCACGTCATCAACTCCTCCCACTGTTGTTAGGTCCCTATATCACTAGTATAGTCCCTTATTATTGTTAGTGTAACCCCCTTATTGTTATTATTGAACCCTTGTAACCCCCATTTTGTTATTATTGTACCCTTAAATTAGTATTGTTAGGTCGGCTAGGATTACATTGTGGCCCACTAGGATTACATTATGGCCCCATGGACTCCTATATATAGAAAGGAGGTTTTGTAAATTGTATCATCCAAGAATTGTTCATTTATGTAATGTATTGGAGGTTGCCCCCTCGAAGTGGCTTATTTCTAAGGCGTTGAGATCTCTTTTCTTCTCTTTTTGGAGTTGGTTACACAACATTTGGTATCAGAGCTTTGGATTCTAGGGTTTCGCTGCTCCAAACAGGTCAGCGTGGAATTTTCGCTATAACTTTTTTTCTACGAAGCTTCAGAAGCTGAAATTTTTAGGGTGCGAAGCTGAAATCTTGAGGAAGTTTGTCTAAAAATTTCAGAGCTTGGTTCGCAATATTTTTGGAGATATGATCTGTGGAATTTAGGTATTTTTTCAGGCTCCTAAACAGGTCATCGTGGCATTTGCGCTATAAAAAATTTTCTACGAAGGTTAAGAATCTGAAATTCATATGGTACGAAGCTGAAATCCTGAGGAAATTCATCAAAAACTTTCAGAGCTTGGTTCGCAATAATTTTGGAGATATGATCTGTGGAAGGTAGTGCTTTTTCAGGCTCCTGAATTTCATCGCAAAGAGGTGATCGTGGGAAAAGTTCAATAACTCTCTCTGGGTATCGGATTGGAGTGCCGTAAAAAGTGGTTGCAAGTACACGGACTGCAGTTTCTTGGCTATCAATTTTAGAGATGAAGGATGAAACAGTGACACGTGGCAAGTCGTACAAGTTTGCTCTACTGAACCAGTCCAAAATTGGGTCACTGTATTGAAATTGAAGTAAAAGGTGTGTATTTTTTTTCCGAATTGCATAAGTCTTGTTTGAAGAATCAAGTTGAATTGATTCCAAGGGAATATTGTAGAATAGATATCAGTATTGGATTTTAAAATGGCCCCTAAAAAGAATTCAACTCCCATTAAGCCTTTAGAAGGCTCTACTGTGACTCATGAAGACGAAGAATGGAAACATGACATATCAAAATTACAAGAGCAAGTGCAACAACAAATTTCACTCTCGCAAAGAACAACAAAAAATGAAATGGAAGTTTTGAAGAAAGGCGTGAAAGCTAAGATGAATGGTTTGGAAGCTAAGATGGATGGCATGGAAGTGGGCATGGAAGCTAAGATTGATGACATGGAAGCTAAGATCGATGAAAACATGAAAGACAACATGCAAAACATGAAGAATGATCTAAAAGCATACATGGAAGGCTTGATGACAAGCTTAAAACAAGAAACAATTCCTAATGGCGGAAATATAGTAGAAGAACCTCATGATGAGAACAAAATAAATGTTAATCGTGATTTCATAACCTCTAATGTTGGCGGGAAGAACCACCATATTCCAAAAATGGATATGAGGAAGTTTGATGGAAAGGATCCTGTAACATGGATACTAAAAATGGAGCAATATTTTGATCTCCATAACGTGCAAAACACACAAAAGGTACGTATTGCAACTTTACATTTAGAACAAAATACATTTGTATGGTATCGATGGCTTTGCTCCCGTAAAAAAATTGTCACTTGGTCTATTTTTACAGAAGAAATGATAGCACATTATGAGGATACAAAGAGCAACACCTTCTTTAGCCAATTGATAAATCTCAAACAAAAGGGTTTAGTGGGGCAGCACATTGAGGACTTCCAAAAATTGAATATAAGGGTAACTTATATTCCAAAGGAACATAGGATTGATCTCTTCATAGGTACTCTAAAGGATAACATCCAACATGAAGTTTTTGTTTTGGAACCTGATTCATTGGAGAAGGCATTCAGGTTGGAAAGAAAAGTTGAATGTAAAATTATGGCGACAAGGAAGCCTACCACTCAATTCTACAAAGAAGGAAGTGTTGCTACGCCTAGATTTCCACAACCTACAAGGTTGACACCACAACAATTGGAAGAAAAAAGAGCAAAAGGGCTTTGCTACGGTTGTGATAGAAAATACACTAAAGGTCATAAGTGTGCTGAGAAGAAATTATTTTACATAGATTGTGAAGAGGAAGAAGAAAATGAACAAGAAGAGGATATACACCGGGAACCAACCCTAGAAGAGGAAGAAATGAATCCGACCATATCGTGTAATGCACTGGCAGGAATTACCACTCCTCAAACTCTCAAGATACAAGGAAAAATCAAGAAGAAAAAGGTAATAATGTTGATTGATTTAGGTAGCACCCATAATTTTATTCATTGTAAGGTAGCCAAGGAATTAAATTGTTTCCTATACCCAACACCAGAATGTCAAGTGATGGTTGCAAATGGAGGAAATATAAATTGCTCTGGAAAATTCCATAATATTAAGCTAACCATGGGGGAATATGTATTGACTAGTCCAATGCTTTCCATTCCTATGGGAGGTGCTGATGTTGTACTAGGAGTACAATGGTTACAATCTTTGGGGACGGTAGCTTTTAATTTTCGAGAACTTTTCTTGAAATTTTTTTCAGAAGGAAAGGAAGTAGAATTACGGGGTATTGCGAGGAAGCCAGGAAGGATAATAAGCTCTAATGTCATGACAAAGCTTCTAAAGAAAAAACAACGAGGCGTAATTGCACAATTATGCTCACTAGAAGTTCCAACATCAAAATCATCTATTCCTGCAGATCTCCAACAAGTCTTGGACAATCATTCCAAGGTGTTTGAAACTCCCAAAGAACTCCCACCTATTCGTGATCATGATCATGCTATTCATTTGATTCCAGGAAGTGTTCCTCCAAACATCAGGCCTTATAGATATCCTTACGTCCAAAAGAGCGAAATTGAACGTATGATTGCGGAAATGTTAGAGGCGGGTATAATTCAACCTAGTCAAAGTTCTTTCTCTGCTCCTGTAGTATTGGTACACAAGAAGGATGGATCATGGCGCATGTGTCCGGATTATAGGGAGCTCAATAAGCTCACCATTAAAGATAAATTTCCCATTCTGTGATTGATGAATTATTGGATGAATTACATGGAGCAATTTATTTTACCAAGTTGGATCTTCGTTCAGGATATCATCAAATTAGAATGAAGACTGAAGATATTCCAAAAACAACATTTCGAACTCATGAGGGTCATTATGAATTTCCGGTCACACCTTTTGGTCTTACCAATGCACCTTCTACATTTCAAGGGTTGATGAATTCCATTTTCAAACCCTTCCTTAGAAAATTTGTGCTAGTATTTTTTGATGATATACTAATCTACAACAGGTCTTGGAAGGATCATGTTGAACATGTTGACAGGGTGCTCAAACTATTGCAGGAGAAACAATTATATGCAAAAAATCCAAATGTTTCTTTGGAGTACAAGAGGTGGAATATCTGGGTCATATTGTATCTCACGAGGGTGTTAAAGTAGACCCTAACAAAATTAAAGCCATCAAGGAATGGAAAGTCCCCACAACCATAAAGAAGTTGCGAGGATTTCTTGGGTTAACGGGGTATTATCGCAAGTTTGTTAAGAATTATGGGAGAATAGCAGCACCTCTAACAACATTATTGAAGAAAGATGCATTTTCATGGACTCTTGAAGCAACTAAGGCCTTTGAACATCTTAAAGAGGCAATGTGCCTAGCACCGGTCTTAGCTACGCCGGACTTCACAAAAACCTTTATTGTGGAATGTGATGCCTCAGGAAATGGAATTGGTGCAGTTTTAATGCAGGAAGGAAGACCCATTGCTTTTGAAAGTCGTCCGATCAAAGGAAAGTATTTACAGAAACCTATTTATGAGAAGGAAATGTTAGCAATACTACATGCACTAAAGAAATGGCGAACTTACCTAATGGGAAGACACTTCAAGGTAAAAAACTGATCATGATAGTCTTAAACACTTTTTGGAACAAAGACTATCATCAGAAGAGCAGCAAAAATGGGTCACAAAGATGTTGGGTTATGACTTTGAAATAATCTACAAAAAAGGAAAGCTTAATGTTGTTGCAGATGCACTCTCAAGAAAGAATGAAGAGGTGGAAGCATTGCTTTGTGCCATTTCTATTATCCAACCAGATTGGATAACTGAAGCAAGAGATGAATGGAAGACGGACAAAGATGTATGGATACTCATTCAAAAGTTGCAGCAAGATCCTAGTACATCTGATACATTTAGTTGGAAAAATGATTCCTTATGGTACCAAGATCGCTTATATCTTTGTAAGAATTCCCAACTAAAACAAAAGATTCTTCTGGAATTGCACACTTCTCCTTTAGGAGGACACTCAGGATTTTTAAAAACTTACCACAGGGTGAAGAAAGAATTTTTTTGGGATGGCCTTAAATCTGATATTCAAAAGTTTGTGGCGGAATGTTTGGTTTGCCGGCAGAATAAAGTGGAAACAATTAAGACCCCGGGACTTCTACAACCTTTATCCATTCCAAGTCAACGTTGGGAGGAGATTTCAATGGATTTTATCATAGGTTTACCTAAGTACGAAGGAAAGAGTGTCATCATGGTGGTAGTTGATAGACTTACCAAGTATGCATACTTTTTTGCATTATCTCATCCATTTAAAGCAAGTACGATTGCTACTACATTTATGGACAGAATTCAAAAGCTACATGGAAGCCCAAGGGTTATTGTGAGCGACAGAGATCCCATTTTTACTGGAAATTTTTGGATGGAGTTATTTTCTTGTTTAGGTACTCAATTAGCTCATAGCTCATCTTATCATCCTCAATCTGATGGTCAAACTGAGATAGTAAATAAATGTTTGGAAGGATATCTTCGTTGTTTTGTATCTGATAAACAAACACAATGGGTCAAGTGGTTACCTCTCGTTGAATGGTGGTATAACACTTCCTTCCATACTGCAGCAAAAATGACCCCATTTATGGCACTTTATGGATATCATCCACCATCCATCACATCATATTTAAGGGAAAATTCGAAGGTTCAAGCAGTGAAAGATCACATCGAGCATCAGCAAGAAGTTCTCCAACTCTTAAAGGATAACCTGAATTTGGCACAAAATCGAATGAAACAACAGGCAGATCAACATCGCAGCGAGAGAAGTTTTGATGTAGGAGATTGGGTATTTTCACGGCTACAACCATATAAACAAATGTCCCTCAAGCAAGCTAAGAAGGATAATAAATTATCGCCAAAGTACTATGGTCCTTACAAGGTGTTGCAAAAGATTGGTACTATGGCATACAAATTGGAGCTTCCTACTTCTTCGCGAGTACATCCAGCTTTCCATGTTTCATGCTTAAAGAAGGTTATAGGTGAAAATCTTCCAGTTCAAACAATATTTCCAGAACTTGATGAGGAAGGAAAAATCATATTGGAACCTGAAGCGGTCACGGAAACAAGAACTCGACAACTACGGAATCGATCAATTTCAGAGTATCTCATCAAGTGGAAGAACTTACCCACCGAAGATTCTACATGGGAGGATGAGAATTTTATACAGAAGCACCCAGAGCTACTCAAGCGTTGAGGACAACACTTTTTTGAAGGAGAGGGGCATGTTAGGTCCCTATATTACTAGTATAGTACCTTATTATTGTTAGTGTAACCCCTTTATTGTTATTATTGTACCCTTGTAACTCCCATTTTGTTATTATTGTGCCCTTAAATTATTATTGTTAGGTCGGCTAGGATTACATTGTGGCCCACTAGGATTACATTATGGCCCCATGGACTCCTAAATATAGAAAGGAGGTTTTGTAAATTGTATCATCCAAGAATTGTTCATTTATGTAATGTATTGGAGGTTGCCCCCTCGAAGTGGCTTATTTCTAAGGCGTTGAGATCTCTTTTCTTCTCTTTTTGGAGTTGGTTACATAACAACTGTTCTGCAGATCCCCGTTGCACGCTCGGGTAGAACCAGAGAACACAGAACCTACTGAAGCTGCAACTCTTGCCAAAAGCGGAGAAGCCCCTTTCGATTTGGCTGTTGGAAATTAATTCCAACTGCTGAAGTCAATCAGCATTAAGTACAGAAGTGAGAGATCAGTGGCACGTTGAAGCCTAAGAAAAGGCGGTTTTCGCTGTCTTAATGCAAATTACAAAAGGATTGGAAAGCCACACAGGAGCAGTACAGAGCAGATATGATTTGACCCCTTTGATATTTAATCTAAGGCGGTAGCTGATTTCATAATGAGCAGAATTAAATGTTCAGACTCAAAGTCTCGCCAGCAGCGTAGAGCTTTGATTACAGGTTGAATCAGGCTTTAAAGCCTTATCAAATTAATCGACGGAGTAAATGACTTAGGCGGTAATCGCAAGTCTTACTCACAGTGTCTTGTTGATGTGGTGAGTTCCGCAAGCAGAACGGTTCATATATATTTCACAGCAGAAATATTTTAAAAAGTTCAAGTGTCTTGTTGATGTTGGAGGTCCGATGCGTTCATCACAATCGGAGGTAAAACATACATATACCACAGCCTTTGTTAAGGCCTGATGCGATTACACACATCGCAATCGGAACTTATATAACAATCGCCCTCCACCAAAGTCGAGGTCCGTGGGTGGTCCCACAGACCACGCGGCATTGTATTACACAGTCGCAAGTTTGAATCGGGAGCATTTTGATTATGCCCCCAATTGCATTAACCAAAGGGCGGACCCGACCATACTATGAAACGGAGTTAATTTGGTCCATCGCGTCCGTTTTCCAATCGCAATCGGAATTTTGGTTTGAACCATATGTATTGATATGAGCCCGGACCCGATGATCTTATAAAACAGATTTGATAAAAGCTTATCGCGTTCGCTCCTCAATCGGCATCGGAGTTTTTCTAATGGCCGTTTGTTATATGTTAAGTCCGAACCCAATTTATTCATAGGGTGGATTTAAACAATGCCCATCGCATCCGCGTTTGCAATCGCAATCGCAGTTTTTAGTTTGGTCATTTTATTATGTTTAAAACACGGACCCGATACAATCATAAAAAAGGTTTTAATTATAAAATGGGCCCGACAGTCGGTTTAATGTAGTTTTTGTTTTATGTTATAATATATGCGTGGCATATATATTGTAAAAGCTCCGAGAGGAAAAAGTAATTGTTTTTATGCACAGCAGTGCGAATTAAAAATACACAGCAGCGTATTTTTTCAGAGAGACAGAGTGTTTTGTTTGAGAGACAGTGAAGGTTTTGTGAACTGCGTTTGCAGCAGTCAACATCTTTGTAAATCCCTCTGTGTGAGGAAGAATTTGTAACAATTTATTTTTAAAGGAATAGAAGTTTGTTTTCTGAGTTGAAACTCTGTCTCCTGTGAGTGAAATTTTAATTTCTCTGTGTTAAGAGGAGAGTATAACTCTCTCCATTGTTGTTCTGGAATTTTCAGAAATCGCAACATGGTATCAGAGCTAGTCCAGGCTCTTTGAAGATCAAAGAAGCTGAAGGAAAGGAGTTCTTTGTTGCATCAAATTCTCCAACAGTGTGAAGACTCAACCAAAAGGATTCAAGGTATTTCTCTATACAGATTTAGTGTTACTGTTGCAGAACAATCAGTTATTTTAAATACACAGTCAAGTGTTTTTGAATCATAGTAAAGAGTGTAGAATGGCTGGAGCCAACAATGGTATGGGTATGGGAAATATCCATCTCCCAATGTTTAATGGGAAAAATTATGACTACTGGTCAATAACTATGAAAGCATTATTTGTCTCCCAAGACTTATGGGAATTTATTGAGTATGGCTTTGAAGAGCCATCAAATGAAGATGAGTTTGATGTGTTAACTCAGGCAGAAAGAGAGATGCTGAAGAGCAATAAGAAGAAAGACTCCAAATCTCTTTTCTTATTGTATCAAGCAATGCATGAGAGTGTGTTTCCAAGGATAGCAGCAGCCAAGAGATCCAGAGAAGCATGGAAAAAGTGAAAACAACAAAACTTCAGTTGCTGAGGAGAGACTTTGAAACTCTTTGTATGAAAGAGTCAGATAATATTGACTCATTCTTCACTCATGTGATTGGAATGGTCACACAAATAAGATCTCTTGTAGAGACTCTTGAAGACAAGAGAATTGTTGAAAAACTCTTGAGGAGTCTACCCTCAATATTCGATGTGATTGTCACTACCATAGAGGAGACTAAGGATCTCACAAAGTTTTTAGTGGATGAGCTACACGCATCACTGATGACCCATGAACAAAGATTGGGTAGAAGTGAAAACTCATCTCTTGAGCATGCCTTTAAGACCCAGATGTCTTTCAGAAGAGGAAGAGGGCAAGGCAAAGGAAACAAAAGAGGAAGAGGCAGAATCCAAAACAGAGGTGGAAGGAACAACCCTTCACATACACATGGAAGGTGCAACAATCAAAATCACAGCCACGGCCAAGGCAGCAGCTAGCAGAGTGGTCAGCAGAATGCTCAAGGACAAAGGTATGATAAATCCAATGTCCAATGTCACTATTGTAAAAAATATGGTCATTATGCTAATGAATATAGAAAGAAGAAACATGATATGGGAAGTAGAACTAGTGAAAATTTCACTAAAGAAAATATCAGCCAAAATAATTTGTTTTTAGCTTGTAATATGGCTGAAGAAAAAAGTGAGGATTTATGGTTTCTAGACTCCGGTTGTAGTAACCATATGAAAGGAAACTTAGAAATCTTTTCTATGATAGATGAGAGTGTGAAGTCACAAGTCACACTAGGAACTGATAGCAAAGTTTCTGTTATGGGAAAAGGGATTGTAAATGTTTTAACAAGGAAAGGTGCAAAGAAATCCATAGCAGATGTTTATTATGTTCCAGGAATGAAGTGTAACCTCTTAAGTATTGGACAACTTGTCCATAAGGGGTATAATTTTTTCTTTGAGGATGGTGTTTGTACCATCATGGAAAAACCACCCAGCAAACAATGTATTGTTGAAGTGAAGATGACGAGGAATAGGATGTTCCCTCTCAGAATGAGAGCAGATTTGAAGAATGGTGAAGAGAAAGTAGCAGTGGCACAAGAGACTTTCCAAAGTGAACCAAAAGATGATAATTGGTTATGGCACTTGAGATTTGGACATCTCAACTTTGGAGGTCTTAATCTGTTGAACAGAAAAGGAATGGTAAGAGGTCTACCATTTATAGAGAAACCGGATAGCTTTTGTGAAGGTTGTATCTTGGGGAAACAACACAGAGAAATTTTTCCTTCCGGGAAAAGCATAAGGGCGAAAGCACCCTTAGAGATTGTCCACTCAGATGTGTGTGGACCGATGCAAACTCCATCGCTAGCAAGCAGCCACTACATCTTAACATTCATAGATGATTTTACAAGAAAAATTTGGGTTTACTTTTTGAAAAACAAAAGTGAAGTGTTTGAAAAATTTTGCAATTTCAAAGCACTTGTTGAGAACCAAAGTGGGCTGCACATCAAATTCCTAAGGACTGATAAAGGAGGTGAGTATATCTCTAAATATTTTCTACATTTTTGTAGAGAAAATGGTATTCATAAGCAGTTTACAACTAGATATACTCCGCAACAAAATGGAGTAGCCGAAAGGAAGAATAGAACCATAATGGACATGGCAAGGAGTATGTTAAAGGCAAAGCATTTGCCTAATGATTATTTGGCTGAAGTTGTACATTGTGCGGCGTACATTTTGAATAGATGCCCTACAAAAGAAGTTATGAACAAAGTGCCGGAAGAGGCATGGAGTGGCACAAAGCAGAGTGTCACACATATGAAGGTTTTTGGATGTGTGGCTTATGCACACATACCGGATCAGCTAAGGAAGAAGTTGGACAGCAAGGGGGAGAAATGTATTTTCATTGGATACAGTGAGGAATCCAAGGCTTATAGGTTTTATAACCCATCCACTAAGAATTTTATTGTGAGCAGAGATGTTCAGTTTATTGAAGAGGAAGCTTGGGATGGAAGCACAGAGAAAACAATGAATGTTAAACACTGTTTATCTCATGATGAAAATAATGATGAGTTGGCTGAAATACATCCCCAAACAGTAGCACCAACACAAGAGCAACAATGCACACCCTTGAGGAGAAATGAAAGTGCTTATCCAAGCACACCACAAGGAGGAAATTCAAGTGCTTCTTCAAGCATTTGTACACCTAATGAAAGAGGTAAGAAATTCAAAATTTTGAAAGATATTTATGAAAAGGATATAGAAAATGAAGGTATCAATTCTTTGTTTGCTTTATATTGTCATGTGGATGATCCTGTTCATTTCGAAGAAGCTATCAAAGATAAGAAATGGATAGAAGCTATGGATGAAGAGATAAATGCCATAGAAAGAAACAAGACTTGGGATTTGGTTGAACTCCCAAAAGGTAAGGATGTCATTGGAGTTAAATGGGTCTACAAGACCAAGAGAAATGCTGAAGGAAAAATAGAGAGACACAAGGCAAGACTTGTTGTCAAAGGTTATAAGCAGAAGCATGGGATAGATTATGAGGAAACTTTCGCACCGGTTGCTAGAATGGAAACCGTGAGAGCAGTGTTGTCCATAGCAGCACAAAACAAGTGGAAATTTTACCAAATGGACGTGAAGTTAGCATTCCTAAATGGACTGTTAATGGAAGAGGTTTACATTGAACAACCTCTCAGTTATGAAAAGAAAGGCCAAGAGCACAAAGTGTGCAAGTTGAAGAAAGCTCTTTATGGGAAGAAGCAAGCACCAAGAGCGTGGTACAGTAGGATAGATTCCTATCTACTGGAAAATGGTTTTGAAAAGTGTGAGGGAGAACCCACCCTCTACATCAAAGAAAAATATGGAAAAATATTGATTGTAGTTTTGTATGTTGATGATGTTATTTTCACAGGTAATGATAATTACCTTATTGAAAATTTTAAAACGGTCATGAAAGAAGAATTTGAAATGACTGACATGGGTTTGTTGAAATACTTCTTGGGAATAGAAGTAGAACAAGATGAAAATGGTATTTTTATCTCACAGGTAAAGTATGCTAATGAAGTGCTTGAAAGATTTAACATGCAGGAAAGAAATGCAGCGATCACTCCCACAGTAATGGGATTAAAACTCAGCAGAGAGGACAGCATCAAGAATTTTGATCCTAGTTTATACAAGAGCATAGTTGACAGCCTCATGTATTTGACTGCAACTAGGCCGGACATAATGCATGCTGTTAGTTTGATTTCCAGATTCATGGAAAAGCCAAAGGATGCACATTGGCAGGCAGAAAAACGAATTCTGAGGTATGTTAAAGGTACAAAAGGATTTGGTATTTTATATACTGCTTCAGAATGTTCATATTTAGTAGGATACACTGACAGTGATTAGGATGGAAGTGTAGATGATCGGAATAGCACTTCTAGTTATGTTTTTCACATGGGTTCAGGAGCCATTTCATGGGCTTCTAAGAAACATCCCATTGTAGCGTTGTCTACAGCAGAGGCAGAATATGTGGCAGCTACAGTAACAACATGTCAAGCAGTTTGGATGAGAAAATTTTTGAGAAGTTTATGTCAAGAACAGGTAAAAGGGACAATGATTTATTGTGATAATAGCTTAGCTATTGCATTGTCTAAAAAATCAGTTTTTCATAAAAGGACAAAACACATTGACACCAAATTTCACTTCATACGTGAATTGGTTAACAATGGTGAGATAGTTTTGCAACATTGTAGAACAGGGGATCAATTTGCAGATATCCTCACAAAGCCACTTGCGCAGAAAAGCTTTGAACATTTCAGGAAATTCCTGGGTATGCAGAAAAACCCAGCAGTTGAAATTAAGGGGGAGTGTTGGAAATTAATTCCAACTGCTGAAGTCAATCAACAGTAAGTACAAAAGTGAGAGATCAGCGACACATTGAAGCCTAAGAAAAGGCGGTTGTTGCTATCTTAATGCAAATTGCAAAAGGATTGGAAAGCCACACAGGACAGATATGATTTGACCCCTTTGATATTTAATCTAAGGCGGTAGCCAATTTCATAATGAGCAGAATTAAATGTTCAGACTCAAAGTCTCACCAGCAGCGTAGAGCTTTGATTACAGGTTGAATCAGGCTTTAAAGCCTTACCAAATTAATCGGCGGAGTAAATGACTTAGGCGGTAATCGCAAGTCTTACTCACAATGTCTTGTTGATGTGGTGAGTTCCGCAAGCGGAACGGTTCATATATATTTCACAGCAGAAATATTTTAAAAAGTTCAAGTGTCTTGTTGATGTTGGAGGTCTGATGCGTTCATCGCAATCGGAGGTAAACCATACATATACCACAGCCTTTGTTAAGGCCCGATGCGATTACACACATCGCAATCGAAACTTATATAACAATCGCCCTCCACCAAAGCCAAGGCCCGCGGGTGGTCCCACAGACCACGCGGCATTATATTACACAGTTGCAAGTTTGAATCGGGAGCTTTTTGATTATGCCCCCGATTGCATTAACCAAAGGGCGGACCCGACCATACTATGAAGCGGAGTTAATTTGGTCCATCGCGTCCGTTTTCCAATTGCAATCGGAATTTTGGTTTGAACCATATGTCTTGATATGAGCCCGGACCTAATGATCTTATAAAACAGATTTGATAAGAGCTTATCGCGTCCGCTCCTCAATCAGCATCAGAGTTTTTCGAATGGTCGTTTGTTATATGTTAAGTCCGGACCTGATTTATTCATAGGGTGGATTTAAACAATGCCCATCGCATCCGCGTTTGCAATCGCAATCATAGTTTTTAGTTTTGTCGTTTTATTATGTTTAAAACACAGACCCGATACAATCATAAAAAATGTTTTAATTATAAAATGGGCCCGACAGTCAGTTTAATGTAGTTTTTGTTTTATGTTATAATATATGCGCAGCTTATATAATGTAAAAGCCTCGAGGCAAAAGTAATTGTTTTTATGCACAACAGTGTGAATTAAAAATACATAGCAGCATATTTTTTCAGAGAGACAGAGTGTTTTGTTTGAGAGACAGTGAAGGTTTTGTGAACTGCGTTTGCAGCAATCAACATCTTTGTAAATCCCTCTGTGTGAGGAATAATTTGTAATAGTTTATTTTTAAAGGAATAGAAGTTTGTTTTTTGAGTTGAAACTCTGTCTCCTGTGAGTGAAATTTTAATTTCTCTGTGTTAAGAGGAGAGTATAACTCTCTCCATTGTTGTTCTGGAATTTTCAGAAATCACAACATTGGCTAGTTCAACCATCCACTAGTGAGACCCAGATGTGGCAGATCCCAGTACCCTCCATTGAGAAACCTAGACGAGAAGGTCTTCCCTATCAGCAATACTCTCGGCCATCGGTGGCATAGAAGTCCCACATAGTGGGGAAGTTGAAGAGGACACCAATGTTAGTATGTTTGATGCGATGTAGATTCCTAGGAAGTAATTTTTCTTTCAGGAGGCTCTCGGATGGTACGAGAGGGATAAGCGGACAGGGGGAAAGAAAGAAGATGCAGAAAGATGGTCACTACCCACATCATGTATCACTACCTTGTTTAAAGGTAAAAGGGATGGCACGGGGTGGCACTTATTACATGTAGGAATAACACCTATTACATGCAGGCAGGAGCAATGGCATGTAGGTAGAAGCGGTGGCACAGGTAGGCAAAATTGGTGGCAGGCAGGTAGAAGCAGTGGCAGATGGTGGCAGACGTGGAGGCGTACAATATGGATATTTTGGTGAAATCTTAATATTTACTCTGCTAGCATTTAGTACCAACGAACTAATGATACTATTGGTTTGTAATAGTGAAATTCGAATAAAAAATATGAAATAATATCCATAGATATGGCCTCCTCGCTTTGGGAAGGGGTCAATAAGACAGTAAAAAATTATAATGGTCTTCTTGAATAAAATGGCTTTTATTATGGAAAAGACTAATGTTTTGTGAAGGTACTAATGTTAAGTGGAAAATTTCGATTACTATAGTGCCAAGCCTGATGGCCGAGACTAATAAGAAGATTAAAATTTTCATAATAGTAATTATATTAAAGTAATTTATAGCAGAAAAGACCACAACGTTAATGCATTCCTCTCATTCTCATTATTAAAACAATATTTATGATATATATAAATACATGAGGAAGTTTTGTCTCAAGATAATACGTCTATCTTGGACTATTTGGTTGAGTAAAAATCTCAGCAATACACTAATCTGGGAGCCTAACTAGTTGGAGAGAATCTCTCAACCACCTAGGCCTAAATTGACTCCTAGTTGAAAACAAACTCAGTCTAGAATATTAGGAATAAATTCCTCATTTTCATGATTTAATTAATTTAATTATTTTTTAACTTAAGATTGTTTTACTCACATGAGAGTAAGGCTAACCATTTTTTATTGATAAAATAGTAAAAATAGAAATTAAATTTAAACGGTAAAATTAGATTTTATTTTAAAAAATAAAATTATATTTCAATTAAAAAATATTGTTATTAGTTTAATTATTTTACATTAATAAAACTTTATTTTTCAAAGTAAAGAGAATAAGATCCATTTCAATTATGTGTATTTTAATAATTATGTTTATATTAAAAATAATGTTAATTATTCTACATTTTTAAAGATATTTTTTAATCATGGTCTATTCACATTGTTATTGCTATAATATTTAACAAGTCTATGGCATATAATATATCTGTAGAAAATATGAAAATTATATGCAATTCAAGTGGTATGAAAATTCCATACAATTTAAGTGGTTTTTTTACAAGAACAATAATATTGTTTTGGTTTATTAAAAATTACCAAACTTACTAGTGCACTGTACCAATAATATTCAATTTATAATTCTATGCATCACATAGTAACATTAGATACACTACAAAGTTTACATTGACCATGCGTTTTCCATAACTTTAAATCAACATCCTTCAATTACAACCTTTTCTATTACCATCATGTCACTTAAAAATCATAATTGGCAATAAAAAAGATCTTAAAACTTAGAGTGATAGTTCCAAAGACCTTAGCTTATCACAATTGTGAATTATCGAAATAGGAGTGTTAAAATAAAGTCAATGTCAACATTGATTCTGTAAAAATCTACAATCAAAATAAGCCTATTAGAGGAAATTTCAGCCCAAAAGTGATCTCCTA
Source organism: Pinus albicaulis (assembly GCA_034641835.2). Classification (NCBI taxonomy): domain Eukaryota; kingdom Viridiplantae; phylum Streptophyta; class Pinopsida; order Pinales; family Pinaceae; genus Pinus; species Pinus albicaulis. Next base: position 918,349,889 of record CM076573.1, on the reverse strand, counting down.
AGGAAAAATAATAAAATAATAGGAAAATAATAAAACAAGCGTTATAAATTTTGGAGGGAAAATAATAAAACTACTTTTTTTAGTTATATTTTTGGTTTATCTCTTTATAGGTTTACTCAAATTTCAAATGTAGATACTGGTTGAATGTGGAATTAGATTCCACATCCAAAGAGTACCCATCATGCGTACTTTTGAGAAGAACCACATTGATAAAAATTGAAGATACATTAAAAAACGTGTTCAACACGTTTTTTTAATGTATTTTCAAATTTTATCAATGTGGGTATTCTCAAAAGTACGCATGATGGGTACTCTTTGGATGTGGAATCTAATTCTACATCCAACGAGTGTCTACACTTGAAATTTGAGTAAAACTATAAGGAAATAATCCAAAAAATACAATTAAAAAAAGTTTTTTTTTTCTTTTAATTTTCTCTCTAAAATATTTACATGTACCTATTTTTAAATTTAAATGATTTTGATTGGTTTACATATTATGTACGTGAAAAATTCATGGGAACTTTTGGGATGAATTTTCCTCTAATTAATATAGAGTTGCAAAGAATCATGGGACTATTGTAAAAAAATGGAAACTGATCACCTTATAATACATTCCTTTATAATGAGTAGGGAGGATATTCACCTATATTCACATAGAAGTCATCACAAAACTTGGTAATCCTTCACACGAAAACTATGAATTAGCTACATGTAATCAATATACTACAAACTTACATGATGTTTTCTATAGAGAAACAACTAGAAATATTGTTTAGAGAAATTACCTATCAGAAAATACTTAATCATCTTCGATCTTGTGCCTTAAAAGCCAAAAAAAAAGGACCATTGAATTTGTTTTTCATTCAATACTCAAATATAATAAAAAAAAATTTAAATGATTTTTATCTTTTCACTTGGAATGCGAATATACTCTTTAAAAAATTTGTTTGGTAAAGGCTCTCTCAAAGATGATACCTTTCCAAGAATAAAGAAAACTTTGCAGATATCAACAACTCCCTCTCAAGTGAATTTGAAAATAGCATTACCCTATGGGAGATTAAATACTAATTCTAGATGATAGTGTTTTAGGATAAAGACATTATTTTAACATATGGTAGATTTTATAAATAACAATAACTTCCATCAACAAAATTGACAATGGAATTTTTATTCAGATGTCAATTCTGAAAGGATTGTATTTTACACAAGGTACAATGATTTAATTGGCTTGAAGTCAAAATCCAAAGACCACCTACAAATAATGATTTGGACTTCCAGTTAAAGAAATGGTGTAAATAATTCATTGATTATAACTTAAGCTCTTTCCTTACCAGGAAACTTAATTTTATTTCTTCCCGTAAAACTATCACTCTCATTTGTATTCGGTAGTTGTTATTTTTTTTAAACATTTCATTTTTTAAGATCCTTAAATCTAGGGGAGTCAAACTGATTGCTAAACATATTTACCATGGTATGGATATTAACAAAAGTGGTACCTTTTAGTGAAATATTAGCCCATTCCATCTAATTTAATGATAAAAAAACAAATATTACTTTGTGAAAAGGTCTTACTCCTTCCTATTCCAATTGGAGACAAGTTTTCCAGAGACAACCCTTAAATACACAAGAGGAATTTTTTGTGATGGTAGGAACCATATTTCATTAGTTGTAATCTACTATTCATCAATAGGAAACTACTTGTTATTAATGAGAAAAAAACAACTATTATTGTACAAAAGGCTTTTATTCCTTCCTAGCCCAACAAACAGTATCCTAGGACAAGATTTTTAAAGGCAACCCTTGGTTCCATAGTAGGATTTTTAGGGATGGTGGGAACTATGTTTCATTAGTGGGAAGCTACTATTCATAAATGAACATATAGAAAATATTTTTGTGTAAAAGGATTTTACTCCTTCCTAGTCTAGTAAAAAATAACTCAACAATATTTTCATAAATAGACCTTGGTTCCACAACAAGAATTTTAAGTGATGGCGGGAACCAATTTTGATAGTGAGAATATACTATTTATCATAAGGAAGTATTTTTCAACATTGGAGAGAAGGAATTGACACTTGTTGACATCTACTACTCATTTATGAACTTTTTGTCTTTGGCTTATTATTCTTTTTACTATGTTGGCTATTATTCTCTTTATTATGATTTTTTTTATTGTCACTTGTAACAACCCTCATAAAAATCCATGTAAAAATATATAAGACCACGGTCGATGGGACACATATTCCAAGATGAATGGTGGAAAAACATCCTAGTGGGTGTTCATTCGGTTTATTATGGCTAAAGGAAATTGGAAAAGGAAATGGAAAATACATTGGAAAGGGATGAGGTATTAATTGGAATTTGATTTATGAAAATAATGGAAATTAGGGGAAAAGGAATGTGAAAGGTCATAGGTTGCATGTGAGGAGAAAAATTAAGGAAAATAATGGAAACTGAAGAAAATAGAGACCTCATTAATACAAATTCTTCTTAGGATCAGTTGGTAATATTTTTGTTGGATCAAAGCTTTTGCTCACACTTATGGATCTCATTCTATTATCTCTCTCTCTCTCATACTCTTGGATACTTAGAGTTTTCTTGGAGCACTATTGCAGGGTTTGGATACTTGGTGATTTGGAGAAAGAAAGCAAAGGAAGAGAAGGAAAGCGCAAGAGGAAATCTGGATCAAAATCTACAGCAGGTTCTGACTACAGGTATCAAGTTGCATGGATGCTTTCCTCACTAGTTTATGAGTGCATGGTGTATGCATGTGGATTTTCCTATCCTTTCCATTTCCTAGATAGCCATGGTATTATGGCTTTATTTCCATTTATTGTTTTCTTGTTGGTTCTCATGATTCCTTTAGCTGTGGGTTGAGTTATTAGTTCCTGGAAGCCTTGGTTGAACAAAACATCTAGAAGCCCAATGGAAAACTGTGAGTTGAGTTACTAGTCCTAGAATCCTTGGTTGGAAAAATGCTCTGGAACCCCTAGGTGGGTTGAGTTACTAGTCCTGGAAGCCCTGGTTGGAAAAATGCTCTCGAATTACTATAACAAGTGGGGTTGAGTTACTAATCCTGGAATCCCTGGTTGGAACAAACACTATGGAGCCCTAGAACAACTTGGATAAAGACTAATCCATGATGGTTGTGATGTCCGATCATGAGGTGGAGTCACTGGTTGAGGGTTAAGGTGGTTTGTCCTCTGGAAGCCATGGATTGATTGTGATTGATGTGTTTGATGAGATCCCACATTCATGCTTGGAATATGCCACAGGGGTGATTGGAGGAAGTGAGACTTGGCTTAGCGAATCTATGGTTGGGTGGAACGTGGAAGTCCCATCTTTGGTTGGTTTTTACATTCAGTAATGAAGAGCTCATTCCTTTGGTATCAGGTATGAAAATGTATTGGATTATGTATATATTTTATTATTTTTGTATCCATTGTTGTTATTGTTGTTATTATGCTAGTTATAAGCATGTATTTGATCAGTGATGATGTATGACTCTATCTATGTTTTTACCTGTAAATGAATACAAAATGTACCTATTGTCAAATAGACTATATTGTAGCTTATGATGTAGGGGAGAAATACTTCTTAGCTATTCTCAGATAAGTAAGATACCCCCATGTTTAAATATGATGTATATACCTGTAGATGCAATTTTTGTGACATGTTTGATGAGATTTCTGTCATGGCTAGGAGGGGTCCAGATGAGTTCCTGATGATGTGATTGCTTTGTATCTTTATTTCAATTCTACTTATCATCCCCTATAGTTTCATGAAGTTCTGGGTAGTGAACAGGGCTCTAGGGCTAAAAATGTGGCACAAATCCTAAAGTTGCATGCACAAATCTGACCAAACCGGGCCCTAACCGCTAGCTTGCCTTGGCATGGCCATGACTATATGATTTTAGCTGCTACCTTGCCTTGGAATGCCCGCGGCTAAGGCTCAAATTGGTCAAAAATTTAGTCTCCCTCAGGGTTTAGGGGCCTGAAAGGTTGGGTTACCTCCTCAGGATGTTTTAGATGTTGTGTAAGGTGTGTTTGTCCTGTTTCTGTCAATTCCACTTCCTCAAGGTCATTTAGGAGGTTGAATCTCATATTGGTAACCTCTCGACGCATGTTTACCCCAGTTGGCTAGTTACTTGGATAGATTTTGGAAGAGGGTGTTACAAAGTGGTATCAAAGCATGGTTCAAGCCTCAGACTGGATGGACAATGTGTTGATCATCAATTTATGTTGGTTTCATATGTCGCGGTTCTCATACCTATGGTGTATGTGCTTGTTGCATATGTGTTGTGTTGAACATGGTGGCAGTGGTGTCACCATGGAAGTGTTTATGGTGTGATTTCCAACATGTTGTCATGAGTGTATGACTGGTTATGTGTTGTTCACGCTTATGTATTGTCTGTACACACTTTCTTACATGTTGCTACATGTGTATGCATTTCTTGTTTATGCTAGGTCACATATTGGTCATGCTTGTGTGTTGTTCATGTATGCTTGCTTATGTGATGCTATATTTGGGACATGAATTGGTCATTCATGATTGGTTATACATGTCAAGTGGGTGCTTATGGTCAAGTTTGCATTGGTTTGGTGAAGGTTGTTGTGCATAAGGTCATTGTATGCAATAGTCATCATGATGATATTGGTATGTTATGATGCTAATGTGTTGACTAAGATAGAGCAGGAGATGTAGGCCATCAAAGTGAATTTGTATAATTGGATCTTGAGGCAAGAGCATGTCGTCATACAGGTTTGTATGTTAGGCTATAGAAATTATACCAATTAATTAAATACCATCATGCAATGTACTAAAACAAGATACTGAATCCTTCTACGATATTTGCAGAATATAAAACATGATCCCTCAATCACATGCAAGTAAGAGAAAGAAGTAAATCAATCGAAAAATACAAGATTTTCCTGGGGAAAGAGATTGCTCAAAACCCCGTTATCTCTATTGTATAATAAGCCAAGGAATCATAAAACAATACAATGCATTCTTGCTCACAAGAATCTCATGCACTCTACCAATCGTCTCACACTGATCTATAAAAACTAGACAAACACGTAGCCAATTTCCTGCCCACCTTCAACCTTCCTTTCTCATGCAATTCCTAGGCAAATAAATCCCTATTGAATATGAATTCAACCTTCTTTGATTGTGAAATCCATCATGGGCATCATGTGGCTTTACAATTGCACTTGGGCAGTTCGCTAATAATACAACTGATAGTTATCTTCCCTTTAACCTTTGTCTCAACTGGGCCTTCATCAAAATTGACGTACATGACAATAGTGAATAATTAGTTATTTGATATATCACTAATTGTGAATTAAATCTAATTTAATTCACTTGACCTCTCACTAGCTCATCACACAGTGACAACTAGTTAAACTGATTTTAACTCAATTAATTTGAGTTAACTGATTACGCTCACACCAGGCTAGTGCATGAACTAAAACTCGACCTCCAAAATAATAGAATCACTCTACATGCCTCAAGTTTGAACCTCAACTTCAAATTATTGATCTAACTAAGTATTTTTAACTTAACTTATACAAGTTGTTATGAGATAACATTACAATTTATTGTCCAATTTATTTAAGGGATAAATAAATTAGACACACATTATCTTGTTGATTTTAAATACTCCCTCTCAACAAGAAAGGTATTATCAGCTACCTCGATCTTGCATCTATGGTATTAAAATTTTATCTTTTTCCAGCGCCTTCGTCAAGATGTCTGCATCCAAATTATTTTTGGGAACGTACTGCAACAACATAATGTGCCTTTGAACACAATCTCTAAGATGGTGGTACCAGATATCAATATGCTTGGACCTATCATGGAATAACATATTAACCGAGAGTTTTATGCAACTCTGGTTATCACAATGTATCACCGTCGGGTCCATCTGATGACAAAAAAAACCAACAAGTATCTTCCTCATCCATATAGCCTCGCATGCATCTTGACTAACTACCATCTACTCTGCCTCAACTGAACTGAGTGAAATTGATCTCTACCTCCTACTGTACCAAGAAACTATTGCTGATCCTATGCTAAAGATTCCCCTTGATGTGCTCTTCCTATCTGATTAAATGCATGCCCAATCTGAATCGGTGAAGCCTTGAATCTTCACTCCCTGTGTTCGTTTGTACCATAATCCATAGTCTCTAGTGCCCCTGAGATATCTCAAAACATACTTCCCCGCCTTCCGAAGGAGGTTGGTAGGCTTAACCATAGCTTGACTAAGTTGTTTAACTGTGTAGCATATGTCTGGTCGCGTGTTCACCAAATATATAAGTGATCCCACAAGCTGCCTGTAAACAGTAACATCCACTAGCTCACCTGAAGTAGCATCCTCCTTCCTCTAGTTTCCTACAAGATGAGTCTCAATGGGTTTTCTGCCCTCCATGTGGAACTTCCTAAGAATCTCCTTGGCATACTTTCCCTGAGATACAAATATCTCCCCATCTCTTTGCCATTTTTCCAAACCAAGGAATCAGTGCAAGAGCCCCATGTGCTTCATCTCAAACTCTCTTGCAAGATCCTCTTTGCAAGAAGTTATGAGATGCTCATCACCTGTCAGTATAAGATCATCAACATAAAGTACAATAATAAAAATCTTACCATAAACCATAATATGATATAGGTTTTCATCCGCTTCACTCTTTGTGAAGCCCAACTTGGTGAAATAGCTGTCGATCTTGATGTACCAAGCACGAGGTGCTTGCTTCAGCACATACAATTCTCTCTTGAGTCTGCACACATCTAACTCCCTGTAAAAGGTTTCAAAACCTTATGTCTACTAAATGCACACTTCTTCCTCAATAAATCCATTGAGAAATGTTTTCTTTACATCCATCAGATGTATCTTCCACCCCATCTGCACTGAAAGTGCAAGGATGTATCTAATCGATGAGTACCTTGCAACCAATGCAAAAGTCTCCTCATAGTCAATCCCCTCCACCTGTGAGAATCCTCTAGCCACAAATCTAATATTTTATTTCCCCACACTCCCATCTTCTCCTTGCTTCACCTTGTAGATCCACCTGGATCCAAACACTGACTTCCTCACTGGTCTTGGGACATATTCCCATGCATTGTTTCTGATAATGGAGTCATAATCCTCAACCATGGCATCAACCCATAACAGTTGTTGCACTGCTTCCTTAAAATAGGATGGTTCTATGACAATAAACTCGCTCATAAGATCCATGTATCTAGTATACCTATATGGGGACCTTCTCTGCCTGCGTTGTGATGTAGGTGCACCTACATTCTCTGCCACATCTAGCATCAATCTATCAAACTCTCTGGTGCGCTTCCTACCATTTTTGGTGGATGGCTCTGCATGAGTGGTTTCTACCACTCTCTATTTCTATGAATGTGACTACTACACATATCGAGGTTCATCCTTTGGAACTAAGAGTTCCTCTTCTACATGCAAGTCAAGCTCCCTCTAAAGGGACAATCGCATGGATTTATCCTCATCAAATTTCACATCTCTCCTCACAATTGTCATCCTGTGTGCAGGAAAATACACCTATTAGCTGTGGGGAGTATCAGTGTACCCCAAAAATATCCCAACCTATGCTATTGGTTCTAGCTTATTCTTGGCATATTTGGTCACATGGAAATAGACAGATGATATAAAAATTTTAAAATATGAAACATATGGTTTCTTACCTGAAAATCCCTCCTCTTTTGTACTCATGCCAAGTATCCAATGAGTACTACAGTTATGCACAAATACTGCTCTGTTTCATGCCTCTGCCCACATATGCAACGACAGGCCCTAATCATGTAACATAGCTCATGTTTCTCCCACAATTTTTCTGTTGTTTCTTTCTTCAACCTCATTATGTTATGGGTTATGAGGTGTAATAAATTCTCTCTGAATTCCTTCTTTGGCGCAGAAGTTCTTGAATTCATTAGAGATATACTCCACCATTTTCGCTCCTTAGAGCCTTCACCTTCTTCTCAGTATCTTTATCTACCAGTTATTTGAACTCACAAAACTAGGATAACGTCTGATATTTCTTTTGCATGAAGAAGATCCAACACTTTCTAGAAAAAAAATCAACAAAAATAACATACTACTTGTGCTTTGTTGTGGAATATTTTGAGAATGGTCCAGAAACATCTGAGTGAACTCTCTCAAGGATTGCCGTTGCTCATTTATCCTTCTCATGAAAGGTGGCCTTTGTATAGTTCCCCATGGTACATCCCTTGCATGTGTCTATATGTGCAAGTGTACCCTTTGGAAGAAATTTAGAAATATGTTGCATGATCCTTAAAGAATTTTGTTGTAGATGACCCAACCTCTTGTGCCATAACTCATCGGTATCCCAACTCAACACCTCATCTGCTTTACTACTCAATGTTTCAAAACCATTACATCAAGTTTTTAGAGGTTCTTCACATGAACCCCAATATTCTTTACCTTTCCTATAGCTTTGTAACGAAGGAACACCTTTCCTTCACCGAAAACCACATCATATCCAAGATCCTCCAAAATATCAACTGAAACTAAATTCTTTTTAAAACCTGGTACATGCATGACATATTTTAATATGAAAGGTTTACCTGACTCTCATTGGAAAGTAATTGTACCAATCCTGGTAGTGTTATACCTCCCATCATCACCCATCTCGATGTGCATATTAAGATCCTTCTCCTCCAAGCTACTAAAGAGTTCTTTGTTTCTAGTCATGTGGAAATATGCTCCACTATCCAAGTACCACATAGATCCCATCACAATTGACACCATGCATGCGATGAGAGAGAATTCAAGCTCAAACTGTGAGGCCAAAGCTTCACCTGATGCAGCTCCCATAGCCTTCTTTTTGTTCTTCTTCTTTTGTGGACAATTTGTGGCATAGTGTTCGTGCTCATGAAAGTTGAAACATTTCACCTTTGACATGTCTTACTTCTTTCCTTCTTTTTCGGTCTCTGATTTGGAATAAGATTTATTCCCCTTCCCCTTCTTTACCTTACCAAATAAGGCACAATTTTCCTCATCATCAATATTGGATGAGAATCCATCTTTGGTATTCCGCTGAAACTGTTCTTGTACCAAATCCAAACATAGTCACTCCCACTTTGGTAAATTCTCCCTCCCATTAATAGAGTCCTGGTAACTATGCCAGCTTTTGGGAAGGCCTAGAAGTGTTAGGCTCACTAAGTCATCATTAGCCATAGTAATCCCAACACTTCCAAGCTCATCTCGACATTGAGGGAACTTGGTCAAGTATTTATGGATTGTGTTTCCCTTCTCCATTTTGATTTTCCTGAGCTTTTCCTTGAGTGCCAATTTCTTGTGGTCATTGCTGCTTTGAAACATACCCGTCAAGGCCTTCCACATAGCATACAGAGTTGTGTTTCCATGGAGACTCAAGAAAATATGATCTCGAACTCCCTCTAATAAGATCCTCCTCACCTTTGCAACATTCTTCCTCCATGCTTCATGTTTTGCAACATCTGCCTGATTGGGTTCAGGAATATCAGTTTCAATGAAATATTTCAACCCGTTACCCTCCAATACTTCCTACATCCCATCCTTCCATAAAAGATAGTTCGAATTTCCCCTAAGTGCATATTCGAGTCTTAAGCCAATGCAAGACATCCCGGTCAGCTTCTCACTCCAAATAATGTATCTACAAATTGAATATTGTTCAATAGAAAGTCCATTTCTTCTCCACTATTGTGATTCCTGGTGCTCTAATACCATGTAGAAATTATACCAATGGATTGAATCCGATCATGCAATGTACTAAAACAAGATACTGAATCCTTCTACAATATTTGCGGAGTATAAAACACAATTGGTCAATCACATGCAAGTAGGAGAATGAAGTAAATCAATCGCACAACACAAGATTTTCTTTGGGAAAGAAATTTCTCAAAACCCATCTATCTCTATTGTATAATAAGACAAGGAATCATGAAACAATACAATGCATTCTTGCTCACAAGAATCTCATGCATTCTACCAATCGTCTCACACTAATCTAGGAAAAATTGGACAAACACATAGCCAATTTCCTGCCCACCTTCAACTTGCCTTGCTCACACAATTCCTAGGCAAATAAATCCCTATTAAATGGGAATTCCAACCTTCCTTGATTGTGAAATCCATCATGGGAATCTTGTGGCTTTATAACTGCAACTGGGAAGTTCGCTAATAATACAACTGATAGTTATATTCCCTTTAACCTTTTTTCTCAACCAGGTCTTCATTAGAATTGACATGCATGCAACTAATAATAGTGAATCATTAGTTATATGATAGATCACTACTTGTGAATTAAATCTAATTTAATTCACTTGACCTCTCACTAGCTCATCACTTAGTTAGAACTAGTTAAACTGATTTTAACTCAATTAATTTGAGATAACTGATTACACTCACACCACACTAGTGCATTAACTGCAACTGGACCCCAAAAATAATAGAATCACTCTACATGCCTCACTTTTGACCCTCAACTCAAAATTCTTGAGAGAAATTAGTCTTTCTGACTTAGTTAACTAATACAATTTGTTATGAGATAACATTACAATTTATTGTCCAATTTATTTAAGGGAAAAACAAATTAGACACACCTTTTCATGTTGATTTTCAATAGGGAAAATTTTAAGGATGGAAAATTATCTTAAAGTTTAAAAACAATGGCGAATATCACTAGTCCCTAAAATGCAAACTATAATTTTTTTATTGATTTATATGTAAAATTATTCAAAATTATTATGATTTATATATACTATATATATAATGTTGGTGATTTTTAAGGCAAAATAATGGAAAATTAGCCCACCTGCGAATATTAGCCCCTAAAATTTTCCATGATTTTCAACAGAGGCATGTAGGTATGTTGGTTAAGGATTTTTATATGCATTATGGTTATGATTATTACTTTCATTAGACTATTGATGCTATGGTTACACTATCACATTTGCCCCAAATTCTGACAGCGAAAATGTCGCTCTTGCAACACATAGGCATCCCAAGAGAAATATTTTGAGGTGCACCAAAACGTGGTTTATCCTAAGGACAGACTTTCGATGCTTGAATTAAACGCCGGTATAGCGACGGTAGGTCTGACGTTTTACAAGGTGCCACACTTCCGACGTTTAATGAATCGTCACACTTCCAACGGGAAAAAGCGTCGCTAGTCCGATGCCTTCAAACGTTGCTGGTCCTTGCCTTCAAACGTCGCTAGTCCAACACCTCCGAATGTCACTAGTATGGCGCCTCCAAACTTCGCTAGAACGATGGTCCTCTACGTTGGAATACTGATGCAACACACATTTTTTTTAAAACTATTCGTTGCTAGAGTGATGACACTACAAGGTCGGAAGACTGACAAAACCAAAAAAAATTATAAAAAGGAAGCATCGCTAGAGTGACAGTGCTAAAAGGTTGGAATACCGATGGCACTACGAACATTTAAAAAAAAAAATTTACGTCGGAATACTGACGAAAATAAACTATTTTATAAAAAAAAAATTATAAGAATTGGCTGTATCATATTGGTACTTTGATACTCAAAATCCACAAGATACTTGTCAATTACTGAAGCGGAAGATGACATTACAAGACTTGCAGCATAAGGAGAGAACTGACCAATTTTTTTCCATATCATTTGAATATAGGGAAGCTGGTTACCTGGCTACACGGGAATGGATTTTTTCTCCTAGTTCATTTGAAGAAATTGATGAGCCAAAGGATAAGGTAGTGCCAAGGCCCAGAACTATACCGGTAGTTGCTCGCAAGATGATTGCTCACACTTTTGTAAAGAGGATCTTGGTAGATTCATCCTCTGAGAAGCCTGATGTGGTTAAAAATAACGAGTTTCAATGTGTAGATGAAAATATGACAGAAAAATGCTTGAATCATGCATCATCAAAAATACAAAGAGTAGCACCACAACCTATAAAGGACAGTTGTGAATAGACACTTGCTACAGCTAAGAAAAGAATGATGGAAAAATACTTGAATGTAGATGTTTTATGCATGGATCACAAAAGCAAGGATAAGGTGTTGGATACAAAAGTTCCATATATATATATATATATATATGTGTGTGTGTGTGTGTGTGTGTGTGTGTGTGTGTGTGAAAATGGAGCATAAAAAATTGGGTGAGACATTACAGGATGTTTCCACAACACCACAAACTGCAAAGGTCAGATTGGGACAGTCACCTTCTACAGCAGATAAAAGAACGATGAGAAGGAACTTGAAATCGGAGGTTCCCTGTATAGATGATAAAATGACAGATAACAATGCAAACACAAGGGTTCCTTTTATAGATGAGAATATGACAAAGAAAGCCTTGACTACTTCATTTCAAGTTACATATGTGTATTTTTAGCCTGCAAAAGCCACTTTTGAATACAAACCTGCATCAACTTCTAAGAGAATGTTTGCCTAGGAATTGGGGCTTCCATTTGCAAATTGTCCTTCTAAAGGTGCTTCAAACTTAACAACAAGACATGAAATTGGAAGAAAAAATGTTTTGGATGTGGAAAGTTTTCTTGTAGGTATTCCTTCAAACAAGAATGCCTAACATGTTTCAAATTCAGGTGAATTTATATAGGAGAATCACTTCCTTGAAATCTCATTTGAGACCTGAGGAAAATTATTCAAGGGATGAGGTGGATCAACCCTCTATCAACAAGGCACTAAAAGTTCATCCTCAAAATCTTTCGTCAATGAAAAGGAAGTCAAATGCACATATTCCTAGAAGAACAGCCCAGAGGCTGTTTGCACAAGCACTTGGGATATAGACCATCTCTTAAACTAGAATTGAGGATAACCTAACTAGAAACTCAATTTTTTCGACCTCTATATCTTCATCTTCCAAGGGTCTTCGAAAAGGCCAGAAAACTGGATCTACATCTAATTCTGAAGATTCTAATGTATTAGCTTCGAGTATAGATATGACTATCTCAGCCAATAATAGGTCTCGAGTCTATGATACTGAGATAAAGTTGATAGAGTCCAATGATTTTGTCAACTGGAAAAGTTTAGGTTCTATTAGAATTGGGAGATAGGCCAAATACTGGATTCCAAATTCCTTGGAATCAATTCCTCGACATCCTAGTATAACAATAGGTTAATACCCAGCTCCACATCACCTTCCACTTCCTCTCCATGTCAGTGCCACGTTAGTGCAATGTTTTCACCATGTCATCACCACATCACCAATGAGCCATGTCATGATGATACACCATCTACCACATAGGTGTTCCACATCATTCTACTTCAGTGCCACAACATCATGAACCAAATAACAATGACATGTTATCTTCCATGTGGGTGTTCCACATACCAATGAATATATTATTGTTCTTCACTGCAAACTACAAGTCTAGGCTAAGGCAACTGTTCTCAAACATGGGCTAAGGTAACAGTTCCTTAGGTTTGAGCACTTTTAGGTTTTGAAGGAAGGTCAAGTCCACAAGTAAGTTACTAATCCGACCCTCCAACAATTTTTTTTCACTGGTCCAGGGTCTCCTCTATTGAAAAGTGTAACTGGGTCAGTCTTCATGTTGACTATGTAATTGTGCATTTATGTAAAGAATAATACAAAGATAATAAAATGTATTTTGTTGTACTTGCTTCATGGGTTTCATGAGCAAGATTTACTATGTAGATATACTTCTCCTTGATGTCATTAGGATTCATAAGATTCATTTTCATGTTAATAGAGTCATGTTACCCTTGAAAGAAGACTTCCAAAAGACAAGACATGGTCATCCTGAAAGTTGGCCTCATTAAATATATATTTGACATGTCGGCTTACATAAATAGGATGCATCCATTCAGGAAGTCATGTCGTCTTATTTATGGAGGCCTAACCACTATAAATAGCAACCTTGGCTCAGTCTACAAACAGATATTTTCGGACATCTTCTCTAAGAATTTCGGTGACCTATCTTTGAGGTTTTTCGGTGACAAGACAGAATTATAGTTCGGTGCATCTCTCATTTCGGATGGGTATAATAGTGATGGAACTTAGATAATATACAAAAATAAGTTTCGAATGATGAATCAGGAAAAACACAGTGATTACAGTTTGGATTGTAGCACAGACTTTCGACAACATTACAGTGACTCTTTCTTTATAACAGTGATGGAACTCGGATAATATACAACAAGAAGTTTGGGATGATGACTTAGGAAAAACACAGTGATTACAGTTTGGATTGTTGCACAGAATTTGGGCAACATTACAGTGACACTTTCATCACTATCTCAGCGTAATACATCAGTATATTTCGGTGACATATTCCAGTGCTTCCTCAGTTAATGAGTCAATGCTATCTCAAGTAGAATCTTGGTGCTCGATGTCACTTGGTGCTACTGTAACAATGATTGATGACATGTTCCAAAGATATGGCCTCATTTTTTGGAAGACGGAAGAAGTACAAGAGCCTCAGTCCTAGCCTAGGATATACATAGCATGAAGGAAGGCCAACACAACCATGATATAGTTATGGTGTTTTTCAGTGCAAAGATGATGTTCAATAATAGGTCTCGGCATCACAATGTTGTATGGTACGTGTAATCAAGGAGGATGTCTGTGTCTTGGTCTAGGAGAGGCAGTTTAGGTCAAGATTTTGATCATGGTCTTTGTTCTCATCAATTGAAGAATCTATAAGAATATATTTGCGGGTTTTCCCCTCAAGAGGAGGGGTTTTAGCCATGGAAAATTTTAGGGGCTAATATTAGCAGGTGGGCTAATTTTCCACGATTTAAAAAAAAAAGATTCGCCAATTTCCATTTTTTTATAAAAATGATTCGCCTAAATTTTACAATATAAAATTATTTTATGTTAAAAATCGCCAATATTATATAGAGAGTATATATAAAATCATTATAAATTTGAATAATTTCACAAATACATCAATAAAAATTTATAGTTTTCATATTAGGGACTAGTGAGATTCGCCAAATTTTTAAACTTCAAGATAATTTTTCATCCTTAAAATTTTCCCTAGTTTTAGCCCTGGCTTGGAGCCTAACTAATGTGTCACTGATATTATTGTTTTTCTGGTTTTTTGATGTATTGAACATAATCATAATTATGAACAAAGATAATAACTAAAGAAGTAACATAAACAGTTATCATATAAGAGAATTTGTATTAACTTTTTCCCTACCTAATTCTCAACATTCTCCATAGGTAGTTGTGCTACTAATCCAAGCTACCACAAATACCTATTCACTTGCTAATAGCTCGAGCTTTTGAGCATTCACAATTTTATAAGACAGGGATTCAAGCCTTACTATTGACTATTTGAGCTTCAGTACTATGTTCTTAAAGTTTATCACTCCACCAAGCCTTCTCCATTGAACCTTGAGTTAGGTCACTGCCAGTCCGAGCCTTCCTATTCACTGTTTGTTGTCCGAGCTTCTGGAGGTGACAGTCCAAAACAAAGGTAAGATACAATACTGTTCACACGTTGGCTGCCACATATTCGAGTTTGAGCTTCTCCAACACGTTGGCTCTTTTGATGCTTTACATTATTATAACTCATTATACATCCAAAATTCAAAGTATAAGAGATCTCCCACACCGCAGGTTGTTCAATGCCCTGCTATGTCTGTGGGAAATTTGAATATGTTTCAAAGTTTCAAACTGGAAGCCATAAGGTTAGATGGATGTAAAAAATGATATGTGATAAATAATTGGGTGCTATGTGCATATATGTTATAGATTTCACACCACAGAAACAACTAAGGGGTCAAGTAGATAGATGATTTGTTGGTGATACTTATAGAGAGATTTAATAGGCAACAACCTATCAGTTATAAATAAAATATGCATGCATGCACTAGCAAATAAATCATGTAAGAAAGGTGTCATTTTGTCATCTAATAATTAGAGTATAGATAACATAATATAGAGTTTGCTTGCATGCATGCAAGGGGTATGTTAAGTTCAGTTCTTTTTAAATACATTAAATATAATTTTTTGATAGATGTTTCCTATCAACAAGAGAAAGTGGGCTTGTGAAAGTAATCCTTTAGCTAAGATGCTACAACAGGTTGATCTACTTCATAACCATTCCTTTGGGATTGCATTGAACAACAGCTTGATAAAAAAAATCCTATGCTCAGTAATGCTGATATGGCATGCAGATCTATCACTTAGAGCAACATTTTGTCTTGTAAATACACTTCTTATTTTAATAGGAAATAACATTTAAGAACAGTGGTTTTAGAAAGGATACAATACCAGTTGCGGAGATCAACACTTCACCTTCACGAGGATGGTCCTCCAAAAATTTGGTTATATCATACACCTATGAAACATTGCCTAGAACAATCAATTGCATAGAAATACAACATGAATGAACCATATATACAACTACCATCGTTGCAGGAAAACATAAACTCAAATTAAATTTAACAAACTATATGTCTGGTTGGAGCTAAAAATCTAAAGCTGCCAATAGCAGCCTCAATATCCCATAAGTTACAATGCAATGTACATATGATACATAAAGAATTGATAATATCAGGCTCAAATAAAATCACTTTTTTCAGTTCATATTATAGAGCTCTTGAATAATTCCACCTCATCCCAACAATAAAGTGAACAGATACATTTAGTTGACAAATTGTAATCGTAACACTCTGCATGTAACATTACAATTAAAAAGGCTACATGAGACATCCTAATTGTAACACTGCATGTGGCGTTAGTAAGAGGTAACATGGAACTATTGAGGAGATGTCTTCTTTGTATTTTAGGAACCTCATCATCCATGCACATTCATTCAAAGTTTAGAATATTACATCCATCACTAAAGGAGTTATGTGAGTTATGTTCAGTTCTTATCTTTCTCAATCTCTGCTCATATCACTTATTGACTGAAAATCCACCTACTGAATTTGTACATGCCATGTGTCAATGTAGGTCACCCTATTATTTTTTTCTATTCAATATAATGCATAAAGGTGCCTAACTGTGGCTCACTAAATATTTTATTGAACAGAGTCAACAAATTGCTGGAAGGAGTCATAATATGGTAATTTTGGATCAATCCCAACTAAATACCCTCATATAATCGTGACTCCGACTTAATCTAGCCACATGTCAAATCCCTTACAAAAACTTAGACAACACAAGAGGATGGACAATATCCTATACTCTTTTACATCACACTGAACTCTTATTCTCATGGGAGCCAATTCAAATTAGGGACCATCTCTCATTTCACTGACAAATGAAAGAACATGTTCAAGAAAAATAAAAAGGTCTATTATTTAAACTAAAAAAATCCATTTTAACCTCAAATCTATCAAGCGCACAGTCTAACATATCCACTACCGGGCAACAATATTCTAACATATTCCATTTTAAGGTAGTGGATACAGTCAAACATATTATGAAGTAAGATCTTTGTGCAACATGGTTCGGTAGCACATATTACCTCATGAGTTCAAACACATTTTTTTATTACAATCCTTTTCAAATGCCCTAATTTGCAGCAATTAAAACATCCTTGAACATAATTTGAATTTCTCCCTCTTGCATCTTCATTCTTGAAAACTTTTGTATCCTTTCCTCCACCACCCTTGTCTTGGTTGATGAATAAACTCTCATCATCTTTGCATATATATGTTAATTGACTATATGTTACATGGATCTAGTCTTGGCTGATCATAAGTACTCCTTCCCTTAGTTTTTTCCTTTGTTGCAAGGGCATGTTCAATGCTTTCAGCAGTGTAAATTTAACATTTTCCTTGAGACAGAAGGCCATACAACTCATCAAATATTATATCTCAAACTGTTTGAAAAACATCGGTGAAAAATACTAAATACATGCTTGGTATATTGCCCAGGGTAACAGGATGATATTAGAGGTATACTCGATGAAAGTATCAAAAGCCAACATTTGCATTAAATGGAAGAGGAAAGAAAGAAATCATATGTACACACTACATAGTTAACAACTTAACATACATAAACCAAACATAGAAATGTGGGGGTACCAAAGGCATCTCCTGGAAAGGAGAGATGAAAAGAAAGAAGCTAAAATAACAAAATAACAAAATAGAGTGTTCTCTCAAGAAAATAAACCATAGACATTGAACTAGAGGACAATCTTGTGTCAGAGGAAACGAAGAACAAGAAATCATGTGACAGAAAGTTGACCATATCACAAACAGAGAGAAAATTTAAATCCTAAATTGCATAAGAATTAGAGAAGACCACATCACTGTAAAAGCACCAAAATTGAGCTTTATCAGGATACAAAGTGTTTGTTCCAACACATTTTCATGTAACCATGGATAATGAATTCACGATAAACACTAATGACAAGGAGAATAATGGAGAGGAGGTTGGCAGGAGATCCTACCCCAACATAGGGCATCCTATCGAATTCACTTCTACTTCACTTCTATGAATTCACGATAAATATTGCAATATTGTATCATTCTATAGAAATTTCCTTTATAAGGTGCAGTACTAAAATCATTCATGGTAAATGATAGTGAGTTATTTGAAATTAAACTGATGATTGCATGTGTTTTAAAGATGAAATGTCTCAGATTTATGCCAGAGAAGGCTCCCAATAATATAGCAGTCATTAAACATCAATATATTGTACCACTAGCAATTATGCCTCACATCCGTTTTTTTTGTAAACCTAAAGAATTATTCAATCTAAAATATGACTGTCTTTCCAGAACACAATGCATGCATTAGAACCAAGACTAAACATGATTACTTAAGTGGAGAAAAAAAAGTAAAAAAATACAAGTTTAAAACAACAAGGCTCACAGAATAGTGATCCATTTAGACCAATGCAGACTTGAGTGGTTAAAGTTAAACCAATCTACCAAAAATAGTGAATAAATGGGAAGCATATCCAAGTTTTGTGATATAAAAAACCAAGCAATTCTAGTTTAGGAAAATAAGCTTACTGTAAAATTGTACTTAATAAAGAAACCATATTTGAACTACTTTAGTCCAATCATATCGTACATACCTTGCCATTGAAGACAAAATATGACTAGTGTTGCTTGGATTCAGACAACTATATAATAACTTGTAAGCTGAAAATTCATGACAACAACCCTCAATGCCTTCAGCATATAGCCCTTGAAGCTGTGACTGACACTATACCATAACAATGTAGATATTTAATTAAAAAGGTAAAATAACACATCCTAGATCTAATTTAAGTTTTAACTATTAGGCCTGATAGTGCAGATTTTAGTCATTTTTCCATGTTTCATGTGGGCTCTTTTCATATATAAGACTATGAAATGTGCCAAGAATAGGACTTCTGTTGAGCTAAGAAGTTCCCTTATGTTTAAATTATATCACTACACTAACTTAGTTGTCTTAACTAAAACTTTGAGACTCGTCTCGGCCACTATGAACAAAGACAATGAAAAGTACCTTATAGGAGTCACAGAATGCTGGTAACATTCATAATTAGAGGCACAAGATAACTATATGAAGAGAAGGCATAACTCTAAAAAATAATCCTATGGATAATCCTAGAGGAATTAAGACAGAAAATTAAAGAAGAAAAAACTTTTTTTAGATGGCTTTGCAAATAGCATATGGAATCAGAAAGGATATGATATAGAGTCTAGACACACTAATCCTGTTTGAACATGGTTA
The DNA here is from genome assembly GCA_034641835.2 of Pinus albicaulis. NCBI lineage: Eukaryota > Viridiplantae > Streptophyta > Pinopsida > Pinales > Pinaceae > Pinus > Pinus albicaulis. The sequence goes on along the minus strand of CM076573.1, from coordinate 918,330,219 downwards.
CCAAAATGTGGACATTGTTTGAAACAAGACACTAATTTCCTCACAAAATTAAAAAGTAAAAATATGTCCATCAACTACAAAGAAAGACAAGATACAAAAGCAGCGGGTAAAAATTACATGATGCAATAATTCATACCTGGTTGTATTCGAGCATGTCTCCAGCCTCTAGAGCTAATTGAGCATGTGTTTCATAGACTTGCAACAATATATAAAAGGTAATTTCCAATCATTTATTACAATGTTTCGTTACTTTGATTCAATGACAAACACATAGATGATCTGGATTGAAGTAGTGGATACAGTCTAACATATGTGCTACCAAACCATGTGCCATTTTAACCATATCCACTACCAGACAACACAATTGGTAAATGGTATTTGAATTTATCTCAAATTGAATTCATTTATATTAATTTAATGAATAGATACATCAAAATAAGTTCATTTTAGGGAGTAACTTTATGGTGGGGCTCCAAAAGGTGTTTATTTTCTCAGGTTGTCAGAAACAGAGACTAAAAAGAGTGTGATGCTCACATTTTTACAAAAATCCTGAAGGAAACTGATGAACATATTAGAATGAAGCTACAATAGGGTAATGACAGTGCCTTAAACAATAGGCCTTCTGGAGCAAAAGCGGAGGAAATACATAAGCTTGGATTGTAACAATGTAACAGAGTGTTGAGCACATCATGTTTCAAGATCAAGTTTTGGGTTTCTTTATCTCAGCTAGAAAATTTATTCATCTTTTCCCATCTTGCTCTACCTTTGGTCCACAATTAATTGGTATCAACTCCTCAATATTGATGCCAAATTTGAAAAATTATCAAATTCCCAGTGCCCAAGGAGTGAACCTTCTATCTTGAGTAGTGGAAGGTATGAAAAAGGATTGCAAGACCTAGGCTGATGAATATTAACTTAACCTTATTATATTGAAACTGTTTTTAGAGTGCAAGATTTGGGCTGGCATTGTCAGTTGAGTTGGTGGCCTCCACATGCACCCATTATTGGGAGTGTCATTACACACTTGATTTGCAATTCATCAACTGCATGAAATTTTCTTTGGAAAGTCAAGACATTACAGATTCAACTATTCGACCATCATATCTTAATTCTAAGCTTAATCCTTAAATCAACATAGATATTTATCACCCTTTGCTGATTATATATTGTCTAAATTTAACTAACATTTTCAATTGATCACATATCAAACCCTAAGTAGTTCTTAAAAGCTTCTCTGATTCATTAATATCCATCAAACCTTTGATTTGCAAGAAAAACATAGAGAAAAGGATCATATTTTGATCCAAATCGTGACCATGTGCAACAAATGGTAACAAAATATCAATGATATAAATTTCAAATAAATCCTCAAGAGCACCACAACATTCTAACTCCAGACAATGATAGGGGACATCCCCAAGATTCACTTGGTTTTCTAAGTTCACTACTGCTTGCAGAAGTAATCAACTATCCACATAGAAAAGAAATGAGGTACAAACACTAGTACCTCAGATTTGTTAATGGAATAGCTAGCATTAAAGGTGGTTCCCACGTTGATTTATTAGTAAACTAGATAACAACCCATGTGATTAAAATTGTAAATAAGAAGAACAAGACAACTGTGGTGAAAGAACACACGATAAAGAATCATTTATGGATATTTGTCAATTCTTTGATTGCCAATCCTACATTTGAATCCCAAACCAAGGAGACACTGGCAACTCGTCAGAATAGCTTTCGTTCAAAGTGTGAAATCTCTCAAGAGTTTTTGAATAAAGTTTATAAATGTGGAGTTGTTGAGAACATATTATCATGGGCAGACTTCAACTTCATACACTCTTTCTGGACATCTCTACTCAAGATTACTTCATTTCTTGTTGAATTCATTACTCCTATTTTCAAGGAAACCTATAAAAATGGACGAGCATTGTATTTATATACCATGCCCGAGTGTGAATCATGGAGAGAATATCTGGGTGGATCAGCATCAGGATGGACCATAAAGTACTACAAAGGTCTCGGTATAAGTACTTTTAAAGAGGGCAAAGAATATTTTAAAAATTTGGACAAACATAAAAAATACTTCATGTGGATAAATGAGGAAGATGGAGATGCAATTGATTTTGCCTTCAACAAGATGAAAATAGAGGTCGGAAAGAACTGACTAAGACATTTCGAGCTGGGAACATATTTGGACCATACTGACACACTTATCAAGTACACTGACTTTGTAAATAAGGAACCGATCCTATTTTCCATGGCTGATTTTCAAAGATCCATCCCATCCATGGTTGATGGTTTGAAACCAGGGCAAAGGAAAATATTTTTTTTCTCTTTCAAGAGAAATTTTTTTATAAAAGCAAAGGTTGCTTAATTCTCGGGTTATGTCTCAGAGCATTCTACTTACCATCACGGTGAGCAGAGTCTTGCTAGCACAATTATTGGAATGGCACAAGATTTTGTTGGAAGTAACAACATTAACCTCCTAGCTCCACTTGAGCAATTTGGTACCAGAGCTCAGGGTGGAAAAGATCATTCAAGTGCTCGATATGTTTTCACATGCATGTCACCAATAACACACTTCTTGTTCCCAATAGATGATGGTGTACTCTTGGACCACTTGAATGAATATGTCTAAAATATTGAGCCAATGTGGTATGTGCCAATTATTCCAATGGTCCTTGTAACTGGAATGTGAGGGAATTGGAACTGGTTGGAGTTCCTTTGTACCTAACTACAACCCAAGGGAATGCGATAAGATGGATACGATACAATGGTGGTTATATCACTATAAATATAACAAGTAAGTATAAAAATAGTATATAAAAAAAAATGTCTCAATGTTTAAAAGCATGTTCAAACTTACAATCAAATAGAGGAAAAAACACATATGGAAAACTAGATAATAATCATGAACAAGCTTCATCTTGAATTATGAACTGTAAAGGAACTTACAAAATGTGACACTATGAACCTAGTCAAGTGCACAAGAAAAAATATCTTGGACATGACCCTAGTTGACAAGTTGTATTGCTCATGATGCAAGAGGATTTGTACCTGCACTTCCAAGTCATTCAAAATCCATAATTATCTATACAATAAATACAAGTAATATTTGTAGTAATTTTTACTCAAAGGTGCATTCTTATGATAATGTTAGAACATATGTTGAAAATTTCAAAACATACCTGAATAAGCTCCTCTTCATTTCAAGAACAATTTATTGGAGTCACCTGAACTTCGAACAAGCCTCCCACGATCTGAAAGAGTAGCAACTAAGTCAACAGTGAATTTTTTTCTACTACATTAGATCAAGGGAGGCTTTCTCCAAGATTAAATCTCTCCAATAAATTATTCTCTACTAAACAGGGCTAACCATGTGAAGGTGGAAGCTCTTATGGCCCTTCCCTCCCCCCCCCACTCCGTCACATCACTCTCAATTCCCGAATACCCACTCTATATTTCATTTTTTTATTTCATGAGAAGAAAAACAAATATTCAATAACTATTTAAAAATAAATTCAAAAAAAAGTACACAAGAAAACATTGAAAGTGCTTGGCATAAAAATAGTATGATAAATGAGTTTTTATATAACGCAAAAAGGGTTCCAAGTATGGTAACATTTGTCTTATAATAATACAATAATTTACATTATCAAATTTTCTTTTTCTTATTCCTACTTCTAAAGCTCCTAACTACATCATCTACATCATTGTTCTCTACTTCTGTTTCGTTCCTTTCCCACATAGCTGACCTAGTTGCGTACTCATGATATCTGTCTCATGCAGTGACGGGGCATCGCCTACAAAAACAAATAATATTAAATTTTAATTGTTAGTTTTTAAATATCATTGAAGAAGTTCGGTAATATTAATAAAAAAAATTGCAATGACATTATTTACCTAGTGCACCAATTGTCACCATTGGAACCATTGCCTTGTGTTCTTCTCTGGTGGTAGGATGATCAAGTACAACATTCTCTGTCATTTAAATAAAAAATGTTATAAGGACACAACCCTCAAGGTATAATTATAAAATATTATAAGTAGAAATTAATTAATGTCGTGGCCCTCACTGATAGTAGCATTTCCAACCTGGTCCCCACTAGAATGATTAGGTTGCAAATGAGGACCATGTACTTTTGGAAATATTTCAGTCTCAATGCACTACTCTACAACTAGGTTATTTGGCTCGTTGAAAGTGTTGCTCCCCTGATTTAAAAAAAATTGTTAGACATTAAATTTATGGATGAAAACAAACATATTGAAAGCTTAACATTTTACCTTATCAGGCATTCTGGATCTTGGGACTTGTCCCAAGCTTCTACGAAGTTCAACTATGGAAAGCGATCTCTCTTTCTTCCTTTGTGGTTTATGTTCCAAATTTTTCACCCACATCACATATGATTGTGTATTTTTAATGTTATTTGATGGGATTACAAAAATGTTGGAAGGCGATACAATTAATTATAAGATGTTTAGCTACTTACAATTCTTGGGGCTAATTTCAAGTAGTCACCCTGGCCTAGCTTGTGATGGCATTTTATTTTCAATCCTAGCTTTGGTTGCCTTTGAGGTGTCAGACAACCTATCACCAAAATATTGAAGTCAGTTGTGTAGCACACTTATATTTTAGACATAGATAAAATTAAAGCTATTGGATTAAAGTTGTAATTTACCTTGCGGGTCTAGTTAGCATTTTTCCTTATTTCTTGGCCTTTTTCTCTTTTCCGCCATCAATGAGTGCTCTCCACTACCTCTCTGGAACTATGAGAGGATTTTCATATCTAGAGTTAATTTGCAAGTGCATCCTATAGGTGTCCCGGATATATTTCAGATATTTTCCAACTGCCTAGGCGACCGTTGTTCTATCAAATGTGCCCATCTCAAAAAGGCCTTCTGGATAATCTAGAAGTTATTTTTTTTAGGTTGTAATTCTGGGAATTCCACCTTGTGCATATGGTTGGGCCAAAAATTACCAATGCCTTGCTCTCCAAGGCCCTATAGAAATCATTGTATCCTACACAGAAAAAAGATATTATCATTAATTTAAAAATAATAATCATGATAAAAATATGTTTTAGATAGAGTATATGAAATAGTTAAAATATTAAAACTTACCTGGGAGTTGTACTTGCTTTATAGGAATACCTTCATTTTTCACCAAAATCATGCTCAGAATGGTCCTTGTGGATGTGACACGTGTAGCTCCAGGAAATGCAATAATAAAGTTGGTCATACCAACCTTATCACTTCCAACACGTTAAACAGTTCGCTGTGTGTCTTCTTGGGCCGGGTGCATTTCTTGGGTGCTACCTAAAGGCATAGAGGGTGTGTGAGAGGGTTTCTCAGGAATATTTTTCCTTTGTGTCCCACTACCACCAACACCGGGGACATTAGGTCCCAAAATATGTTACATACAAAAGATTTTTTTTGTTAGTTTAGTTAATGTAAAAATTAAAAATCAACCTATCACAATTGATCTCATGCAGAACAATAAAAATATCCTTTTGATTTTTTTTTATTACCTTATATGTTTCTAGCTAGGTCATAACTTGTCTTATCCTTTTTCCTAATTCAGGTGTTTGAGGCACAATGTCTACCAAATGCTCAAGTTCCTTGGTTGCTTTTAGCACCTTTTTTCGCAATAACATCAGTGGACATGGGGATGAAGACAAATTTTCCTCGTTGAGGGAATAATCATGTGCACCATGGCCAGGCATCTGCATATTTGAACAAAATTAAAATTATTTCAATTATTTAAAGAACTAAAATACGTGAAGATAGAGCAAGGCTGGCACTTTACATGTTCTTCGGCTGGCCCCTTTCCGCGATCATGCTGCCACATTATAAAATAATAAGAAGCATGAAATTTATAAAAAAAAATTGTTAAAGATAAAGAAACTAATAAGAAACTGAAAGCGTTATTTGTTTACCTGTCCTGAGGTTGTTCATGTACTTCCACGATCAGTATGCCACATTGAAATAAAATTAGCAATGTGAAAACTTGAACACAAAAAATGAAAACTGAAATAATTTCTAATTTACCTTTCTAATGTTGGGTTTGTGTTATATTCTTTCCCATGGGCGGACCCGCCCATGGTTTTGTGCATGGGTTCGCACATGGTTTTGGGGCATGATGGTTTTCGGCCCCTGGTATTTTGTAGATCTGTTCAAGGGAACTACGATTATGTTTTAGTCCAGGGTTAATGGATTGGGGTTTATGTATGCTTCGGCATGTATATATATGTGTTGTAACACTAAAAGGAATATAATGAAAAATCAATCTGGTCGTCTCGATTTGGGATGCAGGGGAAAATCTTTGTGTTTATCTGTTTATGTTTTATGCTCTCGCTATTGTTTATTTTCTATTTTTAAGATTTGTTTGCAGATAATTTCTATACAGGGTTAAAACCTACATTTGGTATCAGAGAAGTTTCGGCTTCAAGGGGATGCCTTTGCTGCTGAGGGGTTTTTTGCTCAGGGTTGAGGTAGACCCTTTTTAGTGAGAGATCTGCGGGATCGATTCTTTTGGTGAAAGAAGATGGCGAGCGGAGGGAAGATAGAGATCGAGAAATTTAATGGTCATAGTTTTGAGTTATGGAAGCTCAAGATGGAGGAACTGCTGGTGGATAAGGACCAGTGGATCGTGATAGATCCAGGTACTAAACCAACAGAAATGTCAGATGAAGACTGGAAGAAGCTGGATCGGAAGGCAAAGAGCACAATACAGTTGTGTGTCTCAGATTCAGTATTGTTGAATGTATATGGGGAAGCTACGATGAAGACCTTGTGGGACAAGCTAGGGACTTTGTACCAATCTAAGTCTCTGGTGAATAAATTGTTCCTGCGGAAAAAGCTGTATAACCTAAGGATGAAGGATGGAGACTCGGTGACAAAGCATCTGAACGCCTTCAATACTATGGTAAGTCAGCAGTCATCTGTTGATATTAAAATCTCATATGAAGATAAGTGCATCAGTTTGTTGTGTTCTCTACCAGACTCGTGGGACAGTCTGGTTATTGCAATAGGTAGCAATACAACTACCTTGAATTTTGATGACATTATCTCAGCCTTGCTGTCGAAGGAAATGAGATGGAGAAATATGGAGGGTCAAAATGGAAATGCCTTATCTATATGAGTAAGGTCCCAGAACAGAAACAAGAATAAGGTTTCAAGTGGGAGATCTAAATCTAGAGGGAGATCTAAATCTCCTGGAAAGTTTGTGAATGTGTGCTGCAAATGCAGAAAGGAAGGGCACTACAAAAAGGACTGCAAATCTAAATCTCTTGAGAAAGGAAAGGGATCTGATGAAGTTCCTTCTACAGAGGCAAAAACCACTTTGGATGAAGGTGGGGATGTGTATTTGGCTTCTTCTTCAAATACACATGTAGATCATGAGTCATGGTTGATTGACTCAGGTGCATCCTTTCACTTCACTCCTCATAGGGAGTGGTTCTGCGAGTATGAGAAATATGATGGCATTGATGTCTTCCTAGGTGATGATAGGAAGGCCAGAATCGCCAGACATGGAAAATTCAAGATGAAGCTGCAAGGTGGAAGGATTAGAACACTTCCTGGTGTTCTTCACATTCCTGCATTGGCTATAAATCTGATTTCTGTAAGCAAGATGGATGATGCAGGTGTAAAAACAGTGTTCGAGAAAGATACCTGTAAGATGGTTTGGGGAGCACTGGTATTAATGCAGGGAGTTTGGATTGGAACTATGTACAAGCTTTAGGGAAACACTATTATTGATGGGTGTAACAATTCTGTGGTTCCCGAAAGTGGAGTGGAAAGCCTAGCAGTCTCTGGAGAAAAGACCATGCTATGGCATCAAAGGCTTGGACATATTGGAGAGAAGGGCCTTTAGATACTACATGGAAATGGTATGGTAGACGGTATGTCCAATAGCTCTCTGGATTTCGATTTCTATGAACATTGTGTGTATGGGAAGCATAATTGGGTGAGTTTTCCTTCTAGTGCTAAGAGGGCGAACAAAATATTAGAGCTTGTGCACAGTGATGTGTTTGGACCTGTGTCGGTTCCATCACTGGATAAGTCTGTGTACTATGTTTCATTCATAGATGACTTCTCAAGGAATACATGGATATATTTCTTGAGGAATAAATCTGAAGTCTTTGAAAGATTTAAAGAATTTAAGTCTCTGGTGGAAAACCAGACAGAGAAGAAGATAAAGGTGCTGAGGACAGATAATGGTGGGGAGTTCTGAAAGAAGGAATTTGAAGATTTCTATAAGAAGTGTGGTATAGCACGATAGAATAATACTCCATACACACCTCATCAAAACGGATTTGTAGAAAGAATGAACAGAACGCTAATGGAAAAGGCAAGAAGCATGCTCAGTGGTACTGAGTTAGGACAAGAATTCTGGGCAAAGTCAATGGAGACTGCATGTTACTTGGTTAACAGATCACCTTCATCAATGTTGGAGGATAAACTCCACATGAGGTATGGACTATTAAGAAACCCTCTCTTTCACATCTAAGGGTATTTGAATGTGATGCGTATGTACATGTTCCAAAGGATAAAAGGAGCAGGTTGGATAATAAATCTGAAAGGTGCATCTTTATTGGGTATAAGGATGGTTTAAAGGGTTACAAGCTTTCGAACCTGGAAACAAGGAAGGTTGTTTACAACTGAGATGTGGTGTTCAGAGAGGTGAAAGATATTGTTAAACATGAATTCCTACCAAAGGAACCTAAGAAGATAGAGTTTGAGCTAAAGGAGGATGAATTAGACTCTACAACAGAAGAAGACTCAGAAGAGGAAGAGCCACAAACTCCAGTTGTGAGAAGATCAATTTGGGAAATATGACAACTAGAAAGGTATAGTCCATATGTTTTATGTTCAAATTTTTATTTAACTATAACTGATGATGATCCTAGAACCGCCAGGGAGGCAGTATATTCAGAGGATGGAAAACTCTGGAAGGAGGCCATGGTTGATGAAATGGCATCCTTACATAAAAATGAGGCATGGGATCTGGTGGAGTTGTCGGCTGGAAGGAAGCCCATCAAGAGAAAATGGGTGTTTAAGAAGAAGAGGAATGTAGAAGGAAAGGTGGGGAAATACAAAGCTCGATTGGTAGCAAAAGGTTATTCCCAGGTGTCGAGAATTGATTTTGGTGATATTTTTTCTCCTGTTGCCAAAGTTACTTCTATTAGATTACTTTTATCTGTTGCTGTTGCATTTGATTTTGAGGTAGAACAGATGGATGTGAAGACAACATTCCTTCACGGGGATCTAGAAGAGGAGATCTACATGAAACAATCTAAAGGATTTATGGTGAAGGGGAAGAAAGAGTTGGTATGCAGGTTAAAGAAGTCTCTGTATGGGTTAAAATAGTCACCAAGGATGTGGTATCAGATATTTGATACCTACATACGGGGACTTGGCTTCACCAGAAGCAAGGAGGATCACTGTGTTTATTTTAATTTAACTGTGACCGCGTTATTTATTTGGTATTGTACGTGGATGATATGTTGTTGATTGGAAATGAAAAAGAAATTATCCAAGATTTGAAGGCCCAACTGTTCTCCAAATTAGACATGAAGGATCTTGGTGCTGCAAACTATATTTTGGGAATGGAAATTAAGATAGATCGGGAAAAGAGGAAGCTCTGGTTAAACCAGAGGAAGTATGTCGAGACTATATTGCAGAGGTTCAATATGCAGGATAATAAACCGGTGAATGTTCTGATTCCTGTAGGTACAAAGTTGTCTACTAAACAGTTTCCCAAGACACAAAAAGAAGAGTAGGATATGTCTTGTGTTCCATATGCAAGTGTAGTGGGTAGCCTGATGTATGCAATGGTATGTGCTAGACCAGACATTGCACATGCAGTGGGAGTATTGAGCAGGTTTATGTCAAACCTAGGGAAAGAACATTGGATAGTAGTGAAGCGGGTTTTCAGATATTTGTGTGGCACTAGTGATTATGGCTTGTGCTACCAGGGAAGACCAGGATTGGAAAGAGTGTTGGACATTCGTGGCTTTGTTCATGCATAATGGGCTGGAGATTTGGACCAAATAAGATCTAGAAGTGGGTATGTGTTTAGCCTATTTGGAGGTGCAGTCAGTTGGATGAGTAAAAGACAGTTTGTAGTCGCTCTTTCAACTACAAAGGCAGAATACATGGCAACCACTCATGCAAGCAAGGAAGCAGTTTGGTTGCAGAGATTGTGTTCAAGTATGGGGTTGGTGTAGCAAGCTATAAGGATAGACTGTGATAGCCAAAGTGAAATTTTCTTGGCTAAGAACCCTGCTTATCATTCAAAGACAAAGCACATTGATGTTCAATACCACTTTGTGAGATATATGGTTGAAGCTAAAAGGGTGTTGCTGGTAAAGGTGGACACTTTGAAGAATGTTGCAGATGCATTGAAAAATTCTGTGAGCACTCAGAAGTTCTCTTGGTGTAGAGAAACAATGGGTGTTGCAAAGCTGGGCTAATGACTCAACTCCCTTGTGGCCCTTTGTGGAAATAAAACAACAAGTGGGAGAATGTTTGGTTTGTGTTATATTATTTCCACAACTAGTCACGCGCGGGGGGGTAACAAGGGGGGCGATAGCCCCCCCTGTACGTTGCGTTGGGAGCAACATATGGGGGGTTTCACAGGGGGGGAGGTAGCCCCCCTTGTCAGGGTTCGGGGTAGTGCCCCGGAAAAATTTTTTGGTCCTTATTTTTTGGTGGGTGGACCCGCCCATGGTTTTGTGCATGGGTTTGCACATGGTTTTGGGGCATATTGGTTTTTGGCCCCTGGTATTTTGTAGATCCAGTCAAGGGAACTATATTTATGTTCTAGTCCAGGGTTAATGGATTGGGGTTTATGTATGCTTCGACATGTATATATATGTGTTGTAACACTAAAAGGAATATAATGAAAAATCAAGCTGGTCTTCCCAATTTGGGATCCAGGGGAAAATCTTTGTGTTTATCTATTTTATGTTTTATGCTCTCGTTATTGTTTATTTTCTATTTTTAAGATTCGTTTGCAGATAAATTCTGTACAGGGTTAAAACCTACTTCTAATACATAAAATTTTTGCATTAAAGAGTACAACTTTACCATCATATGACATTCAAGTTTAAAGAGAGTAAAAAGTAAATTAGAAATATTAAGACAGTGTCTTCTCTAAGTTTTCATATCAACATACAACACAATAAGTTAGAGCCGCATTTATAAGGAGGGGAAACCAATATGGCCATGCCTTGGCTCCATGATGTATGATTCTTGAAGTGTCCCTTTTCAACTGCGATATTGTTAGGGATAGGCCATATCCTTAACATGAGTGTATCATGGGATGGGTCCTCTATTGATTCATGCCTTAAACTTTGGTTTCGTGGATATAAGTCATATAAAGCATTGTCGTTCTATGTCATATGGGGCATATGGAGAGCAAGAAACACCGTTGTCATATGATGCTAGAATGAGAACACTAGAGATAGAGATTGGAACTAAGAAGAAGGTTCAAGTTGCTTGTTAAATAGAAGGGTTTCAAGAAAAATATCCTTAAGAGGCCAGGGAAAGAGTTGAAGCACTTTTTTATTGCTTCAATAAGGGAGTAAGAATTGAGTGCAACTAAGTTTATAGCTAAACACTTCACACTTGTGAAATAGTGAGAGGTGACATATTCAGAGAAGAAGATAATGAGAGATTGTTTCAGATTGCCGTGGACTGTGTGCAAAGTCCAAAGTAGCAGAGGTGGCTTCCAATAAATGATATTGATGACACACTAGTGAAATGTCTCACCGAGTGTGAATAAGGCATCATTGATGATGCTAGTGAGATATTGGAAGAAGGTCACCGAGGAAAAACTGGTAGCAAAAATACTAGAAGTGGCTAGATGGCCTTTCATATTTAAAGTGGGTGAACTTTATATAAATCAAAAGAAGAATAAAAAACAAAATGTCCAACAAAAATAAGTCGGTGTAAGGACTGCATATCAAAATCGAGAGTAGAAAGAGAAGGTGTGCTAAAAACCATTATGTGAGACCGTCATAATGGAAAATGGGAACAATGATGTTGAGGGAAAAGATAAACCATGATCAAAAGGTATTATGCAAAGGAGTGAAGGTGAGGATGAGGGTGAAGAGGAGATACTTATCAAAAGTCTCATGGACTATGGGGGATCTCTAGGAATAGAAAATGACACTAGGAGTATTTGAAAAGGCTTAAAATATCCAAAAATTTGAAATTAATGTGTTTTTTCATGTGCAGGTCATGAAGATCATGACGGGAAACAATTACTACAAATTTGCATAAAGAAGGAAAGGTTATGGAGTTTCCTTTAGGAGACACAGAAAAAAATAGAGTTCTAAGGCTGGCATCTGGACAAGTTTAAGTGAAGAGCTCATGGAGCGTGATGTAGAAATTTTGTTAGTGGAAGAAATGAATGGATGAAAAAGGATGAGATAAAAAAAAAATTCAAATCAATTTTTTTGATTTGTATGGAATTTAACTCATTTTATGATAGGATAGTTGATTTAAAGGTATGCATCTAGCATGCTAAGCTGAAGTTGGAAGAAAATAAAGCTGCAAAATTTTGATGATAAGAATTTGATAAAGCTTTTTCAACCCACAACAAAGAGAAGACCATGAGCACACACTCAAACAAAAATGGAAATTTGGGTGCAAAGATTTTAAATGATGACAAAGAACCTTACATTTTTATATCTAAAAAATTACATCTAGATATAGGTTTCAATAATGATGAGGGACGAAAACCACACATAGTTGGCATGATATCTTTCCAAGGAATTGAAGGAAGAAGGGAACTTGAATTTGTCATAATGGAGGAAGAGGAAAATTTGTCTCATAAAAGTCACCAGTGGAAAGAAAAGAACTGCTGAAGAGGACTTCAGAAGATGCTGGAAGGGCTCATCTGTTTAAAAATGACATGTTTTATGTAAACATAGATTTGTTAGTACTGAAGGTTGAAAAGATTGTCCTCGTGGAAGATGAAGAGCAGGAAAATTTATTCAGAAGAGACTAGAATTGGTTTATCAATGAAACAAAAGTTGTGCATATGCACAGAAACAACATTTTTTTTGGGGACCCTAGAGGATTTATCATATTTACCAAGAGGTCAACATTTTTCATTAAGGGATTTTAATGCATAGGCATCAATGCTAACTACACCTTTTATTTTAAGGGCCCAATAGTGATATGTAAATTGTAGATAGATTTTTATTTTCTCATTTTATTTAGAGGGCTTTGTAATAGGGCCAACTTTCCTGGAGGAATCCAGATTGGCTAGTTGTTAGGATATTTTGATGTAGATTTTTGAAAATTTGATAATTGTCCAGCTTAGGTAAAACAAATTTCTAGTTATTTTTTTTTGTTATATTTTCAGCTATTAGAATTACATATCTAGTGCTTTTGCACATGAGTTTGGAAATAAAAAAGATAAGAGCTCCAGAAGCAAGCATGAGAAATTCCCCTTCACATACCTTCGTGTTTAATTAATGAACTTGTTATGATTTTATGTGTCCATATTTCTTGTCCATGTATGTAAATTTGTTATTAGTATTAGAATGTGCCTTGAGGACGTAGATGTATGGAGTATACAGTGGCAATAGAGAAGAATAGACCACTAGATGTATCAAGCTAGAGTTCAATTTTGAGTAAGAATAAACAATTAAGGATGAGAGGGAAGCGTAATCCATATTCTTAAAGTGAGAGGAAGTATTGATTTGAGAGGATTTGTTCCAATGCAGAATCTTGGGGGTTGGTTGTGGTGGTTCAATGAAGGACTAAGAAGTTCAAGTATTTACATTCCTTAAATTGTCAAAAAATTTTACTGATCTGGATTTATGCAGGAACGCAATAGAATAAACATATAACCATAAATACAGAGATGCAACAGAAATAACACTTCATTTCATTAATATCAAAGAACTGAAATTTTCTTACAGACAGAATGGAAATAAAACTAGCTCTCTGAGAAGAGATGTGGAGGCTACAGGCCTCTGAACTGAGTTACAATGAGACTCGAGGGCCTATTTATTATTTAGAAACAATGGGAAATCCTAAACAGCCAAAACCCTAACCCTAGGAGATGAAGCGCCAAAACTATGGGCCCCGTTTGGGTAAATTGGTGTTTCAACTTCCCAGGGGCGTAACTTTGGCATACGATCTCCGTTTGACGCGTACCATACCTCGTTAGAAAGATCTATCCAAGGAATACAAATTTGGAATGAGCAACATCCATCCATGGACCCATGTTGCTCTCCATTTTCCCAAAAAACGTCGTTTAGGGCCTCAAAACGGCTCCGGAAGTTTAGGACCCGAAAAACTGCTAAAAATAGTAAACTGTGCCGAAACTGAAAAACTGAAATAGACAATGGTGGAGCCCCAAGTGGAATAGGGGGGTGACCACCAATATCCACCTGGATCATTCCTCCCCCCTTAGGAAGCAATGGTCCCCATTGCGTTAAGTTCCTCCATGAGATGAGGAAATTTCTGCTGAACTTGGTCCCCGGTGAACCACTTTCCTTGGTGCAGGAGTTGGCCAGCTTTGACAACCCGATACAGTTGGATCTGCTGTTGACGAGTGTTCTTGATTTGCATGTCCATGATACAATCTGTGGTGGCCTGTTCCATGCAGTCTGGGTTTAACTCTGTTGGTGTGAGTTGTTCTGCAATGTCCGAGGTGTCCAATAGAGGTGGAAAGTAAGGACGAAGGCGATCCACATTGAAGACTGGGTGCAGACCAAGGAATGGTGGAATACTAAGCTCGAAGGCATTGTTACCTACAGCCTTGGTGATGGTGTACGGCCCGTATCGGAGTGGGCGAAGCTTGCGGTGAGGTCCCGTGAGGCGCTCCTTCTGCAAATGTAGCCATACTTTGTCGCCCACCTGGAAGTGGTGTGGCACCCGGTGTTGATCATGGCGCTGCTTGTACTTCGCATTGGATCTGTCCAATATATCATGAACCTGTTGGCGGATGTGTTGAATGCGCTCGATGAAGCTACTTGCTTTGTCAACTTTAGACTGGACATGAGCTGAATCGGCCTGAGCAGCTGCAAATGGCATGGCTACGTCAATGGGACATAGTGGCTGGAATCCCAAGCCCACCTGAAAGGGGCTATGGCCGATTGAACTGTGGAGAGCTCGATTATAACTATGTTGTACATAAGGGAGGCTCTCGTCCCATGTGTGAGGATGCTTTGAATTGTACATGCGCAGAATGTGTACAATCATTCTGTTGACGACCTCTGTCTGGCCATCTGTTTGGGGATGGAAAGCTGTGGACTTGGTGAGCTTGGTATCCAACATCGACCAGAGGCTGGACCAAAATGTGCCGAGGAACCTGCTATCCCGATCTGATATGATAGACTGTGGGATCCCAAAGTGCACCCACACTCGTTCAAAGAAGAGTTTAGCAGTGGCTTCTGCTGTGATATTCTTCTTGCAGGTTGCCATAATGGCCATCTTCGAGAATCTGTCGACGACCACAAAAACACAACATTGCCAAAAGAGAAACTTAGGCAGAACCCAGGCGGAGACATTTCCAAGAACACCAGGTGTGGAGGCAGCAGGCTGCTCACATAGTATGAAATGCAAGAAAGGCAGGGATTGAGTGCTTCAGAGGCCTTAAACAAGAACAACTTCCAGGATCAAAACTGGTTTTCACCCGAAATGCCCAGCGACTCGACTATAGTGTGCTTCCATATCATCTTGGCACGCTCGCTTGAAGGAACACAAAGGTGTCCCATGCGACATAAAAGTGCATCTTGGAGGTGAAAATTTGGAACTTGCGTACCCCCCAGGAGTGCCTTGTAAGTTTGGCCGAATTCTGGGTCACTCTCATAGAGAAGTGGCCAATCATAAGTCTCGTGCCCACAAGCGTTGAGTACAGGGGCACTACGATTGTGTATCGTCGAGGCGGCCTGGCAATATGATTATGACACTGTACTTTTTAAATGAACCATGGCATGCGTGGACCACCGATGGCGATTGCCTAGGAGGAGCAGCAACTGACACTGCAGGAGCGATGAGGTATGTGGATGATTATTTCTTCTCAATGTAATGCTTCCATTTTCTCGACAAGCTTACGTGAACACATTTTTTGTTGCAGTGGATACTTATGAACTGCACGACACAATGTCTCACCGTGAAATGCCATCGGATGTCCCCTCGTCGAGTAAGAACTACCCTGTCAGTACAGTCAGCACCGTTCCCGATCTTCAAATGGTCACAAAGTCTCACGGGGGGTGAGCGACTGGGCAAGCAGTCACAGGGCGATGCATTCTCGTGAATGCCTTCGTTGAGGTTCACCAAAACACAATTTTTCTCGCTTCCTCCTCGGTGATCACCAGAAGCCATGGGATATGAGAGAATCCCAACACGAATCTACGGTAGAAATTAGCTAGACCCAGAAAGCTGCGAAGCTCTGTTATAGTAGTTGGGGCCGGCCAATCCCGAATGACTTGGATCTTGGCTGGATCCACATGCACCCCCCTTTCATCAATAATGTATCCCAGATATTGAACCTGGGTCATGCCAAACGTGCACTTCTCCAAATTGGCACACAACTCGTGTTGCCGCAGTGTTTGGAGGACTTGTCGGATGTGATGAAGGTGCTCTTCCCAAGTCTTGCTGAAGATCAGAATGTCATCCAAGTACACCACTACGAATGAGTTGGTGAATGGCTGCAAGATGTCGTCCATCATCCTCATGAAGGTTGCAGGAGCATTCGTCAACCCGAAAGGCATGACCAGCCATTCAAAAAGGCCTTCCTTGGCTTTGAAGGTAGTCTTCCACACATCAGAGGGTTCAATTAGTACCTGCTGATACCCAGACATCAAGTCGATCTTTTTGAAATATTTTTCACCTTTGAGTTGGTCCAAAAGGTCATCAATCCGTGGGATTGGGTACCTATTCCGGATAGTGATCTTGTTCAGCGCCCGATAGTCAATACAGAGTCTCCACGTCCCATCCTTCTTTTGTACCAACACGATCGGGCTCCCACGGGGCGATGAACTTGGTCTGATGTGACCTTTCTGCAACAGCTCCTGAATCTGCCTCTTGATTTCATCATTTTCCAGAATAGAGCGTCGATAGATCGGTCCATTGGGTAGTGGCGCACCTGGGGTCAGATCAATCGGGTGCTTGACCTGGCAGTGCAGAGGAACCCCTGTGGGTGAGGTGAATATGTCCCCATACTCCTCCACAACCTTATCCATTTGTTGTTGTTGTGCAGAGGAGCCATGTCTGGAGGTCGTGGCCACAGTCTTCTTCTTGCCCTGGGGGCGGATCATCAGGAAAACGAATTTCCTGGTTTGGGAAATGAGCTTACTACATTGTTTTGCAGTAACCAAAGAGATAGTGGTAGGAGGTGGTACCTCTGGTATCCTGTACAACTTATTTCCCAAAGTAATAATAACAGCACGAGGTCGAGACTCATACACAGCATGACGCTTCCACAAGTATGGTTGTCCTAATAATACATCAGAAACATCAATAGGAGCAACATCACATAATACCTCATCCGTGAAGGGCTTGATGCTATAGGGAAGGCGACACTGCTGGCTGACGCGAAGATCTCGTCCTTGGTGAAGCCACCCGATGGTGTATGGATGTGGGTGAGCCGTGGTCGGCAAGCCCAACCGCTTCACGGCGTCTGCTGAAATGAGGTTCTTTTGGCTCCCATTGTCGACAATGAACTGTATCGAGGAGCCCTTTACCCACATCTGGGAGTGGAAGAGACGTTCCTCCTCCTCTGGATCTTCCGGTTCCTCCTTTTGGATCTTTGTAGTGGCAACAGTGGCATTGGGCTCCACATCAATAATCTGTTTCCCTTTTTCATTCGCCTTTTCAGGTTCTGATTCGGAGTCAGAGCATGCATCTGACTCAGAAGCCCTCATCTTGGCCACTAGTGACTGCTTGGCCCGACACTCACTTGTGTTGTGAGTGGAGCTCTTATGGAACTCACACCACTTTCCCGTGTCCTTCTTTGGCTTTGCGGTGCTGTTCTTTTCTTGTGGCTTCAATGAGTTGTCTTTAGCCACCATGCCTTGGCTCTGTCCTTTGTTCTGCGGTTTGGAAGCACCTTTCCTTGCTTTTGATTCGCAGATCCAAAGTCTCGCTTCTTCTGCTTTAATTTCTGCTCAATCTTGGTAGCATACCGATATGTCGTACCAAGCGAGGAGATGTCAAGGAACTCCATTTCCTACTGAATGTATCTGTGCAGAAAGCTGCGATACTTTAGCACCAGATGTTTCTCTGAATCTTTGATACCCAACTTTGTGCGCAGGGTATGGAACATATTCATCACCAGCAGACATTCGTATCCTTTTCATATCAGAAGATGGTCCATTGTATGTACTTGTCCTCATAGCTCCCCACGGGATAGTATTGTTCCTTAACGGCGTCTCAGAAATAATTCCAAGTTGTTACGGCCGAGAACAGAGAGGGTTCTGTCTAGTCCTTGTTCCCACAGTAGGTTTCCCACCAGTCCTTAACATGGGGGGTATCTTTGAGGAGTGCAAAAATAATCTTCTCTCGGTCTGAAAAGTCATGAACCAAGAAATATCCTTCTAACAGATTCAATCATCTATCTACGGCATCTGCATCTATTTGACCCTCAAATATGGGAATGTCAAAATTTACTTGTACCTTAAAAGGAGACTCGCCTCCAGAGAGGCTGCTGGATGTAGATGCGCCGCCGGTGGGTAGCTGTTGAAGGATCTGAGCAAAGTTGTCCATCATCGCGTTCCTTTGTTTTTGGAGGGCCTCCTCAAGCAATATTTTGATAGGATCTGCTACTCCCTCATCTTTCTTTTCATCCCCCATGGGCGTCCGTCGAGGTTTGCGAGGCTGATCTTGCAAAGGTTACACCAGATCGAGCCCTAGCTCCTTATACCCTGACCTCGTTGGGGACATGCAAAGAAGGATCGAGAAAAAGAAGACCGCTCTGATACCACTGATCCGGATTTATGCAGGAACGCAATAGAATAAACATATAACCATAAATACAGATATGTAGCGGAAATAACACTTCATTTCATTAATATCAAAGAACTAAAATTTGCTTACAGACAGAATGGAAATAAAACTAGCTAGGGCACTGGTAGCTATCTCTGAGAAGAGATGTGGCAGCTACAGGCCTCTGAATTGATTTAAAATGAGGCGTGAGGGCCTATTTATTATTTAGAAACAATGGGAAATCCTAAACAGCCAAAACCATAACCCTAGGAGATGAAGTGCCAAAACTATGGGCCCCGTTTGGGTAAATTGGTGTTTCAACTTCCCAGGCGCGTAACTTTGGCATACAATCTCCGTTTGACGTGTACCATACCTCGTTAGAAATATCTATCTGAGGAATACAAATTTGGAACGAGAAACATCGGTCCATGGACCCATGTTGCTCTCCGTTTTCCCAAAAAATGTCGTTTAGGGCCTCAAAACGACTTCAGAAGTTCAGGACTCGAAAAACTGCTAAAAATAGTAAACTGTGCCAAAACTGAAAAACTGAAAGAGAGATTGGTGGAGCCCCAAGTAGAATAGGCGGGTGACCACCAATATCCACCTGGATCATTTACATTTTTTTCTCAAGGAAATAAATAAATTGGACAGATTATTTGGGTAGGAATTCTTTGAAAAAGAGTTCAGCTCATTATTTTGAATCTTATTGATTCTTATAGGGAAGCCGAACAGTGCAAAAAACTCTGCAATCCATAAATTGGAATTTACATGTCACGGTGCACATACATTGGTACTTGATCACTGAAGGGATCAGCACTCTGAATCTGTTATTAGAGGTACCAAGCTAGAGCTCGATTTTGAGTAAGAATAAACAATTAAAGACGAGATGGAAGCGTAATCGGCCATATTCTTAAATGTAAACAAAATCATTTCTACATAATGTTGAAAGTTATAGCAAAAGAATAAATAGGTCCTATTGTAAGTCTAAACATAGTCCTATTGCTAACCAGTCCATGTAAAATCAAATAAAGGTCATTACCATTTTGTGGGTTGACAAATTTCCCCCTGAACCAACGTATGTGAAAATGGCTAGATGCAGCTCCCTTCAGTACTACTGGCCCCACTTCCAACCTCTATTGCTCTGCTGCCTCCATGGGATATGCTTTGATTCCAACTACTGGATGATATGGAAGTGAAAAACGATTACAGGGCCAGCGCACGAAAGCTGCATTAAGCAGTAAGAATTGCATTCACATTGTTGGAAAAATTTAGCGGTAAGAATTTCATTTGTCGGGCATTGCTGGAAAAAGGGAAAAAAGGTGGCAAGAATTAGGGTACTAAAATTAATAAAATGGAAACATGCTTTGATCTAAGCAAGTTATCTAATTAGACTAAAATAATTAATGTCAATTGATTAATTATGAATTAGTAAACTTAATTAAAAATAACTAATTAGACTATAATGTTAATTGATTAATTAATTATTATTTTTTATTTTAGGGTTTTAGGGGTTAGGGGAAGAGGGGATTAGGGGTTAGAGGATTAGGGTTCAGGAGTTAGGATAATAATGAGTTAGAGGTTAAGGGGTTATGGATTGGGGGATTAGGGGTTAGGGGATTTATGCGCATTTAGGGGTTAGGGGAATAATGAGTTAGTGTTCTCTCATGGTTTATTTCCCGAGTCTGTAGAAGCTTTACAGATACCTGGGGCTAGTACTACCAGAGTGGTGAAAGTGGAAGGGTATTTTGGGCTATCCAAAGAGGAGGGGGAGTATCTCCAGAGTTTTCATCACTTCTAGAGCTGCGCCAAGAATGTTGACAAGCACGGTTAAAAAGAAAAAAATGAAAATTCATTAAGAAAAATTGTGAATACCCAAATTTGGTTTTCGGAGTGGACATACAAGTAGACCACATGATGGTGGCCTTGGAGACCATACTGGTGGGTAGAGCATGTGGAAAAGTCTTCTCTGCCCAATTTATAATTTATTTGATTGAACAATATTGGGGAGAATATTTGGATAAGGAGGTGGAGGTGATAACCCTATCAAAGGGGTGGTTCATGATCAGGTTTGCTAACAAAGAGACCTAGAATGGGTCCTTGCGTGCAATTGGGGTTTTGGCATTGCACTGATTCTCTTCAAGCGGTGGGCACCCATATTTGATGTGAAGTGGGAAAGAGTGGATGAGATCCTGGTTTGGGTGCGTCTGTTGGCATCACCTCCGCATTTGTGGACAATGGACATTTTCAGGGCCATTGGGAATAGTATGTGCATATTTATGGATGTGGATATGTCATTCTAGGTTAAAAAATCTGAGAATGTGGCTCTTATACTGGTTCATCTTGTTCCAAGAGAAGATTTTCTTGAAAAAATCCACTTACATCTTGATCTAAAATCTTTCTTCCAAATTATTGATTACGATCACCTTCCTTTTCGGTGCCATAGATGTCACAAGTGTGGTCATTTTGTTAGATAATTCCCTCTAGGAATTAGTAGGAGGTGTCATCAAAGGGTAGTGTACAGGAATTATTACCAAGCTCAGGTAGTTGATCAGTTAAAAGGTGGTGAGTAGGTACAGATGGAAGAGGCGGTGCATCAGTAGGAAGAGGTGCTTATCCTGATGGAAGGGATGGAGGAACATATTGAATAAATGTAGATCCCTCTTGTCGGTGAGATATTGAACCAAGAACAGGACCCTCAGGTTCTAGTGGAACCTGAACTGGACTTGGTGGGTACTGTCACTTGATCCCTTCCTTCTATTCATGATACTCTTGATATGTAATTAAATGTTATTCAATCACCTGGTCCTTCCAGGTCCCTAGTAAATGAGCCATTGTGCATAAAATTTTTTTCTATAATGTCCATGGACATCATCACTACTACCATCCATAAATTATCCATTGACACCATCCCATACAACCATCATCCGCAAGATAAAAAATTCTTTTCTGTTGAGGTCTTTGGGGGGTTGGGATGTCTTCCTATTCCTGAAAATCCCAAGAAACTAAGGGGTCGAAAAACTGACATATCAAAGGCAAAATTAAAATCTATGATAGACATAGTGGATGGGAAACAACTATCTCTCAAAGGGCCAGTGCTTAGAGCGACGCAGACCCCTATCCATGTTTCCAAATTATTTTAGTTTCTTTCAATTGTAGAGGGTTCACTATCACTCATAAGAAAATAGCTCTAAAAGATATCTTCCTTAGTTATAGACCTGATATGATTATGCTCCAATAGACTTTGGGCTAGGGATATCTAGTTATAGCATCCCTTAAGAAAATTCTCCTGGGTTGGTATTTCATGATTGTGGATGCCAAAGCAAGATCAGGAGGATTATCTTTGGGGTTAAAAGATAGTGCCATAAAACTGAAAAACTCATGGTGCTCTGAATTGGTCATTGGAGCATAGGTCTTTTCAACTGAACTGGCTATAGCTTTTACAATTTCCAATATCTATGGGCCCTATCAGGAGAGGATATTTTTTTGGAACAATCTTCTCTCAAAGTCTTGCATGCTTGCCTCCAATTTTGTGGTGGGAGGTGACCTCAATTTATCCCTCGGCTTGTCTGAAAAATGGGCCCCTATGGCTCAAGTAGATCCCCTTGCACATTTTTCTTCAATAGATTAAGATAAGGGCACCTTATTGACTCAAATCTAATTAAAATATCTCCTACGTGGAGGAATAAGAGAGCGGGGGATGCTCGTGTGGAAAATATGTTGGATCGTTTCCGTTTGAATGAATGTTTTGCAGGTATGCTTACGGGATTTAGGAAATGGGTTAGGTCTGGGGGGGAATCAGAGCACTCTCATATCTTTCTTGAGATGTATGGACTTGAGAAGAAACTTGGTTCCCCTTTCAATTTCAATTAAGGATGGCTGAAGGACCTAGAATATATTTTCCTTGTTCATGAAACATGGAGTCCTATGGAGAGATATGTAACTAGATCCCATGCACAATACCTTATGAGTAATATGAATAAACTTTAAAAGGTGACTATTTCATGGGAAAAAGAGAAACTGAAAAGGGATGAGCTTTCAAAAAGGATAAAGTCTAGAGATGACATGCATGAATATAGGAGAGGGTAATAGAAAGGTTAAGCAGAAGGCTAGAGAGGGAGAGTTATTGAAGGCAGAGAATGGCTAGAAGTAAAAGTCCTTAAGGTCAAGAGGCCTTCGCTTATAATTTGAATCACCAAGTTTACAACACAGATTGTAACCTGCACCGAATGATATGCCCTAGCTAAAAGGGATATTGTTGATCTTAAATAACTTTGCATGGTCATGGTAATTAAAACACAAGAGAGTATTGGAATGCATAATATTGTTGAGACTGAAGGAGATCACAATACCATTATTTAGGCACACTATGCATGATTTAAGGGTGTTTCACTCTACTTGGAGTTGCGATGGAGATTGTGCTACGTGCCAATTCTCTTGTTGCACAAGGTTTCATGGTGGCTGCTTCCTCGAGGAAGTGATTAGGGGTGTCTTGAAAATGAATGACATCCATCATATAATTAGCATTATGATACAAAGTCTTCACCATCAACCATGACATGGTTATGTGCGAGGTTATACTCATGGCCTGGTACAAAAAGTAATGTTGAAGGAAAAATGCCATGTTGAAGTGAATTGCCAAGGTGACATGTAGGTTAGTCACTAGGTGAGTGAAATTCATGTTGCAACTCTTGAAAGTGTGATTTGTCACCATGTAAAAGCAAGTAGGGAGGGCCCACATTGGGCTTATACGATTTGTGGGGTAATCACAAAATGGGCACCCTCACAGTACGACATGACCTGACCCAACCCGACCCGAACGTGTTTCCTTAATGGGCGCCATCACATGACCCGACCTGACCCGACCCGCCCGAACGTCAAAGGCACGAGGGAGAATATGAAAAATTAATGGGTCGTACGAATATGTACAAGGCACATGGGCGGTCAAAACTTAGCATTTTTTATATGGTCTCCCTCACATGATCTGAGGCGAACGCGTTTCCTATGGAACCCTCACAGGACACGACTCGACTCGCTCGAACGAAAGGTACACGAGGGAGAAAATGAAAAAAAGATCACACAAACGTGCACAAGCAACACAGGTAGTCAAAACTTAGCATTTTTTATACGACCACCCTCACACGACCCGACCTGACCCGCCCGAACGCGTTTCCTTAGGTGGCCTCACACTACACGACCTGACCGGACCCGACCCGACCCGAACACGTTTCCTTGGAAGCATCACATGACCTGACCCAACCTGACCTGAATGTGCTTCCTTAATGGGCGCCATCACACGACCTGACATGACCCGACTTACCCGAACGTCGAAGGCACGAGGGAGAAAACGATAAATTAACGAGTCACACGAACGTGCACAAGGCACATGGGTGGTCACAACTTAACATTTTTGATACGAACTCCCTCACACGATTCGAGCTGAATGCGTTTCCTACGGCGTCCTCACACGGCACGACCCAACCTACCCAAATGAAGGGCGAACGAGGGAGAAAATGAAAAACGGATCGCACAAACATGCACAAGAAACACGGGCGGTCACAACTTAGCATTTTTTATACGACTGCCCTCACACGACTCGACCCAACCCAACTTGTCCGAACACGTTTTCTTGGGCGGCCTCACGCTGCACGACCTGACCAGACCAAACCCGACCCGACCCGCCCGAAGGTGTTTCGTTGGGCACCCTAATGATATGGCATGACCCGACCTGACCTGACTCGAACGTGTTTCCTTGTGTGCCATCACACAACTCGACCTGACTGGTACGAGCGTGTTTTCTTGGGCAACCTCGCATGACAGGACCCGACCAAACCCAACCCAGACATGTTCCTTGGGTGCCCTTACATGAACCAACCTGACCCGACCTGCTCGAACGCATTTCCTTGGGTGACCTCACAGTACGGCACAACTCGACCCAACCCGAGTCAAATGCATTTCCTTGGGCGCCATCACACAACCCAATCCGCTCAAACGTCAAAGGAACGAGGGAGAAAATGACAAACGAGTCACACGAACATTGACAAGGTACACAGGTGGTCATAACTTAGCATTTTTTATACCACCTCCCTCACATGATCCGACCCAAACACGTTTCTTGTGGCGCGCTCACATGGCACGACCTGAACCACTCGAACGAAGGGTGCATGAGGGAGAAAATAGAAAACGGATCACAAAAACATGCACAAGCAACATGGGTAGCCACAACTTAGAATTTTTGATACGACCACCCTCACACTACCTGGCTTGATCACCCACCCAAACGCGTTTCCTTGGGCGGCCTCACATGGCATGAACTAACTAGAATCGACCCGACCTGACCCGCCAGAATGTGTTTCCTTGGGTACCCTCACAATACGACATGACCCAGCCTGACCCGACCCGAACACGTTTTTTGGGCGCCATCATAAGACTCGAACCAACCCACCCAAATGCATTTCCCTAGGCACCCTCACACAGCTCGACATGACTCGACCTGGCTGGACACGTTCCTTAATGGATGTCCTCACATGACCCGACCTAACCCGACCCACCCAAACACATTTCCTTGGGCACCCTCACAGTACAACACAACCTGACCCAACCAGAACCGAATGCATTTCCTTGGGTGCCATCACACGACCTGACTTGACCCGTTTGAACGTCGAAGGCATGGTGGATAAAATGACAAATTAATGGGTCACACAAACATGCACAAGGCACACGGGAGGTTACAACTTAATATTTTTTATACAGCCTCCCTCACACAATCCGACCCAAACGCATTTCCTGTGGCACCCTCACATGACAGCATGACCCGACCTGTTCGAACGAAGGGTGCATGAGGGAGAAAATAGAAAATGGATCACAAAAATGTGCACAAGCAACACGGGCAGCCACAACTTAGAATTTTTTATACGACCACCTTAACACTACCTGACTCGACCCGCCCAAACGCATTTTCTTGGGTGGCCTCCCACGGCACGACCTAGCCGGACCTGACCCAACCCGACCCACCCGAATGCATTTCATTGGGTGCCCTCACAATACGGCATGACCCATCCTAACCCAACCCAAACGCGTTTCCTTGGGTGCCATCACATGACACAACCCGACTAGCCCAAACACGTTTGCCTGGGTGCCCTCACATGACCCAACACGACCTAACCCAGCCGGACACGTTCCTTTATGGGTGCCTTCACATGACCTGACCTGAATCGATCCACCCAAACACATTTCCTTGGGCTCCCTCATAGTACGACACGACCTGACCCAACCCGACCTGAACACATTTCCTTGGGTGCCATTAGTACACGACCCGACCCGACCCGCTCGAATGTCGAAGGTACGAGGGAGAAAATGAAAAATTAACGGGTCGCATGAACATGCACAAGGCACACGGGAGGTCACAAATTAAATTTTTTTGATATGGCCTCCCTCACATGATCCAACCCGAACGCGTTTCCTGTGGCACCCTCACATGACAACACGACTCGACTTGACCGAACGAAGGGCACACGAGGGAGAAAATAGAAAACGGGTCACTAAAATGTGCACAAGCAACACGGGCAACCACAACTTAAAATTTTTGATACGACCACCCTCACACTACCTAACTTGACCTGCCCAACCGCGTTTCCTTAGGCGACCTCACACAGCACAACCTAACCTAACCCAACCTGACCCGACTTGCCTGAATGCGTTTCCTTGGGCTCTCTCACAATACGACATGACCCAGCCTAACCCAACCCGCCCAAATGTGCAGTTTCCTTGGGCACCATCACACGACTCGACCCGACCCGCCCAAATGTGTTTCCCTAGGTGCCCTCACATGACCCGACACGACCCGACCCATTCGGATACATTCCTTAAAAATGGGCGCCCTCACATGACCCGACCTGACTCGACCTACCTGAATGCATTTTCTTGGCCGCCCTAACAGTACGCTATGACCCGACCCAACCCAACCTGAACGCGTTTCCTTGGGTGCCATCACAGAACCCGACTCGACCTGACCCGCTGGAATGTAGAAGGCACGAGGGAGAAAGCAACAAATTAATGGGTTGCACGAATGTGCACAAGGCACAAGGGACTAGGTCACAACATAACATTTTTGATATGGCCTCCCTCACACGATCCAACGTGAACTCGTTTCCTATGGTGCTCTCACACGGCATGACCCGAACCGCTCGAACGAAGGGCACGTGAGGGAGAAAACAGAAAACAGATCTCACAAACATGCAGAAGCAACACGGGTGGTCACAACTTAAAATTTTTTGTACGACCGCCCTCACACTACCTGACTCGACCCGCCCAAACACGTTTCCTTAGGCGGCCTTACACGGCATGACCCGGCCTGACCCAACCTGATCTGACCCGCCCGAATGTGTTTCCTTGGGCGCCTTCACAATACGGCACGACCCGGCCTGACCCGACCTGAACATGTTTCCTTGGGTGCCATCGACACATGACTCGATTCGACTTTCCCAAATGTGTTTCCATCCTAGGCGCCCTCACACGGCCCGACATGACCCAACCCGGCTGGACACGTTCCTTAATGGGTGCCCTCACATGACCCGACCTGACCCTACCTGCCTGAATGCATTTCCTTGGGTGCCCTCACAGTACGACATGACCTGACCCAACCCAACCCAAACACGTTTCCTTGGGCGCCATCACATGATCCAACCTAACCTCACTCGATCACTCACCCGAACGTCAAATGAACGAGGGAGAAAATGAAAAACGGGTCGCATGAACGTTCACAAGGCACACGGGTGTTCATAACTTATCATTTTTGATATGGCCTCCCTCACAAAATCTAACCCGAACACATTTCCTATGGCACCCTCACACGGCACGACCTAACCTGCCCGAACAAATTAGGGTTCACAAGGGAGAAATCAGAAAACTAATCGAAAAAACATGCACAAGCAACACCAGCGGTCACATCTTAGCATTTTTTATACAACCACCCTTACACCACCCGACCCTATCACCCAACCTGACCCGACGCGCTCGAACGTGTTTCCTTGGGTGCCCTAACAATACGACAAGACCTAACCTGACCCGAACCAAACGCATTTCCTTGGGTGGCCTCACACGACACAACTCGACCAGGTCCAACCCAGCCCACCTGAATGTGTTCCCTTGGGTGCTCTCACATGACCCGATCACATGAAGATGCGACACAATATTGTTCCTAAACGCTAAACTCGATCACAAGACCGGACACATTGTTCCTAAACCCTAAACCCTAACTTCTAAACATTATTTCTAAACCCTAAAATCTAACTCCTGAACATTGTTCCTAAATCCTAAACCCTAAAATTGTTCCTAAACCATCACATGACCGACAGTGTGTCTCCTACATGTCGCAAGACCGGTGCATACCCCCGCAATGTCACAACATCGACAGTTTGTCCCTAAATGTCGCAATACTGACGATTTCCACGAACGTTGCAAGATCGACAATTGGGTCTGAAACGTCACTAGACCGATAGTTGGTGCTGAAACATTGAAATTCCAATGGTGTGTCCCTAAATGTCGTAATTCCAACTGTTTCCATAAACGTCGTGCTTCCGATGATACTCACAAACTATCGCTATAGCGATGCTTGTTGGTGGGATTAAAAAAATTGAGAAAAATTGGGGAAATTTATGACAATACGTCAAAAGTGTCAGAACTAAAGTGTCAGAATTTTGACCATATGTACTAGTGTTACATACATTATAGCTGCTAGTTTATTAGTGTGGCTATATGTGCATGTGTCGGATAGTCATGAATGATAGCAACCTGTGGTGGTATGCATTTCTATTGTTTTTTTATGCTAGTTATGCTATATGTTGTTGATGAGTACGAAATAGGTTAACTTTTTGTTTTTGTATGATAGTTAGCTTGATGATTAGGTTACATGTTGTTGATGAGCATGATATATAGCTTGTTGTTATATGCTAGTAACTTGATGATTAGGGTTATTTCATTAAGATATTGATTTTATAGGTATCATATTTCTTTGGATTGGCTCATGCATATGGTTAAGGTTATTACGTTAATGTATGAATCGATATATTGTGATATTGTATTGTAATACTCTAGGTTGACTGTGCATATGCGATTATTATGCATTAATGACAATTGTTTATGAGTTTATGATGTGAACATGTTAGTTAGTTACTTTTCTGGATACCTTAATATCATTTATGTTGGGTTGAGGTGTTGTGAAGTTATACTGTTCTAATATAGATTGATTTTGCAAATAAAATAGCCTCCCTAAGATACATTGAGGTATGTGTTTTCTTATGTCGTATACTTGTTGCTTGACAGTTTTGAGTGTTTGATTATGTCATCTAGTTGATCTATTTAACATGGTATGTTTACAAGTTGCTTAAATGTTTGATTAACTTCATGAAGGAATAATATTTACTTAAGATGGTTGTGCTAACACATATTTGCTGAGATATCCAGTATATACTTGAGTGTAAGTAGGTGATAGTTGTAGAATTATGTATTATGACCGATGAATGTGAATTTACTGTTTATTATGACATGGGTGTTAGTATTGGTAAAGTTTGACTTCAAATTGATATATATGTTGTCTTGATGTTTGGTACATATGGCTAACATTTGTGTTTAGTTACACGTCAGCGCGCTTGGAACAACAAGGTAAGGTAATTAGCATGTTTTTATGTGTATTTATGCACTGACAGTTACATGTTTATGGCAATATGATGCAGATGATTGCATGGAAAAATAGACAGTTATGAAATATTGAAGAAGGCTCAGGTTGAGATTTACTTGGGAAGCACTGGGAATGATGGGAATTGAGTCATGGTGTTTTGTAATGTTCCTTTTTCAGAAACATTGTCAATCGACAAAGAAAATGTATTCCAAAGATAGACTGCAGGGGAATTTACCAGATTTGTCACCATTGAACAAAGGATGAGCTCCAGAGGCTACCTGGCCCACTAGCAGACTCTATCCATAGAGTGATTGTCAAGGGACAATATCCCATAGAGGGAAACACAACAATATTGGGAATCTCTTAAGATAATCCCAACATTGCAGCTACAACATTAACAAATACATCAAATGGAAAATAGCAGTGATTCATATACACATGAAATGCCAGAGAACCCAATAGCCATCATATTAGAACATAGTAGCATAAAATATACATCTTCTTGAGGAAATGATCACTCAAGAAAGGCACAAAAAGCCTCAAGAAAACTGTACAAGGAAACATGAGAAACACTGCTGCATAAAGAAAGCCCTAGGACATGACTGCACAGTTATAGAGAGGAACTGCTGCATAAATAATGAAAATACAATAATATGACAATGTAGGCTCTAATAAAGAATGGGGAGCAAGATATCACCCCTGAAAATACATAACATCAATCCTCTAAAAGGATTGGCTGAAATCTATACAAAAATGGCACTTTGCAGAAATGCCGGAGTTGCTGGGCAGCAGCAACTCAAGAACTGGAAATGGATGGAGAAGGCTGAAATGGCTGCAAAAATTGAAGACTCCTCCTCCAATAGAAATCTGAAGTGGAAGGCTGATCCTTTCACCCAAGACTTCTCCTCCAAGTGAATTTCAATCCCTCACAGCAAATAACCACCAAGAAGAACGTTGTCTAAGAGAGGGACTGCGCTACTAGTGATGGAATGTGGTTGGCCTGATGCCAAATATGGTGGGATATGCTCAAGAACCATATTTTCTGATCTCGCAATGGATGAAACCTCTCTCCACTGAAAATCTAGCTTTGGATGGTGTATGGGAACCTCCCCAGCAACACCCAACAACACTGCACAATGTCTGCTACAGAAACTGTGCTGATGTAGATGACTGAAGCTATGGCCTGAATGCCTAAATGTGGGGAATGGAGTGCAATCCTTCATGAGCTAATAAATAAGGAGAGAAAATCCTAAACAGGACTCCCTCATGCCCGAAGGCACTGCAGCTCTACTGAACAACAAGAGGCAGCAACAAGTCTCCAAGACTTGGATGTCAAATGATCAAAAGATAATCTCAATGGCTGCCTTGCTCCTCTTTTAAACAAGTGAGCCTTCCCTCCATGGGCCCTACTTCGAATTATGGTTTCCTCCCTCTAGAATCTTCCCTCCTACGTTGTCCCACATAGTGCTTTCCAACTCATGCCAACGCAGTTTGACTTGGTCAACCTTGGCCACACATGGGGGTGTGAAATCCAGCTCCAATATGATCCTATTTCATACTTAGAGGATTTTTATTCTCTAATCATGCAAAGAATGGGTCCCCTACCCATTTTATTCATCTCCTTAACAAAAATTAATGTTCCATAAAATCTGGAACATTACAGTCCTCCCCTCTCAAAATATTGATTGCCCTCAAGCAATTGCAAGGATGAACTGAGTTTCTTTCTGCCCTTCCTCCTGTAGCATCCTTATGTAATGATCTTCTCAAGAAAATGGATGTCATATCAACAATAAAGTCTCCAACTGTCCCTCCAACATATGAAATCTAGCCTTGGGGTGAACATTCCCAAAACAACTATCATGTAGAAACAAGTATCCATGAAGGAACAAGAGCTATCTAAGGGCCTCCTTGAGGCATGAGATCTGATATATAATGGGACTGATTATCCCCCAGATGAATCTCTCATCCCCAAGCCATCAATCATGAAAATAAGCCGCCTCCCAACAAGACAACTCATGGAAAATAACCCTCCACCTTGAGCTCCAAAAATGAAGGTGGGCTGAAATCTGATCATGGCAAGCACTATAACTTGCCCCATGCTATCCTTTTCCCCACTTATGATAAGTGTGGAGTGTATGTTGATCCTAGGCTGCAAAAGTATTTCCCTTAAGTGGAAAAATGAAAAGCAATCCTTCAAGGATTCCTCCTCTCAACAACGATAATCCGGCTGGCCCAAGACATGTCATCTATGATGAATAAGCAAGATCACCATAGAATGCCCCCATGAAATGTTTGTTTTAGGTTATACCATGTGCAGAAAATGAAAAAAATTCCTCATAGGGTTATAATGCAACCTCATCCACTGTAGAATGGATGGATAACATTACCAAGCCCATGGATTTCCCCACAAATGAACAAATATGTGGTTGTAGCCATGCCTCCTCTCATGTTCCCTTCCGAACATGCACTGCAGAAAATGTGAGAGTTTTTCTCACTCAAGGACACATCCAACTCAAGTGCCTTTCTCATAATAATTATTTTTGTGCAAGTCTAATCCATATCAGCAAAGGAATTCATGATCAGCAATACAATGAGGAAAATTCTGAAGGTTTCATGTGTTGCAAGAGTTTACCAATAGTTTTCCCAAAAGTGACAACGCAATTTTCCAAACTGCTGCTTTAGAAAATCACATGGCAAGTTGTTTTGTGTTACATGAATAGTTATGTATGTCATGATAGCTACTGATCAATAGAAAATGGCTGAGTGTATCAACTGATCATACATGAAAGAAAACACTTGCCCAAGGCCATATAAAGGATGGTTGTATCCATCATACAAATTGATCCAATTTTGATCCATGGAGCAATCTGAAAATGTTGCCCTCTTGTAGAGCCATGCACTGCAAAATAATGGTAAGAGTATACAAATCAGCCAATGTAAAAACAGATTTCTTACCATATATCAGGAGTAAGATGATGTATGGATCCATGAATGAAACCTCCATGGTTGTTTGGCATGCTCCCATGAAGAGAAATGAACTAGGTGCTGCAAGAAGATCCTTCTTCTCATGCTTGGGAATCCAAGTCAAGAAGAATGTAGCATTGTAGTATATGACTCCATCTGCTACCTCATCCATCTCACCTTCTCTTTGTCCATCAAGTGAAAAAAATATGAAATGATCCTGGGACCTGTGGGTTATGGATCCACCACACTTCCACTGGGCACACTTCATCCATCGGTTACTGCTCCAAAGAGATAACATTGTTGGCATATACACATAGGCTCTCATCAATATCCAGCTCCTTTCTTTGACATGTTCTTTGTCAAAGATATCTCTCATAATGTTGCAATATATAAGAAGTCCCTCCCAAGGTGGAATTACCTCTCTATCATCGAAATCCAAGAAGAGAATTCCATTTCCTCCTCCCACAACATTATACCATTGACCAAGTATAAGAGAAATTTTTCCCTTGTTCTCCCAAGAAAAGCAACAAAGTATTTTGCTACCCTCCCATACTTCCATCATACAACTCATGTGATGAAGACACAATGGATGATATGAGTATCATATCAACATCATGCATCCATACTCTATGCTGCTCAATGATGCAAGTATCCTGCCATCTCTTTTCATTCTTTTGGTACTCCTCCCATGAGGGCTACCATCCTCCCAAATAAATTCTTGCTCTTTGCATTTCATGAGAGTTTGAAATGCAACTCCTTGGAGACCCCTTAAGAAAGGCCTCTCTCCCATGACTATGTTGGATCTATGAGGATCCAAATGTTATGGAGGTGATGTCTCCTCTCCACCCATGTTCAAAAACACTGCTGATTCCTCCAATGATGTAGCAGCTGTCTCTTCCTTCGGTTTTACAATTTGCTTCATGATTCTCCATGGAGGTGTCATGGTTTACTTCATCCTCCAAAAGTTTACACTCCTACCTTGAAGGCTAAACGCAAATCATCAAAGATGTATGAGGATGAGGTTTCTTCTCCTCCTTGAACCCTTTGCACATCATAGTGCAAACATGAGGCCCTAAAGTGGCCATGTGGTTTGATCCTTGGACCTCATCATATGAAATTCCACCATCCTTAAGATTATTTGCTGAAATAGAAAGTGGCACTTTACCCATACCTCGGTGGATCTTGGGACCTTCTTGTGTGGCTACAATGGCTTCTTCTACTAATGCAATGTCTACCTCATCCATAGATGTAGAAGGCTGCTCCTCCAAAGCTGTAGCAGTGTTGGTGAAATCCTCCTCCCATGGTGGTGTGAGCTTCTCTTCCTTTGTTCTTTCTCCATCAAAGGTTTGGATCAAACTTTGAGCAAAGACTGCAAAATAACTCACCCTCAAATGGACCAAGGGTTTGAATGACCAAAAAAAGGTTTATTCCTCCATGTGCAGCACTGCCATCTCCACTGCTTCTTTCTCTACCACTGGATGTAGCAATAAAAATGCCTCTAGCTTCTTCTCCCAAGCTCTAGCTGAAGTAACCCCATCAAATGTAGACAATATAAGCCTATTTCCTCTGATTTCTCTTTCTCCACAGGGCCTTCTCTCCTCCATCTGTTGAATAGACTGTGGGAATGTTGTAGCTTCCCTGAATGTCACAGAATGGGGTTTATAGTCACCCAGGTACTTGCTTAAGATCTGAAAATCCAAGCATCTCCCATGCTGGTCTTCAAGAGAATAGGAAGTGCATGGACCTTCCTTTTATCCCCTTTTCTTCTCCTCCTCCTCAGGGAGGCTCTTCTTTATTTCAAAAATATATGAGATCAGTCTCATCTTGTTCATAATTATCCTCTGAAATCGAACTCATAGGTTGTGCCAGTTCGATGCTTTGATACCACTGTAATGTTCCTTTTTCAGAAGCATTGTCAATCGACAAAGAAAATATATTCCAGAGATAGACTGCAGGGGAATTTACTGGATTTTTCACCTTTGAACAAAGGATGAGCTCTAGAGGCTACCTGGCCCACTAGCAGACTCTGTCTATAGAGTGATTGTCAAGGGACAATATCCCCCAGAGGGAAACACAACAAGATTGGGAATCTCTTAAGATAATCCCAACATTGCAGCTACAACAATAACAAATACATCAAATGGAAAATAACAGTGATTCATATACACATGAAATGCTGGAGAATCCAATGAACATCATATTAGAACATAGCAGCATAAAATATACATCTTCTTGAGGAAATTATCACTCAAGAAAGACACAACAAGCCTCAACAAAACTGTACAAGGAAACATGAGAAACATTGCTGCATAAAGAAAGCCCTAGGCCATGAATGCATAGTTATAGAGAGGCACTGCTACATAAATAATTAAAATACAATAATATGACAATGTAGGCTCAAATAAAGAAGGGGGAGCAATATATCACCCCTGAAAATACATAACATCAATCCTCTAAAAGGATTGGTTGAAATCTATACAAAAATGGCACTTTGCAGAAATGCCAGAGTTGCTGGGCAGCAGCAACTCAAGAACTGGAAATGGATGGAGAAGGCTTAAATGGCTGAAAAAATTGAAGACTCCTCCTCCAATAGAAATCTGAAGTGAAAGGCAGATCCTTTCACCCAAGACTTCTCCTCCAAGTGATTTTCAATCCCTCACAACAAATAACCACCAAGAAGAATGATGTCTAAGAGAGGGAATGCGTTGCTAGTGATGGAATGTGGTTGGCCTGATGCCAAATATGGTGGGATATGATCAAGAACCACCTTTTCTGATCTCCCAATGGATGGAACCTCTCTCCACTGAAAAACTAGCTCCGGATGGTGTATGGGAACCTCCCCAGCAACACCCAGCAACACTGCACAATGTCTGCTGCAGAAACTGCGCTGATGTAGATGACTGAAGCTATGGCCTGAATGCCTGAATGTGGGGAATGGAGTGAAATCCTTCATTAGCTACTCAATAATGAGAGGAAATCCTAAACAAGACTCCCTCATTCCCGAAGGCACTGCAGCTCTGCTGAACAGCAAGAGGTAGCAACAAGTCTCCAAGACTTGGATGTCAAATGATCAAAAGATAATCTCAATGGCTGCCTTGCTCCTCTTTTAAACAAGTGAGCCTTCCCTCCATGGGCCCTACTTAGAATTAGGGTTTCATCCCTCTAGAATCTTCCCTCCTACGTTGTCCCACATAGTGCTTTCCAACTCATGCCAACGCAGTTTGACTTGGTCAACCTTGGCCAAACCTTTATGAAAAAACCTCCTTTCACACAAGGGGGTGTGAAATCCAGCTCCAATATGATCCTCTTTCACTCTTAGAGGATTTTTATTCTCTAATCATGCAAATAATGGGTCCCCTACCCATTTTATTCATCTCCTTAACAAAATTTAATGTTCCATAAAATTTGGAACATTACATGTTTGTTGTTGGTTTTGTGCTTTTGGTATATTTTTTATTTGTTTGTGCTTCATTTGAAGTCTCGATTGCGTCAAGTGCCGGAAATGCCACTTTGTTGCAGTGTTGCATTGTTATTGTTTTTCATGGTTTTATTTTTGTTTGTTTCTGGTTCTTTCCTTTTATGTTTTGAGAGCCTTGGGAATTGGTTGGGGAAAGAGGAAAGTTAATGGAGCTCAGAGAGAGTTGTGTGGTACCCAACATGTAATGTAATAACTAGATGAAGTTCAGTGCATGAGTACGCACAAAAAAAGGTAAGAATATGAAAATTGATTGGACTGGTTGGGTCCATTGCCGTAAATGCATGGTGGCAGTACAAACATGAGAAATGAAATAGAGAAGGTAAAGAAAATGGACCTGAGGTGTTAGATGCCTTGGCTATGTTGGGAACTCTTGCTCTCAATGTTGTGCATGTTGTGCATGAATAAGGGAAGTTCTCTTAACTTAGACATTATGATGTCTAGAAATTATATTGTGATCATGATTATGTTGATGTTTATATATGTATACATGTATGTATGTATGGAATGTCATGTTTGACAGGTTGTCATGGATCATGATTGTTTAATACTAAATGTTTATATGCATATATGTGTGTATGTATGTCGTTGTCTGAAAAGATGATGATTTTTTAATGCTAATATATATATATATATATATATCATCTATGTCACGATATGATAGGGTTTTCAAGGATCATTATTGCAGAGGAATGATTTATTATGCAGGGGAATGGCATGAAGAGGTTCTTGGTATCATGAGGAAATAAGTGAGAAGAGTAACTTTGACATGTCTATGAGGTCAGTTTCATGTCGATATGAATCAATATTATGTGTTTATACTATGTATATGTTTATGATATGGGCAGGTAATGATGAGAAGTACATCAAAGGAGTGAAAGTAGTGTCAATTGCGGCATGCTAGGATACGCATGGATAGTGGAAGGACACTAGAAGAAATATTTCTTGCGGGGTCAGTGTGTGGTCTATGGATGTGCAGTATTAATGTTGTGTATATTTTTTTCATGTCGTATATTCAATGATTCTACCTATGGTGATATGTACATGTAACCTATGTAGTATTGTGTACATATGATGTTGTATGCATGTTGTACATATAATGTTGTGTGTATATTACATATGTAGTGCTAGGAATAGATGGTGCCATGTACATGTTGGAGATGTGGTGCTATGTACATATCGTACTGTGTGCATGTTGGGTATGTGGTGTTGTGTGCATGTTGTACATATGGTGCTATGTAAATGATACAAAATTATGCAGGAATGCAAAAAAATACAAAAATACACATAAATGCAGAGATGCATAAGAAATAACACTTCATCAAATAACTGAAATATGCTTACAGACATAATGGAAATAAACTAGCTAGGGCGCTAGTAGCTTATCTCTGAGAAGAGATGTGGTGGCTACAAGCTTTTGAATTGTGTTACAATGAGGCTCAAGGGAGTTTTTATTATTGAACAACATAGGAAAACCATTAACAACCAAAACCCTAACCCTAGGAGATGAAACACCAAGAGTTTGTGGTCCTTGTTGGGGTTAGTTGGGTAGCCAACTTCCTAGGGTCGTAGCTTGGTCATATTATCTATGTTTGATGCGTAAAATATATCATTGGAAATATATATCTGAGTAATATAGGTTTTTCTGCAAGCCCCTACCAATGGCTATGGGCCTGCTACATACCTCAAAAAAATGTCGTTTAGGGGGGAAAAACTGCTCCAGAAGTTCAAGACCTGAAAAACTACTAAAAAAAGTAAATGCTTCTATAGAAAAAGGAAATTGATGAAATTGACTGGAGGTATAGGCGGAATAGGTGCGTGGCCACCAATATTCACCTAGATCATTCGAACCTCTTATGAAGAAATCGACCTCCCCATTGTGTTAGAGCCTCCATGAGATGAGGAAATTTCTGTTGAGCCTAGTCCCTACTGAACCACTTGCCTCGTCGGAGGAGTTGGTCTAATTTGACAAGTCGATATAGCTAAATCCTTTGTTGTCAGGTGCTATTTATCTATGTGTCGATGATCCAATAAGTTTTTTATTTATCCATGCAATCTGTGTTTAACTATGTTGGTGTGAGTTGTTCTGCCAGGTAAGATGTGTCTAGTAGAGGTGGAAAGTAGGGCCGAAGGTGGTCCACATTGAAAACTAGGTGCAAAGCAAGGAATGGTGGAATATTTTTCTCGAAGGCATTGTCCCCTACAAAATTGG
The DNA here is from genome assembly GCA_034641835.2 of Pinus albicaulis. Classification (NCBI taxonomy): domain Eukaryota; kingdom Viridiplantae; phylum Streptophyta; class Pinopsida; order Pinales; family Pinaceae; genus Pinus; species Pinus albicaulis. The sequence continues at coordinate 918,291,939 of CM076573.1, read as the reverse complement.
TGATGGTTTATGGCCCATATCGGAGCGGGTGAAGCTTGTGGTGGGGTCCAACAAGGCGCTCCTTCTGCAAATTTAGCCACACTTTGTCACCCACCTAGAAGCTATGTGGCACCCAATGTTTATTATGTCATTTCTTGTACTTACCATTGGCTTTGTCCAATATGTCATGAACCTATTAGAAGATGTGATGAATTATCTCAATGAATTTGTTCACCTTGTCAGCTTCCGACTGGACATGAGTCGAATTTGACTGAGTAGTCGCAAATGGCATGGCTACGTCAATGGGACATAGTGGCTAGAATCCTAAGCCCACCTGAAAGGGGCTGTGGCTGGTTGAGCTGTGGAGAGACCAGTAATATTTGTGTTGTACATAAGGGAGGCTCTCATCCCATGTGAATGGATGCTTTGAGTTGTACATGTGCAAAATGTGTACGATAATCATGTTGAATACCTATGTATGTCCATCATTTGGGGGATGGAAATTTGTGGACTTAGTGAGCTTGGTGTCCAACATCAACCAGAGGCTAGACCAAAATTTACTGAGGAACCTGCTATCTTGATATCATATGACACATTGTGGGATATCAAAGTGTACCCACACTCATTCAAAGAAGGTTTTAGCAGTGGCTTCTGCTCTAGTATTCTTCTTACAGGTCGCCATAATGGCCATCTTCAAGAATATGTCGACGACCAAAAAAGCACATTCATTTCCATGCTTGGTAGAAGGAAGGCCTGACATGTAATCCATGGAGATGGATTCCCAAGGTTGAATAGGGGTAGGAAAAAAAGTATAGAGGCCTTTCTTCTTTATGGTTGGTTTGGAAATGGCACAATAAGTGCAGGATCTGATGTACTTCTTGACATCCTATCAAAGTTTCAGCCAATAAAAATACTTCTACAGTACTGCCACGATTTTCTCGACCCTGAAATTCCCATCGACCCGACTATAGTGCACTTCCCAAACCAACTTGGCATGCTCACTTGAAGGAATACAAAGGTTCCCCATGTGACATAACAATGCATCCTAGAGGTGAAAATTTAGAACTTGCTTACCCTCCAAGAGCATCTTGTATGTGTGGCTGAATTCTAGATCGATTTTATAGAGAAGTAGCCAATCGAAAGTCTCGTGCCCATAAGAATTGAGCACGGTGGTTAGTGCCATGATCGTTAGTTAGTTGAGGTAGTCTACAACATTATTAAAGTTTCCCTTCTTGTACTTGATGTTAAAATGAAATTGTTGCAGGTATGTGGACCACTTTTGATGTCGATCGTTCTGCGACCTCCCTTGTGTTTGTATGGATTGTAGGGGTTGGTGGTCTGTGTGGATGACCATTTCATTCCCCAAAATGTAATGCTTCCATTTTCAACAAGGGCACACAATGGAATACATTTCTTCTTAATAAGTGGGATACTTAGGGACTGTTTCAGAAAGTGTCTCACTATGATATGCCACTGGATTCCCCTCTTGAGTAAGAACTGCCCCAATAGCATATTCAGAGGCATTTGTCTCGATCTCAAATGGTTGTTGCAAGTTTGGTAATGTGAGCACTATTATAGAGCATAGGTGATGTTTCAAATCTATAAACGCACTTCTCTAAATTGGCACACAACTTGTGTTGTTACAGTGTTTGGAGGACCTGTCAGATGTGGTGGATGTGCCCTTGCCATGTCTGGCTGAAGATCTGGATGTCATCCATGTACATGACCACAAATGAGTTATTGAATGGCCGCAAGATATCATCCATCAACCTGATGAAGGTTGTAAGAGAATTTTTTAACCCGAAAGGCATGACCAACCTTCTGAAAATTCCCTCCTTGTCTTTGAACGCAATATTTCACACATCAGAGGGTTGGATTTGTACCTAGTGATACACGGACTTCAAGTCGATCTTGCTGAAATATTTCCCCCCCTTTAGTTGGGCCAAAAGGTCATCAATCCATGTGATCAGGTACCTATTCCAGAAAATAATCTTGTTCAACACCCGATAGTCAATACAGAGTCTCCAAGTCCCATCCTTCTTCTGTACTAACAAAATTGGGCTCGCACAGGGAAATTAACTTAGCCAGATGTGACCTTTCTGAAATAGCTCTTCAATCTACCTCTTGATTTCACCATTCTCTAGAACATAGTGCCGATAGGTTGGTCCATTGGGTAGTGATGCACCTACTGTCAGATCGATGGAGTGATTGACATGATAGTGTAGATGTTCTCGTACTCCTCCACGGGTGAGGTGAGGCGTATTCCTCCATGATTTTTTCCATCTATTTTTTTCATGAAGAGGAGCCTTGTCTGGAGGTCGTGGACACAGTATTCTTCTTGCCCCGAGGGTGGATCATCAAAAAAAAAAATTTCTTTGTTTTGGAAATGAGCTTACTACATTTTTTTTGCAGTAACCAAAGAGATGGAGGTAAATGAAGCTACCTCTGGTATCATGTACAACTTATTGCCCAAAGTAAAAATAACAACGCGAGGCTTGGACTCATACACAAGATATCTCTTCCAAATATATGGTTGGCCTAGTAATACATCACAAACATCAAGAAGAGAAATGTCATATAATACTTCATCTGTGAAGGGCTTAATTCTATAGGGATGGTGACACTATTGGCTGACGCGGAGATCTTGTCCTTGGTGAAGCTACTTAATGGTGTATGGTTGTGGGTGTGTTGTGGTCAAAAAGCCTAGATGCTTCATGACCTCTACTGAAATAAGGTTATTTTGGCTCGTATTATTGACAATGAATTACAACGGGGAACCCTTTACCCACATTTGGGAATGGAAAATGTGCTCCCCTTCCTCTCGATCTTCCAGTTCCTCTTCTGGATCTTTGTGGTGGCAACAGTGGCTTTGGGATCTGCATCGATAATCTGCTTCCATTTTTCATTCCCCTTATCAGGTTTTGATTCAGAGTTAGATCATGCATCCTATTCAGAAGCCTTCAGCTCAGCCACCAGTGACTGCTTGGCCCAACACTCACTTGTGTTGTGAGTGGAGTTCTTATGGAACTCACACCACTTTCATGTGTCCTTCTTTGGCTTCACGACGTTGTTCTTTACTTGAGACTTTGGAGGGTTATCCTCGGCTGCCACGCCTTGAATTTTTCCTTTGTTCTATGGTTTGGGGGCACCTTTCCCTTGCTTCTAATTCGCAAATCCAACGTCTCGCTTCTTCTGTTTTAATTTTTTCTCAATATTGGCACCATACCGGTATGTTGCACCAAGCGAGGAGATGTCGAGGAACTCCGTTTCCTCCTGAATGTATCTATGAAAAAAATTGCGGTAATTCAACACCAAATGTTTCTCTGAATCTTGGATACTCAACTTTGTGCGTAGGGTATGGAACAGATTCGTCATCTCATGCACATCTTGATCCCTTTACTACCGATGCACATATTGATCCCTTTTCTTTTGCAACATATTCCATTGTATTTACTTGTCCTCATAGCTCCCCATAGTATAACATTGTTCCTCGATGGCATCTCAAAATGAATCTCAAGTAGGTGTGACTGAGAATAAAGAGGGTTCCCTCTTGTCCTTTTGGTCACAGTAGGTTTCCCACCAATCCTTGACATGGGGGGTGGATTTGAGGAGTGAAAAAAGTAATCTTTTCCCGGTTGGAAAATTCATGAACCGAGAAATATACTTCTAATATATTCAACCATATTTATACGATTTCTACATCTATTTTTCCCTCAAATACAGGAGTGTAAAAGTTTATATGTTGGATGCATATGTGATGCCACCTCCAGAGTGGTTGTTGGATGCATATGTGATGCCAGTGGCCAGTCATTGAAGGATTTGAGAAAAGTTATTCATCATCGTGTTCCTTTGTTTCTCGAGGGCCTCTTCAAGCAATATTTTGATGGGATATCCTACTCCCTCATATTTATTTTCTCCCCATGGGTGGTCGTCGGGGTTTGCGAGGCTGATCTTGCAAAGGTTCAACTAGATCGAGCCCTAACTCCTTATACCACCGAGAAAGAGTAGACCACTCTGATACCATTGATTGAGACTTATGCAGGAACACAATAAAATATATAAATACACATAAATGTAGAGATGAAGCATAAATAACACTTCATCAAATAACTGAAATATGCTAATAGACATAATGGAAATAAATTAGTTAGGGCGATGGTAGGTTATCTCTGAGAAGAGATGTAGTGTCTACATGTCTATAAATTGTGTTAAAATGAGTCTCAAGGGCCTTTTTATTACTAAACAACATAGGAAAATCATAAACAACCAAAATTCTAACCCCAAGATATGAAACACCAAGAGTTTGTGGGCCTTGATGGGGTTAATTGGGCAGCCAACTTCCTAGGGTCGTAACTTGGTCATATTATCTCTGTTTGGAGTGTATGATATATCATCAGAAATATCTCTCCAAGTAATACAGGTTTTTCCACTAGACCTTTGATATGGCTATGGGCCTGTTGCATACCTCAAAAAAATGTCGTTTAGGGGGTCAAAACTACTTCTGAAGTTTAAGACCTGAAAAAATACTAAAAATACTAAATTCTACTATAAAAAAGGAAACTGGTGAAAATGAATGGATTTCTATGTGAAATAGGTGGGTGGCCACTAATATCCACCTGGATAATTCCTTTCCCCTTATGAAGTAATGGTCCCCATTGCATGCAAAGCCTCCATGAGGTGAGGAAATTTTTGTTGAACCTGGTCCCTGGTGAACCACTTGCCTTGGTGGAGGAGTTGGTCTGCTTTGACAACTTGATATATTTTAATCCTATGCTAACAGGTGTTCTTGATCTATGTGTCCATGATCTGATCAGTTTTGGATTTTTCCATGCAGTCTGGGTTTAACTCTATTAGTGTGAGTTGTTCTGCCATGTAGGATGTGTCCAATAGAGTTGAAATTAGGGACGAAGGAAATCCACATTGAACACCAGATGAATAGAAAGGAATGGTGGAATACTGAGCTTAAAGGAATTTTCCCCTACAGCCTTGGTGATGTTGTGTGGCCCATATCGGAGTGGGCGAAGCTTGTGGTGGGGTCTAATGAGGCGCTCCTTCTAAAAATGTAGCCACACTTTTTTGTCCACATGGAAGTTGTGACACCCGATGTTGATCATGTCGTTGCTTGTACTTAGCATTGGCTTTTTCCAATATTTCATGAACCTATTGGAAAATGTGTTGAATGCGCTCAATGAAGTTGTTCGCCTTGTCAAATTTAGACTGGACATGATTTGAATCTGCCTGAGTAGCCACAAATGGCATGGCTACATCAATGGGACATAATGGCTGGAATCCCAAGCCCACCTAAAACAAGCTATGGCCAGTTGAGATGTGGAGAGTTCGGTTATAGCTTCACTATACATAGGGGAGGCTCTCATCCCATGTGTGTGGTTTAGTTGAGTTGTACATGCACATAATGTGTATGATCATCCTATTGACGACCTATGTTTTTACATCAATTTTGGGATGGAAAGTTATGGACTTGGCGAGATTGGTATCTAGCATCGAATAGAGGTTGGAACAAAATGTAATGAGGAACTTGCTATCCTGATATGAGATGATAGACTGTGGAATCACAAAGTGTACCCACAATCGTTCAAAGAAGAGTTTAGCAGTGGTTGCTGCTGTGATATTCTCCTTGTAGGCCACCATAATGGCCACCTTCGAGATTATGTTGATGACCACAAAAACACAGTCATTTCCATGCTTGGTAGAAGGAAGGCCCAACATGTAATCCATGGAGATGGATTCCCAAGGTCGACTAGGGGTAGGCAGTGGAGTATAGAGGCCTTTATTCTTGATGGTCGGTTTGGAAATGGTGCAGGTAGTGCAGGATCTGATGTACTTGCCGACATCATGTCCAAGGTTCAGCCAATAGAAACACTTCTATAGTACTGCCACTATTTTCTCGACCTTGAAATTCCCAACGACCTTATTAGGATGGGGTCCCCTAAAGTAAAGTTTTTGGTATAATTTTGGTTAAATTTTGTTGAAACGCGTTGCGCACAGAAGTCAATGGGATTTGGGGTGGGTCAAATATCCTTTATAATTGTAATGGGAAAAAAGGGAAACCATGAGTCTCAAACCATGTTTTGACACCATGGTATGTGCGCATCCCAAATCATATAAATATGTAAGGGTTGAGTCGAGTAATGATATCTTATCTTTTTTTATATTTATGCATGTTGATGTTTTGATCAAATTTTTGGGATATTTTGTGTCGGTCTGGGTAGAAAGGCTCCTGTTGGTTGTGTGCACAGGGACCTAGTCCTGAGCTGTGTGCAAGGACCTTGTTGTTGTATCCACAAAAGGAGGGAATTTTACTGGATTGAAGACTTATTAATAAAGAAGAATTTTTGGTGAACTCTGTTGCAATTTCTAAGTTTATGCATGAATATTACTGCAAGTTATAGATATGTTTATCTTTAAAAGTGCATTCATCTGAGTTAATTATGTGTGAAGGATCTTGGTGTTTGCATAAGGATTTCATCTATTTTGATAAGATAGATCTAACTAAAGCGTAATAATATGTTAAAGATTTTATCTTCATTTATATCTAGATTTTGTGAAGTCTTGCACAGGCCTATAAGCCTTAGATCGGATAAGTCAGGTTAGAGCACACATCAAATGCTCCCTCAAGGTGTTGAAACCTAGTTCCAACACTACCTCATACTTCTTCATGTGAGAATTTGGTCTATGTAAGAAGATCACTACTGAAAGGGCCAATAATTGGAGGGTTTTCTTGGTTGCGTAGAACACTCTTAACCTAGGTCAGGACCTCTCAAGCCAAAAAATGGTTCTATTGCTGGGACCGAGATTTTTTTGAGGGAGATTTGATGTTGTGGTATCTAACGAAGAACAAACTACAAGATTGGCTTGATAATAAGGTACGCGGATTTGCAATCCAAGAAAAATGAAAGCCCAAGTTGTCTACTGAAGATTGGGAGAAAAGGTATATCTATATAGAGGTCCACTAAATTTTATTTTCTTCCTTTACGACTGAGTTACAAGAGTGTTTATCTTGGCTTGCTGAGTTTTAGACCTGCGCAAAGGATGACATGATCACCAAGTCGAATCTTGAGTTAGTTCAGCAGTTGGAGAAATATAGCAATAAAATTACCTGCGCAGTAGATTATTGGTTTGATAGCATCCTGAATGGGTTTGTGACTGAATTTTCTATTGATACCTTTGTATCATATTCTAAAGCTAAAAGGAGATTTTTCAAGGGCCCTAGAGTTAAGTTTATGCACTCATTGAAAATGTGGATTAAAATTATTTTATGTGAAAAGGGTACTTTGTGCAACCACATTGAGTGAGTGTCCCGAAGAGGTCCAACTACACACAACGAAAAAAATTATAGGGTAGACCTAGAAGAAGGTTTTGTTTATATCCCTCTCAAAGGTAAATCTAAAAGCGAAAATGAGTCTGAAAAAAGTAGCTCTAGTGAATCTGCGCACTCAGAAGAAGAGGGATTACAAGATCAAAGTATTTTTGGGTCATTGGACATAGTTTAGATTCCATCCTCTCCATGTCCAAATTCATCTCACACTAACAATTCATCCACTTCACCTCCACCTCCACCACCAGAAGTCTATATGGATACTTCCATAAAGCTGCAGAATTTTAGGGGTGTTGGAAATGAAGATGTTGACAAATCCTAGTTCATCGTAGATGATGTGTGGACATCGTAGCATATCAATAATGATAATGTTAATAAATCGCAGCTGGATACTGCATTTCAAGAAAGTGAATTGGATTGGCATATGAGGTATAAGGAAACAAAGCCTAATGCAACGATTGATGAGCTTAAAACCACATTAAAGGAGCAGTTCAAGAAGCCAAAATTTTATTATCAATGCGTGGTTAAATTAAAGAAGATCCACTAAGAAGTGAATGATTTTTTATGGGAGGTAGATCAACGGTTTAAATGCATCATCAGGGATGGAGGATTTACTATAGATGACATGCATCACAAAGAATGGTTCATCGCTATGTTGTTTCGAGATCTGCACCAGTCCTTAAAACAATAGAAGTTTGCGACATAGGCTAAAGTTGTGGAGATCACCATGAATTTATAAGCCTTGCCTATACTTGCTACACAGGTTGGGGCTCAAAAAATCCAAATCTAGTTAGCTGCATTACACTTAGAAATAAAAACCCTACGAAAAGAGAAGGAAAATGATGTGTGCGTAGGAGTATGGTGCACACGCTGTAAATATGAAGGGGATGATAGGGATCTGTGTCTCGTATATAATAACTATCTGGAAGTTGGAGGACCAGGTCCGATTAAGAATGGGGCAGGGCCTCATGAATTTCCCAAACTATGGTGCATGATTTGTCAAGCAAATCGACTGAACACAACAGATTTATGCCCCAATATTGGTAAATATATTATTGAGCTCCAGCAACCTTATTGCACGTTTTTTCGATCTGTGGGCCACAATGAGAATAATTGTCATAGCTTTGATTTGATGATTGAGTAGGCTGCTTCGTATAGATTGCAGGCCAAAGGTAGAGGAACATATTCGCCTACGTCGTCATCTGGGAATGGTGGATTTCTAGACAAAGGACGAGGAAGAGGAGGAGGAGCTGGTCATGGAAAGGGACAACTCATTTGTTATAACTGTGGAGAGGCTTGTCACTATGTGCATGACTGCCTGAACCCAAGACAACAATATTGCAGGTATTGTAGGAAATTTGATCATGTTCTTGAATATTGTCCTGTATTTTTTGCAAAAATGCAAGAAAAGAAACCGCAGACACCTACGCAAAATTTTCAATTGATGATATTGGAACCGCGCACTGAAGACCATAGCATAAGTATTGTGACTAGGAGTGGTGTAGCAACTAGAGAAGATAAATTAGAAGGCAAGAGACCTATCACTGATCTTTGGGTCCAAAGAGCTCCTGAGAAAAAGCAAGGGTTTAATCTACAAAGGCAGAAGGAAAGCTTTATCGTAGCAAAGAAGGAATTCATGGATCCTGGCACATCTAAAGTACCAAGCAAGCCTATCATGGATAACGTTGAATGGGTCAAGCCTGCAGAGATGAAACCATTTTTGCAGGCCTGTATCAAGCTTCTGCAAAATAAGAAGGTAGTTGAGAATATTCAAGCTTTGATTAATAGCTATGTCAATAAAGAGCAACCTCAAATGGAGCAAAAGGCTATCAATAAAATTTACAAGAATAAGAGAAGAACTGGCCGAGAGATGTGCCTGACAACTCAAATAGGTGAGTTTGAAATGGACCAAGTCATTTTGGATTTGGGCTCTGAGGAAAATGTATCATCAAAGCAGACTTGGAAGAAAATGGGAGAGCCTAAGCTAGAATGGTCTGCAGGACAACTGTGCATGGAAAATAAAAAAAATAGTATCCCAATGGGTAGACTATTTGGGGTGATAGTTGATATCAAAGGAGTTAAGGCACTGGATGAATTTGAATTTATTCAAATTGTTGATCATTCAGATCTGTACCCTGCGTTGTTGGGTATGGATTGGGCTATTGACATGGATTCTACCATCAAACTCAAGCACAGAATTATGGTGTTTGAAAACAATGGAACCAAGGTCATGGTCCCTCTATACCTTGCAGAAGGAGAAAGATACAAAGAAATAGTGTGCGTAGAAGAATATGTTGATCATATCTACAAGATAACTGTGAGGGGAAAATATTGTATCAATCTTATAGCAGATGGTAGGATTAGGTGGGATAGGGATAGTTCATGCCACTCAAACTCAGATCAGGAATTGGATAATTGGCAGAACCGTTTGCATGAAGTACATACACTGCGTTGCAACTGAGTCACCATATATGTACAATGAATATCCTCTGAGGTTCAGGAATTACCTTATTATAATGATGGTGTAAGCAGTGTCAATTTTTTTTTATAATAATTTGAAAAGGTTGTTCCAGAGACATAACAATTCCATGTGCTTGACTTAGTTTTGCGCTCAACCCCAGCACGCTGGTGGGAAACACACAAGGAAAACCTTGTAGATTAGGAAGAATGTACCCACATGATGTAATTGCGATTCAGACAAGTCAATACCAAGTTGAAAGTGACCTATGCAAGCAAAGAATATCCATGCCTCCATTTAGTAGGGTGGACTGCAGCTTGGGGAGAAGAGCTGTAGCCAATATGGGTGCATAAATTCATTCATATTTTAAGTAGGATACGTGTGAACCATAATATAGAGGTTGAGATGCATCGTGGCATGACATAATGGGTTGTGATAAGGGAAATATTTGTTTTAAATTTTAATTTTGAGAGTGGATTCCCATTCATTAATACTGCCTTACACACAATTCAAGATGTGGTATTTGTCATTCCAGAGAAATAAGAAGAACGACCCTTACCAAAATGGGATGCGCAGACGAAGGATATAATTGAATGCCAAAATGTGACTATTGAATATAATGAGGGAGGCCTAAGAAACATCAATATCCTTGGATTTGAAGATCAATGCGTAGTTGTTGGACTTGTGGTTGAATTTCCAGATGGGACTGGACCTATGAAGATTAGGCAAGTCAATATTGGAATGAAAGGATAACCTAAGATTCCCAAAATAGGGGATTATTTGGATGACGATACAATGGCTAAGGTTGCGGAGCTGCTCGCTGAATATCAGGACTTGTTTCCCACAAAGTTTTTAGAGTTAGAATGGATTGTCAGAGATCTTGGTGTGATGAAGATCATTATGAAACCAGATGCCAGGTCGGTCAAGTAGCACCCTTACAGGTTGAATCCTAAGTATAAGCAGAAGGTCAAGGAGGAGCTGTAGAAAATTTTTGTTGCATGGATCATTGAACCAGGAGAAGAATCTGATTGGGTAAGCCCCATGGCGGTCCAAGAAAATAAGACCAAAGGATAAATTAGGATTTGTGTTGATTCGTGCAAGTTGAATGATGCATGTGTGCATGATCCTTTTCCAAATCCATTTTATGATGAAGTATTGGACAATGTGGGTGGGTGGGAGGCCTACTCATTCACTGATGGATTTTCTAGATACCACCAGATAAGAATCCCGCCTAAAGACAAAAGTAAGGTAACCTTTGTGACGAAATGTGGATCATTCCAATACATAGTAATTCCATTCGGTTTGAAGAATGCGTCAACTATACTCTCACATGTGGTGGTAGCTACGTTTAAGGAGTATATAAAAAAGTTATTAGAAGTATATTTTGATGACTGGACTATATTTGGCTTATTGAAGTAGTATTTTTCAAGTCTGTGCTTGATGCAGGACGCTTGTCGGAAGCAACAGATCTAGTTGGATCTGAAGAAGTGCATATTCTGTGTCCATTTCATGATTTTTTTGGGTCATATTTTTTGTCAATGGGGATCGATGGTCGATCCAGCTAAGATCGCTATTATTTTTAACCTGGAGGCTCCAACAAATGTGAAGAATTTGCGCTCAATTTTGGGACATACTGGCTATTACAAAAAATTTATTCAAGGCTATGTGTTGATTATTGCACAGATGGAGAATTTTTTCAAGAAGGATGCCTCTTTTTTTGGGGATGAGGACTGCTAGAAGAGTTTAGAGATGCTCAAGGAGAAAATGGTGATTGTGCCTATATTGGTATTTCTAGTCTAGACAAAGGAATTCCATGTGCACATGGATGCTTCATGTATCGTGTTAGGAGTTGCACTAGCTTAGCCACGAGCTAGTGATATTGATCACCCAATTACATTTGCGAGCATAAAATTTTCAATTGTTGAGCGAAATTACTCAAAAATAGAGAGAGAAGGGTTAGCTATGGTGTAGATGAGCCAACTAGTTTGGAGGATGGATTACCAACTATTTTCCATTAAAGTATTTTATGACCACTTTGCAGATATTATCCACTTCCAGACCACTGGAAGCACGCCTATGGAGTATACAATTAAACATAAGAAAAATTTGGTTTTGCGCGTAGCATACTTTACGTTGATTGCTGGCTAGTTGTATAAGATGGGATTTGATGAGGTATTGAGACTATATGTGTCAGAGTTTGAAAGGTAGATCATATTAGTAGAATCACATGCAGGGATTGCAGACAGTCACTATGCAAGTAAACCAACTGTGCAAAAGATCTTGAGGGATGGTTTGTGGTGGCATATGGTGCACAATGATGCAAAAGAGTATTGTCGTGCTTGTGATGTTTGTCAGAGAAAGGGGAAACCCTCGCGTAGATATGAAATACCACTAAAACCACAAGTGACGTTGCAAGCTTTTGATAAATGGGCCATTGACTTTGTAGGACTGATCAAGCCTCTCGGGAAGAATAATGGTGCGCATTATATCATCATTGCAACAGATTATTTTACCATATGGGCAGAGGCTAAGCCTATGAAGGATTGCACAACAGAAACGGCTGCGCACATCATATTTTAGAATATCTTGACAAGGTTTGGGTGTCCTAATATTTTGATGGATAACCAGGGTACAAATTTTATGAATAAGACCATTGAAGCCTTAAAAAATGAGTTTAATATGCACAATCAGAAGATTACACCATATCATCCACAAGAAAATGGTATGGTAGAAGCCTTTAATAATATTTTGGAGACTGCAGTCATAAAGATTTGCAATGCTAATCAGAACAATTGGGATGTGCACATACCTATGGTTCTATGGGCATACATAACTACATACAAGAAATTGACAGGATAAACCCCTTTCAGGTTGGTGTATGGACATGAAGTTGGTATGCGGATGGAGTATATTGTCCCTAGTCTGTGCATTGAAATGGTAACTAACATGGTTGATCAATATATTATAGAAGAGTGACTGTCATAGCTAGTTGTGCTGGAGGAGGACAGATTGATTGTTGGTTTCCATCAGCAGGTGAAAAAGGCATCCGAAAAGGCTTGGCATGATAGGCACATCAGGCATAATATTTTCAAGGAGGCTGATTTGGTTTTGCTATATGACAGCAAGTTTGTGCGCCACCCAGGAAATTTCAAAATGCATTGGCTTGGAACTTATATTTTCAAGGAGATAATGGAAGGAGGTGTGGTACATATGGTTTCCTTAAGTGGCAAAGTCCTTCCTTGATATTTGAATGGAAGTCGGTTGAAACCATATAGGGATGATCCCATCCCTACGCGCGCCAAATGACTATATGGCTGCAGAATTGTCTTAGTTCCCCAGATAGTTGTGAGAGGGCGCAAGACCATAAATAATTCTATCAAGAATTGGAGAATTATGCGTATGCGACAAAGAGTGAGAAAGCAAAGGTATCTGCGACAACCATGAAGAGGCTGTGTTAGGAGGTTGAAACAATCACAAATGGGAAAAATTCTAGCCGTTGGAACAGTTAATTTGGATAAGACAACTTTATTACCATTTGGAGGAGTGGCTAACTTGAATTTATGGAGGATATTATGCCATATTTGTGTTGATATTCAACAAGATGATGAGCTTAGTGAAAAGAGTCGCCTTCACTAAGTGGGCCCGAAGGCTATTTTTGGCGCAAAGTCTATTTTTAGACTATGTATATTTTTAGACATGTCGATTATATTCTATGAGTTGCAGGATGCTATTTGTGGATGGTTGGTCAAGTTGGAAAAATATATGGACTTCTATTTTTAGACATATTGGGCAGAATTCGTTTTTAGATTGCCAGTCTAAAAATAGATATGTCGAATATTATTAGCTCTTAATAATATTTGGACTCTAAACATTATCTTATTCTCTTGGAGCACTTCAGTTAAGTGCACAGATGTGGCACAACAGTTGACAGAAGGAATTACGCTATTCCTGAGGGTTTACTGGAGCTAATGCATGAGGACTTCAGTTAGAACTCATGTGACAGAGTTTGGTGGAGTTGTGTTCAGTTTAACTCAGTTAGACACAGTTGAGCTAGTTGTATCTAGTCTAACTGATTGATACACTAGTGAGAGTGGTGTGAATTAATTATTAATTAATTAACTAAATATTAACTCATTAATCAACTAAAGAATAAATCAGTTAACTACAGTACATGGCAGTTTCAGTGGAGACCAGTGGAGAGATAGGTGAAAGAGCAAGTGTGACTATCAGTTGTAACTATAGTGATGCATTGATTGCATCCAACACTCAGTGGAGATGCCAATGAGGATTGCACATTAAATCTTGGAGGAATTAAAACTCATTCAGAGCCATTCTCCAGTAGGGATTGCGCAGTAGAGGCAGGATAGCAAGTGGCAAAGATCGGTGCGTGGATTTTCAAGATCGGACCTGATTAGTGTGTAGCGATTGTATTGTACCGAGAGCTTGACATGATAAGCTTTGTATGAGGATTTTTACATGATCTCTATGAAATATATTATATACATATATTTGGGGTTTTCAGCTTCAAGCTTTCCCGGTAAAAAATTGTGTTAATGTGTGTGAATTTTTATTATTTCATGTGTGCATTGCAATTGATTTAAATTTCGCATGTGATGATCAATGGTGGAATAGATTCTGTATTTTTCATGAAGTTAAAATAGTGTGAGATCAAGAGAATATTGGACATATAACACATAAGTTATATAATTTCTACATGGTATTGGAGCAGTTGATCACTAGAGAAAATTGCAATTATTGAAGCGGTTGAGTTTTGTGCCAGTGGAACTCGAATTTGCTGCAGTGTTTTCTTGGTATCGAATTTGAGCATTCATTGAAATGTATTTCAACGGATTGTGATTGGAGTATTCCCTTGATGGTAGCTCAAATTATATTTCATGTAAGGATAGGATGGAGGCGGTGCTGGAGGATAATGGGCTAAAGGAGTTCATAGATGCTGAAATTTCAAAACCTACTTCTAGCGATGCAGCCGCACTTGACGCATGCCAAAAGAAGACAACAAAGTGTCGAAGAATTCTATTGGAATGTGTGAAGGAAAAAATTGTGTCCAGCCTTCACGGTAAAGCTACTCCATTATTAATGTGGAAAGCTTTTACAAACTTGTTCGAAAGCAGAAGCGACCAGAGGAAGTTGGCGCTTAAAGACAAGCTCAGAAAAATAAAAATGGAGAAAGGCGACAATATACTGAAATACCTCATGAAGTTTGTCCATTGCAAGGATGAGCTGGGAAGTGTGGGGGTTACTGTTGATGAAGAGGACTTGGTGATATTGGCTCTCCTTGGAATTTCGAAGAATTGGCATAGCTACGAAGACTCTGTCAATGGACGGGGGAAACTTCCAGGATGGGAGCGACTTTGGTTGGATCTTGTGTAGGAGGAGATAAGGCGGGGTACCAGGGATGGATCTTCATCGAAGAATGAAGATGAAGAAAATTACACTTTGGCTACCAAAGCAAGGAAAGGGAAGGGGAAGAAAAATCCTTCTCAATCCGGTGCGAAAGGAAAGAAGCAAGACTTGTCCAAGGTGAAGTGCTTTCACTGTCACCAACACGGACATTACGCCACTAATTGTCCACAGAAGAAGAAAAATAAGCAGGCTACTGGATCTGCAGCTGGAGAGGCCTTAGCCTTGCAGTTTGAGCTGGATTTTTCTCTGATCGCATGCTTGGTTTCAAGTGTGATGTGATCAGTGTGGTTTCTTGACAGTGGTGCATCTTTCCATATGACCGGACACAAAGATTTTTTTAGTGATCTAGATGAAAAGGATCTTGGAGTGCACATTGAGATGGGCGATGATGGTAGATATAGTGCGACTGGTATCGGGACCATTTCCTTTGAGAGGGAGTCTGGTAAACCTTTAATATTGAAGGATATCATGAATGTTATAGGATTGAAGAAGAATCTGATCTCTGTGGCGATGTTGGAAGACAAGGGTTATGATGTTGTTTTTAGCGAGGGAAAGGCTTTCCTGCACAGTAAAACAACTGGTCAAACCAGGAGGATAGGAGTTCGAGTTAAAAACCTTTATCAATTGTAGGTAGATGGCTGCATAGCAATGGCAGGCAAAGTAGAAGGAGTGGTGAGCCAGGATGAGGGAGAATTGTGGCACAGGAGATTGGGCCATCTTCACCATGGCGCTTTGAAAATTTTGCAGTAGATTTCTACCGGGCTTCCCAAGGGTACACTTGCGCAGTCAGATCAGTGCAAGGGATGTACTTTGGGAAAATTTGTGAAGACCACTTTTCATGAGAGGGATAGTCGTGCCACGACGATCCTTGAGATAATTCACACATACGTGTGTGGACCTTTCTCAGTTGCTTCAACAGTGAATCACAGGTATTATGTGAATTTTTTTATGACTTTTCTCGTAAGTGTTGGATCTTCTTCATGCAGAAGAAGAGCGAGACATACTCAAATTTTTGTGAGTTCAAGGCACTGGTTGAGAAAGAGTCTGGGAAGCAGGTGAAAGCTCTAAGGAGCGATAATGGTGGTGAATACATCTCTGGCGAATACAAAGACTTCTGCAACAAAGAAGGAATTCGAAGAGAACTCATAGTGCCTCATAACCCACAGCAGAATGGGGTCACGGAGAGAAAGAACAGAACAATTGTGGGTGCTGCACGGGAGATGTTGCATGATCAGGGCCTTCCCAGACACTTGTGGACTGAGGCATGCAACACTGCGGTTTATGTGAAAAAATGTTGTCCTCATAGAGTCTATGGCATGAGTACACCCGAAGAGGCGTTTTCTGGTAAGAAGCCTGATATTTCTCATTTGAAGATTTTTGGCTCACCTGTTTACATTCATGTGACGAAGGATGCGAGGAGGAAGCTGGAGCCGACCGCAGAGGTTGGGATATTTGTGGGGTACACAGAAAAACCCCACAACTATTGTGTGTATTTTCCAGACAGTCAGATGACTGTTGTGCAACGGGATATAAAATTTCATGAGGAGAAAGCCATGAAGTTGTCACTTGAGAGGGAGCTACACTTGCACGCAGATGAGGAGCTACTAGTTCCTAAATATGAGCGTCAGGATGTGGATCAAACACAAGAGGAGGTTCATGGAGTGGAAGAAACCACTCATGCAACGCCAAACATTAGAGGGCGGAAGCGCACTACAGAAGATGAGCGACTGAATCTTGATGCAGCGCAGAATGTAGGAGCACCTACATCACAGCGCAGACAGAGACAGTCACCTGACCGATTTACTGGATACATGGCTCTGATGAGAAAGTGTATCGTGACGGATCCATCCTCTTTCGAGGAAGCTGTGGAGGATCCCTGTTGGGCATGTGTTATATTCTTTCCACGACTAGTCCCACGCGTTGTACATTGCGCCGAGCGCAGCAGGGGGGTCACAAGGGGGGAGGTAGTGCCCCAGCGAAATTTTTTTTTGGTGTGCGGACCCACTCATAGGTGGACCCACCCATGTTTTGTGCATGAGTTTGCACATGGTTTTGGGGTACGATGGTTTTCGGCCCCTGGTATTTTGTAGATTTGGTCAAGGGAACTATAGTTATGTTCTAATCTAGGGTTAATGGATTGGGGTTTATGTATGCTTTGGCATGTATATATATATATATGTGTGTGTGTGTGTGTGTTGTAACACTAAAAGGAATATAATGAAAAATCAAGCTGGTCGTCCCGATTTGGGATCCAGGACAAAATCTCTGTGTTTATCTGTTTTATGTTTTATGCTCTCGCTATTGTTTATTTTCTGTTATAAGATTCATGTGTGGATAATTTCTGTTCAGGGTTAAAACCTACATTTGGTAGCAGAGCTGTTTCAGCTTCAAGGGGATGCCTTTGCTGCTGAGGGTTTTTTTTTTTTTTTCTCAGGCCTGAGGTAGAACCTGTTCAGTGGGAGATCTGCGGGATCGATTCTTGCGGTGAAAGAAGATGGTGAGCGGCAGAAAGATAGAGATCAAGAAATTTAATGGTCATAGTTTTGAGTTGTGGAAGCTCAAGATGGAGGATAAGCTGGTGGATAAAGATTAGTGGATCGCGGTAGATCCAGGTACTAAACCAACGGCAATGTCAGATGAAGACTAGAAGAAACTGGATCGGAAGGCTAAGAGCACAATACGGTTGTGTGTCTCAGATTCAGTATTGTTGAATGTAACTGGGGAAGCTACGACGAAGAATTTGTGGGAAAATCTTGGGACTTTGTACCAATCTAAGTCTCTGGTGAATAAGCTGTTCCTGCGGAAAAAGCTGTATAACCTAAGGATGAAGGATGGAGACTCGGTGAAAAAGCATCTAAACGCCTTCAATACTATGGTAAGTCAGCTATCATTTGTTGATATTAAAATCTCAGATGAAGATAAGTGCATCAGTTTGTTGTGTTCTATACCAGACTCGTGGGATAGTCTGGTTATTGCAATAGGTATCAATACAAATACCTTGAATTTTGATGACATTGTCTCAGCCTTGCTGTCGGAGGAAATGAGACGGAGAAATATGGAGGGCCAGAATGGAGATGCCTTATCTGTATGAGGAAGGTCCCAAAATAGAAACAAGAATAAGGTTTCGAGTGGGAGATCCAAATCTAGAGGGAGATCTAAATCTCCTAGAAAGTTTGTAAAGGTATGCTGGAAATGCGGAAAGGAAGGGCACTACAAAAAGGACTGCAGATCTAAAGCTCCTGAGAAAGGAAAGGGATCCGATGATGCTCCTTCTGCAGAGGCAAAAACCACCTCGGATGAAGGTGTGGATGTGTATTTGGCTTCTTCTTCAAATACACATGTAGATCATGAGTCATGGTTGATTGACTCAGGTGCATCCTTTCACTTCACTCCCCATAGGGAGTGGTTCTGCGAGTATGAAAAATATGATGGTGATGTCTTCCTAGGGGATGATAGGAAGGCCAGAATCATCAGACGTGGAAAGGTTAAGCTAAATCTGCAAGGTGGAAGGATTAGAACACTTCCTGGTGTTCTGCATATTCCTGCATTGGCCAGAAATCTGATTTCTGTAAGCAAGATGGATGATGCAGGTGTAACAACAGTGTTCGAGAAAGATTCCTGCAAGATGGTTCGGGGAGCACTGGTATTAATGTGGGGAGTTTGGACTAGAACTGTTAGGTCCCTATATTACTAGTATAGTCCCTTATTTTTGTTAGTGTAACCCCCTTGTTGTTATTATTGTACCCTTGTAACCCCCATTTTGTTATTATTGTGCCCTTAAATTATTATTGTTAGGTTGGCTAGGATTACGTTGTGGCCCATTAGGATTACATTATGGCCACATGGACTCCTATATATAGAAAGGAGGTTTTGTAAATTGAATCATCCAAGAATTGTTCATTTATGTAATGTATTGGAGGTTTCCCCCTTGAAGTGGCTTATTTCTAAGGCGTTGATATCTCTTTTCTTCTATTTTTGGAGCTGGTTACACAACATTTGGTATCGAAGCTTTGGATTTTAGGGTTTCGCTGCTCCAAAAAGGTCATTGTGGAATTTTTGCTATAACGTTTTTTCTGCAAAGTTTCAAAAGCTGAAATTTTTAGGGTGTGAAGCTAAAATTCTGAGGAAGATCGTCTAAAAATTTCAGAGCTTGGTTCGCAATAGTTTCGGAGATATGATTTGTGGAAGTTAGGTATTTTTTCAGGCTCCTAAACAGGTCATTGTGGAATTTGCGCTATAACCTTTTTTCTACGTAGGTTAAGAATCTGAAATTTTTAGGGTGCGAAGCTGAAATCCTGAGGAAACTTTTTGCAAAATTTTAGAGCTTGGCTCACAATATTTTTGGAGATATGATCCGTGGAAGGTAGTGCTTTTTCAGGCTCCTAAATTTCATCTCAAAGAGGTGATCGTGGGAAAAGTTCAATAACTCTCTCTCTGGGTAGTGGATTTGAGTGCCGTAAAAATTGGTCGCAAGTACACGGACTGTAGTTTCTTGGATATCAATTTCAGAGACAAAGGACGATACAGTGACACGTGGAAAGTCCTACAAGTTTTCCCTACTAAACCAGTCCAGAATTAGGTCATTGTGGGAGATTGGACACAACTTTGTCTTGGGAAATCCAAATTAGATTAGACCTATGGAATTTGAAAGAATCTTCATAGGGATACTACAGGGCTGAATTTCAAATATTTAATATTTTCAATTACAGAGATAATTCAATTTCAATATCGAGCTCCTCAAAGCAAGTAAAGGTATCAATATTGGATTCTAAAATGGCGCCTAAAAGAAATTCACCCATTAAGCCTTCGTAAGGCTCTACTATGACTCATGAAGATGAAGAATTGCAGCATGATCTATCAAAATTACAAGAGAAAGTGCAACAAATTTCACTCTCGCAAAGAGCAACAAAAAATGAAATGGAAGTTTTGAAGAAAGGCGTGGAAGCTAAGATGGATGGCATGGAAGCTGGCATGGAAGCTAAGATGGATGGCATGGAAGCTGGCATGGAAGCTAAGATGGATGACATGGAAGAAAAAATGAAAGACAACATGGAAAACATGAAGAATGATCTAAAAGCGTACATGGAAGGTTTGAAAAAGTTGATACAAGAAATGTTTCCTAATGGTGAAAAGATAGTAGAGGAAACTCATGATGAGAACAAAATAAATGTTAATTGTGATTTCATAAACTCTAATGTTGGCGTGAAGAACCACCATATTCCAAAAATAGATATGAGGAATTTTTATGTAAAGGATCCTATAACATGGATACTACAGATGAAGCAATATTTTGATCTCCATAATGTGCAAAACACACAAAAGGTACGCATCGCAACTTTACATTTAGAACAAAATACATTTGTATGGTGTCGATGGCTTTTCTCCCATAAAAAAATTGTCACTTGGTCAATTTTTACAGAGGAAATGATAGCACATTATGAGGATACAAAGAGCAACACCTTCTTTAGCCAATTGATAAATCTCAAACAAAAGGGTTCAGTGGTGGAGCACATTGAGGACTTCCAAAAATTGAATATAAGGGTAACTAATATTCTAGAGGAACATAGGATTGATGTCTTCATAGGGACTTTAAAGGATAACATCCAACATGAAGTTCGCGTTTGGGAACCTGATTCATTGGAAAAGGGGCCAAAGTTGGCAAGAAAAGTTGAATGTAAAATTATAATGACAAGGAAGCCTACCACTCAGTTCTATAAAGAGGGAAGTGTTGCTACTCCTAGATTTCAACAACCTACAAGGTCGACACCACAAAAATTGGAAGAAAAAAGGAGTAAAAGGGCTTTGCTACAGTTGTGATAGAAAATACACTAAAGGTCATAAGTGTGCTAAGAAGAAGTTATTTTACATAGATTGTGAAGAGGAAGAAGAAAATGAACAAGAAGAGAATATACATTAGGAACCAACCCTAGAAGAGAAAGAAATGAGTCTAACCATATCGTGTAATGCATTGACAGGAATTACCACTCCTCAAACTTTTAAGATAGTAGGAGCGTATCACAAAGAAAAGGGTAATATGTTGATCGATTCAGTAGTACCCATAATTTTATTCATTATAAGGCAGCCAAGGAATTCAATTGTTTCCTACACCCGGCACCAGAATGTCAAGTGATGGTTGCAAATGGAGGAACGATAAATTGCTCTGGAAAATGCCATAATATCAAGCTAACCATGGGGGAATATGTATTGAATAGTCCAATGCTTTCCATTCCTATGGGAGGTGTTGATGTTGTACTAGGAGTACAATGGTTACAATCTTTGGGGATGGTAGCTTTTAATTTTCAAGAACTTTTCTTGGAATTTTTTTTTCGTAAGGAAAGGAAGTCGAATTACGAGGTATCAAGGGGAAGCCAGAAGGATAATAAGCTCTAATGTCATGACAAAGCTTCGTCCCATTTTTCAACGAGGCGAATGAATTTTAAGGTCATTATGAATTTTTGGTCATGCCCTTTGGCCTTACCAATGCACCTTCTACATTTCAAGGGTCGATGAATTCCATTTTCAAACCCTTCCTTAGAAAATTTTTGCTAGTATTTTTTGATGATATACTAATTTGCCAGCAGGGTCTTGAAATGACTGCTGAACATGCGATGTGGCGTTCAACTATCATAGGAGAAACAATTATATGCAAAAACATCCAAATGTTTCTTTGGAGTACAAGAGGTGGAATATCTGGGTCATATTGTATCTCACGAGGGTGTTAAGGTAGACCCTAACAAAATTAAAGCCATTAAGAAATGGAAAGTCCCCACAACCATAAAGCAGCTGCGAGGATTTCTCGGGTTAACAGGGTATTATCGCAAGTTTGTTAAGAATTATGGGAGAATAGCAGCACCTCTAACAACATTATTGAAGAAAGATGCATTTTCATGGACTCCCGAAGCAACTAAGGCCTTTGAACG
Organism: Pinus albicaulis; assembly: GCA_034641835.2. NCBI lineage: Eukaryota > Viridiplantae > Streptophyta > Pinopsida > Pinales > Pinaceae > Pinus > Pinus albicaulis. The sequence continues at coordinate 918,269,822 of CM076573.1, read as the reverse complement.
TCTTAAAGAGGCAATGTGCCTAGCACCGGTCTTAGCTACACCAGACTTCACAAAAACCTTTATTGTGGAATGTGATGCCTCAGGAAATGGAATTGGTGCAGCTTTAATGCAGGAAGGAAGACCCATTGCTTTTGAAAGTCGTCCAATCAAAGGAAAGTATTTACAGAAACCTATTTATGAGAAGGAAATGTTAGCAATACTACATGCACTAAAGAAATGGCGAACTTACCTAATGGGAAGACACTTCAAGGTAAAAACTGATCATGATAGTCTTAAACACTTCTTGGAACAAAGACTATCGTCAGAAGAACAGCAAAAATGGGTCACAAAGATGTTGGGTTACGACTTTGAAATAATCTACAAAAAAGGAAAGCTGAATGTTGTTGCAGATGCACACTCAAGAAAGAATGAAGAGGTGGAAGCATTGCTTTGTGCCATTTCTATTATCCAACCAGATTGGATAACTGAAGCAAGAGATGAATGGAAGAAGGACAAAGATGTATGGACACTCATTCAAAAGTTGCAGCAAGATCCTAGTACATCCGATACATTTAGTTGGAAAAATGATTCCTTATGGTACAAAGATCGCTTATATCTTTGTAAGAATTCCCAACTAAAACAAAAGATTCTTCCGGAATTGCACACTTCTCCTTTAGGAGGACACTCAGGATTTTTAAAAACTTACCACAAGGTGAAGAAAGAATTTTTTTGGGATGGCCTTAAATCTGATATTCAAAAGTTTGTGGCGGAATGTTTGGTTTGCCAGCAGAATAAAGTGGAAACAATTAAGACCCTGAGACTTCTACAACCTTTATCCATTCCAAGTCAACGTTGGGAGGAGATTTTAATGGATTTTATCACAGGTTTACCTAAGTCCGAAGGAAAGAGTGTCATCATGGTGGTAGTTGATAGACTTACCAAGTATGCACACTTTTGTGCATTATCTCATCCATTTAAAGCAAGTACAGTTGCTACTACATTTGTGGACAGAATTCAAAAGCTACATGGAAGCCCAAGGGTTATTGTGAGCGACAGAGATCCTATTTTTACGGGAAATTTTTGGACAGAGTTATTTTCTTCTTTGGGTACTAAATTAGCTCATAGCTCATCTTATCATCCTCAATCTGATGGTCAAACTGAGATAGTAAATAAATGTTTGGAAGGATATCTTCGTTGTTTTGTATCCGATAAACAAACACAATGGGTCAAGTGGTTACCTCTCGCTGAATGGTGGTATAACACTTCCTTCCATACCGCAGCAAAAATGACCCCATTTATGGCACTTTATGGATATCATCCACCATCCATCACATCATCTTTAAGGGAAAATTCGAAGGTTCAAGAAGTGGAAGATCACATCGAGCATTAGCAAGAAGTTCTCCAACTCTTAAAGGATAACCTGAATTTGGCACAAAATCGAATGAAACAACAGGCAGATCAACATCGCAGTGAGAGAAGTTTTGATGTAGGAGATTGGGTATTTTTACGACTACAACCATACAAACAAATGTCCCTCAAGCAAGCTAAGAAGGATAATAAATTATCACCAAAGTACTATGGTCCTTACAAGGTGTCGCAAAATATTGGTACTATGGCATACAAATTGGAGCTTCCTGCTTCTTCGCAAGTACATCCAGTTTTCCATGTTTCATGCTTAAAGAAGGTTATAGGTGAAAATCTTCCAGTTCAAACAATATTGCCAGAACTTGATGAGGAAGGAAAATCATATTGGAACCTGAAGCGGTCATGGAAACAAGAACTCGACAGCTACGGAATCGATCAATTTCAGAGTATCTCATCAAGTGGAAGAACTTACCCACTGAAGATTCTACATGGGAGGATGAGAATTTTATACAGAAGCACCCAGAGCTACTCAAGCGTCGAGGACAACACTTTTTTTGAAGGAGAGGGGCATGTTAGGTCCCTATATCACTAGTATAGTCCCTTATTATTGTTAGTGTAAACCCCTTATTGTTATTATTGTAACCTTGTAACCCCCATTTTGTTATTATTGTGCCCTTAAATTATTATTGTTAGGTCGGCTAGGATTACATTGTGGCCCACTAGGATTACATTATGGCCCCATGGACTCCTATATATAGAAAGGAGGTTTTGTAAATTGAATCATCCAAGAATTGTTCATTTATGTAATGTATTGGAGGTTGCCCACTCGAAGTGGCTTATTTCTAAGGCGTTGATATCTCTTTTCTTCTATCTTTGGAGCTGGTTACACAACAAGAACTCTGTACAAGCTACAAGGTAGCACTGTTATTGATGGGTGTAACAGTTTTGTGGTTCCTGAAAGTGGAGTGGAAAGCTTAGCTGTCTCTGGAGAAAAGACCATGTTATGGCATCAAAGGCTTATACATATTGGAGAGAAGGGCCTTCGAATACTGCATAGAAATGGTATGGTAGAAGGTATGTCTAATTGCTCTCTGGATTTCGATTTCTATGAACATTGTGTATATGGGAAGCAGAATCGGGTGAGTTTTCCTTCTGGTGATAAGAGGGAAAACAAGATATTAGAACTTGTGCACAGTGATGTGTTTGGACTTGTGTCAGTGCCATCACTAGGAAAGTATGTGTACTATGTTTCATTCATAGATGACTTCTCAAGGAATACATGGATATATTTCTTGAGGAAGAAATCTAAATTTTTTGACAGATTTAAAGAATTTAAGGCTCTGGTGGAAAACCAGACAGAGAAGAAGATAAAGGCGCTGAGGACAGATAATGGTGGGGATTTCTGCAAGAAGGAATTTGAAGAGTTGTGTAAGAAGTGTGGTATAGCACGACAGAAGAATACTCCATACACAACTCAACAAACTGGAGTTGCAGAAATAATGAACAGAACACTGATGGAAAAGGCATGAAGCATGCTTAGTGGTACCGGGTTAGGACAAGAATTCTGGGCAGAGGTAGTGGAGACTGCATGCTATCTGTTTAATAGATCACCTCCATCAGTGTTGGAGGATAAGACTCCACATGAGGTATGGAATAGTAAGAAACCCTCTCTTTCACATCTAAGGGTATTTGGATGTGATGCATATGTACATGTTCCAAAGGAGAAAAGGACCAAGTTGGATAATAAATCTGAAAGGTGCATCTTTATTGGGTATAAGGATGGTTTAAAGGGTTACAAGTTTTGGAACCCAGAAACAAGGAAGGTTGTGTACAGCCGAGATGTGTTGTTTAGAGAGGTGAAAGATGTTGTTACACATGAAGTCCTACCAAAGGAACCTGAGAAGATAGATTTTGAGCTAAAGGAGGATGAATCAGACTCTACAATAGAAGAAGATTCAGAAGAGGAAGAGCCACAAACCCCAGCTTTGAGAAGATCAGTTCGGGAAAGAAGGCAACCAGAAAGGTATAGTCCATCTGCTTTTTTTTCAGGTTTTGCCTTAACTATAACTGATGATGATCCCAGAACTGTCAGGGAGGCAGTAGATTCAGAGGATGGAAAACTCTGGAAGGAGGCCATGGTTGATGAAATGGCATCCTTGCAAAAAAATGAGGCATGGGATCTGGTGGAGTTGCCAGCTGGAAGGAAGCCCATCGGGAGAAAATGGGTGTTTAAGAAGAAGATGAATGTAGAAGGCAAGGTGGAGAAATACAAATCTCAGTTGGTAGCAAAAGGTTATTCCCAGGTGCCGGGAATTGATTTTGGTGATATTTTTTCTCCTGTTGCCAAAGTTACTTCTATTAGATTACTTTTATCTATTGCTGCTGCATTTGATTTTGAGATAGAAAAAATGGATGTGAAGACAACATTTCTTCACGGGGATCTAGAAGAGGAGATCTACATGAAGCAACCTGAAGGCTTTATGGTGAAGGGTAAGAAAGAACTGGTATGTAGGTTGAATAAGTCTCTGTATGGGTTAAAACAGTCACCAAGGATGTGGTATCAAAAATTTGATACCTATATACGGGGACTTGGCTTCACCAGAAGCAAGGAGGATCACTGTGTTTATTTTAAATTAATTGGTGACCATGTTATTTACTTGGTATTGTATGTGGATGATATGTTGTTGATTGGAATTGACAAAGAAATTATCCAAGATTTGAAGACCCAACTGTTCTCCAAATTCGACATGAAGGATATTGGTGTTGTAAACTATATTTTTGGCATGGAAATTAAGAGAGATCGGGAAAAGAGGACGCTCTGGTTAAACCAGAGGAAGTATGTCGAAACTATATTGCATAGGTTCAATATGCAGGATAGTAAACCAGTGAATGTTCCTATTCCTGTAGGTGTAAAGTTGTCTGCTGAAAAGTGTCCCAAGACACACGAAGAAGAGGAGTATATGTCTCGTGTTCCATATGCAAGTGCAGTGGGTAGCCTGATGTATGCAATGGTCTGTACTAGGCCAGACATTGCACATTCAGTGGGAGTATTGAGCAAGTTTATGTCAAACCCAGGAAAGGAGCATTGGACAGCAGTGAATCGGGTTTTCAGATATTTACGTGGCACTAGTGATTATGGCTTGTGCTACCAAGGAAGACCAGGATTGGAAATAATGTTGGACATTCATGGTTTTGTTGATGCAGACTAGGCTGGAGATCTGGACCAAAGAAGATCTACAAGTGGGTATGTGTTTAGCCTATTTGGAGGCGCAGTCAGTTGGATGAGTAAAAGACAGTCTGTAGTGGCTCTTTCAACTACAGTGGCAGAATACATAGCAGCCACTCATGCAAGCAAGGAAGTAGTTTGGTTGCAGAGATTGTGTTCAAGTATGGGGTTGGTATAGCAAGCTATAAGGATAGACTGTGATAGCCAAAGTGCAATTTTCTTGGCTAAGAACCCTGCTTATCATTCAAAGACAAAGCACATTGATGTTCAATATCACTTTGTTAGAGATATGGTTGAGGCTAAAAGGGTGTTGCTGGTAAAGGTGGACACTTTCAAGAATGTTGCAGATGCATTGACGAAGTCTGTGAGCACTCAGAAGTTCTCTTGGTGTAGAGAAACAATGGGTGTTGAAGAATTGGCCCAATGACTAAGCTCTCCTGTGGCCCCCTGTGGAAAGAAAACAACAAGTGGGAGAATGTTGGGCATGTGTTATATTCTTTCCACGATTAGCCCCACGCGCTGTATGTTGCGTCGGGCGTAGCTGGGGGGTCACGAGGGGCGAAGCAGTCCCCACCGTTGGGGTTCGGGGCAGCGCCCCGGCCAAAATTTGTTTTTTGTGCGGACCCACTCATAGGCGGATCCGCCCATGGTTTTGTGCATGGTTTTGCACATGGTTTTGGGGTTCGATGGTTTTCGGCCCCCTGGTATTTTGTAGATCCGGTCAAGGGAACTACGGTTATGTTCTAATCCAGGGTTAATGGATTGGGGTTTATGTATGCTTCGGCATGTATATATATGTGTTGTAACACTAAAAGAAATATAATGAAAAATCAAGCTGGTCGTCCTGATTTGGGATCCAAGGGAAAATCTCTGTGTTTATCTGTTTTATGTTTTATGCTCTCGCTATTGTTTATTTTCTGTTATAAGATTTGTGTGTAGATAATTTCTATTCAGGGTTAAAACCTACAATCCCACATGGGTAAATGCCATGGTGGAAGAGTATGATTCGATTTTCAGAAACAATGCATGGGAGATTGTCCCAAGGCCGGAAGGGAAATCAGTGGTAGGTTTGTGATGGATCTATAAAGTGAAGAAAGCTGCTGATGGGAGTGTTGAGAAGTATAAGGCAAGATTTGTTGCCCAAGGCTTCTCACAGATTGAGGGGATCGACTATGAAGAAACCTTTGCACCTGTCGCAAGGTATTCTTCCATACGGACCATCTTTTCTCTCTCAACGCAGATGGGTTGGCACATTCAACATATGGATATGAAGACTGCGTTCCTCAATGGAGTCATCGAGGTGGAGGTGTACATTGAGCAGCTTGAAGGTTTCAAAATCTTCAGCAGTGAGTCGCGTGTGTGCAGGCTCAAAAGAGCGTTGTATGGGCTGAAACAAGCACCTCGTGCTTGGTACAGACGGATAGACAATTATTTCACCAAGAGTGAGGCGGATCCTAACCTATACCAGATTGTGGTGGAGGGTAAGCTTTTGATCATTGTGCTTTATGTAGATGATTTAATACTAACGGGTGATGAACTGTTGATACACTCATGCAAGGAAAATCTTGCAAAGGAGTTTGAGATGAAGGACTTAGGCCTTCTTCATTATTTCCTGGGATTGGAAATTTGGCAGCGGAAGGGTGGATTTTTTGTGTCTCAAGGAAAGTATGCTCGAGAGATACTGGAGAACTTTCACATGCAAGGCTATAAGCCTATCGACACTCCGCTTCATAGTGGTTGGAGGAAAGAGGATGCTACATCAGCAGAGGTAGTTGATGCCATTTTTTATCGATAGTTAGTTGGTTTGCTCATGTATTTAGTCAATACAAGACCGAACATATGCTATGCGGTGAACCAGATTTCACAAGTGATGGTTAAACCTACCAAGCTCTTTTGGAAGGTAGGAAAGCATGTCCTGAGATATATCAGGAGCACATCTGGATATGGATTGTGGTACAGACAGTCAGATGAGTTGAAGTTGCATGGCTTCACGGATGCAGATTGGGCAGGAAGCCCAACAGATAGAAAGAGCACATATGGAGGGATTTTCAGTATCATATCTACATCAGTTTCTTGGTACAGTAGGAAACAGAGATCCGTGGTACTCAGTTCAGCGGAGGCCGAGTACATGGCAGCAAGTTTGGCTGCATGCGAGGCTATATGGATGAGGAAGATCCTGATTGGTTTGTTCGGTTCTCACTTAGATCCTACTGTGATATATTGTGATAATTAGAGTTTCATTAAACTCTCAGTTAATCCAGTATTTCATGATAGATCTAAACATATTGACATCTGGTACCATCATATCGGAGATTGTGTGTAGCGGAAGATCATGTTACTTTCTTACATTCTTACGGAGGATCAGGATGCAAATATTCTGATGAAGGCACTCACCAGGAGCAAATTCGAATACCATAGAGATAGGATCGGGGTGGTAGATAATCCCTATCTTTTTGAGAGGGAGTGTTGAGATTCAACAAGATGATGAGCTTAGTGAAAAGATTCGCCTTCACTAAGTGGGCCCATAGGCTACTTTTGGCGCAAAGTCTATTTTTAGACTATGTCTATTTTTAGACATGTTGATCATATTCTATGTGTTGCAGGGTGCTATTTGTGGATGGTTGGTCAAGTTGGAAAAATAGATGGACTTCTATTTTTAGACATATTGGGAAAAATCTATTTTTAGATTGCCAGTCTAAAAATAGATATGTCAAATATTATTAGCTCTTAGTAATATTTGGACTCTAAACATTATCTTATTCTCTTGGAGCACTTCAGTTAAGTGCACAGATGTGGCACAACAACTGACAGAAGGAATTAAGCTATTCCTGAGGTTTTACTGGAGCTAATTCATGAGGACTTCAGTTAGAACTCATGTGACAGAGTTTGGTGGAGTTAGAGAAGTAGTTGGTGGAGTTGTATTCAGTTTAACTCAGTTAGACTCAGTTGATCTAGTTGTATCTAGTCTAACTGATTGATACACTAGTGAGAGTAGTGTGAATTAATTAGTTAATTAATTCACTAAATAATAACTCGTTAATCAACTGAAGAATACATCAGTTAACTACAGTGCATGGCAGTTTCAGTGGAGACTAGTGAAGAGATAGGTGAAAGAGAAAGTGTGACTATCAGTTGTGACTATAGTGATGCATTAATTGCATCCAACACTTAGTGGAGATACCAATGAGGATTGCGCAGTCAATCTTGGAGGAATTCGAACTCATTCAGAGCCATTCTTCAGCAGGGATTGTGCAGTAGAGGCAGGCTAGCAGGTGGCAGAGATCGGTGCATGGATTTGCAAGATCGGGCCTGATTAGTGTGTAGCGATTGTATTGTACTGAGAGCTTGACATGATCAGCTTTGTATGAGGATTGTTGCATGATCTCTGTGAAATATATTATATATAGATAGTTGGGGTTTTCAGCTTCAGGATTTCCCATTAAACAATTGTTTTAATGTGTGTGAATTTTTATTATTTCATGTGTGCATTGCAATTGATTTAATTTCTGCATGTGATGATCAATGGTGGAATAGATTCTGTATTTTGCATGAAGTTAAAATAGTGTGAGATCAGGAGAATATTGGAAATATAACACATAAGTTATACAATTTCTAAAATTTGGAGTCGTTTTAGAATTTATGAGGTTGCATCAATGGATATCATGTCATTTAGGTTGCGCCATCGCTATAAAAATGGCAGGAAGGGTCACATTAGTTCCCTTTTCTTTTCAAGATATTTGTGTCTATTACCATCAGTGTTCTTGATTGAGTTTATGTATGAGCACTTGGAAAAAAAATTGAGACACTGCGACAAAGAGGGTTAGGACATTTAATCCCTCTAATTATGACTGCTACAGAGCCTATCCCCTCTGTGATGCCCACTGAAGAAACGCCTGTGCTAGAACCTCAACCTCATAAGAAAAAGAAAGGGCGGACCTCAGAGAATCGAAATTTTCCGCACAAGAAGACTTTAGAGCCTAAGTAGACCCCAGCTGAGCAACCGAAGAGACCAATGGCTGAAGAAATAGAAGTTATCATCGAGGAAGATATTGTCAAAAAAATAGACATAATTTCATGGCAGCTCAAGTACATGGCGTCATGCAAGAAATCTCTGGAAGTCACAAGGGACCTGGATAAGGTCAAGTTCCATATCAACATGTCGCTACTCTCGAAGAATGTGTCGTTTGAAGAGGCTGTGTTTGCAAAAGTGCCTTTACTAAAGCTGGAAGACAAGGACCTGGCTAACTCCATGAATTTCCATGAACTTGCACCCTCAGAGTACTTAGAGAGGGTGCCCTATGACGGAGGGGTCATAAAGGTTGAACCTAAGACATGGGCGTTAGGGTTGCAGCAGTTCAGGCTGCTGAAACTTCTAAACATTCTGCACTTTGTGCACACACCATAAATGAAATTTTCTTATACTAGTTGCTTGCCTCAATGCATAATAATTGTCTGTGGCTAGGAGAACCCATCTCGATCGATAACATGCACATTCATAGGATCACCAAGTTGCCTTACCAAGGGGAGGATCCAGAGCCGACCTTCATTAGAGAAATTTTGAGGTATAAAATGAGCCTCCTAAGAAAAATGTACAACAAAAATAAACTTTATAAGAACCAATACGATTTAAGATGATGATGTCAACCATTGGCGATGATTCACCATTTTTGGGGTATAAAAGTAAAAATATTAAAAAGTAATAAAATAATAAAAATACTTTTTTCAACTTGTATTTTCAACTTATTTTCCTAAGGTTTTACTAAAATTTCGAGTGGGAGTACTCGCTGGATGCAAAATTTTATTCCTCACCCAAGGAGTACCCATGTTGCATACTTTCGATGGACCCTGCTACATGAAAAATGAGAAATTTTACATGAAAATCTGTTATTGCAATCACGTTTTTTCATGTATTTCTCATTTTTCGTATAGCAGGATCCATAGAAAGTATAAAACATGGGTACTCATTGGATGAGGAATCAAATTATGCATCCAACGAGTGTTACCACTCAAAATTTGAGTAAACCCATATGGAGATAAGTTGAAAAAGTAGTTTTTTCCTTTTTCCATCTAAAATTTGATGATGTAATCTAATTTTATTTTATTATTTCCAATATTATTTTATGTTTTCCTTAGGAGACCCAATTTAGACCTCAAAATTCACCTAATGCGGAGGGAATGGGCAGGAGAAAAAGGTCTTCGATGAGGTTAAAAATGCATATGGGGTGAACATGAACAACAAAGGCTTTGTCGTCCAAGAAATTAACTCTTTGGATGTTAAATTTTCCATCTTGATCCTCGCATGCAAAATAATCAGGAAATGTCGCGCAAAAAAGGTACATGCGTATGTAATTAAGCTGGCTGCAGTGCGTGAAAGGGGTGCTATATAATTGGGTGAAGTACCTTTTCAATGAACTTTTAGAAAACATTCGCGAGGCACAGTAAGATGGCAAGCATTTTTATTATGCTTGAATGTTGTTGTTGGTCATGCTGATTGGTTGGAGATTGTTGTCGCAGTCCCAATTACTAGATATTGAGCCAAATCTCTGTGAGGCCTCCAAGTATGTGTCATTATGGAACTCGAAGTTGCCATCTAGGATAACAGAAAATAAAATGTTAGGTCCCTATATCACTAGTATAGTCCCTTATTATTGCTAGTGTAACCCCCTTATTGTTATTATTGAACCCTTGTAACCCCCATTTTGTTATTATTGTGCCCTTAAATTAGTATTGTTAGGTCAGCTAGGATTACATTGTGGCCCACTAGGATTACATTATGGCCCCATGGACTCCTATATATAGAAAGAAGGTTTTGTAAATTGTATCATCCAAGAATTGTTCATTTATGTAATGTATTGGAGGTTTCCCCCTCGAAGTGGCTCTTTTGTAAGGCGTTGATATCTCTTTTCTTCTATTTTTGGAGCTGGTTACACAACATTTGGTATCAGAGCTTTGGATTCTAGGGTTTCGCTGCTCCAAACAGGTCATCGTGGCATTTTCGCTATAACTTTTTTTCTACGAAGCTTCAGAAGCTGAAATTTTTAGGGTGCGAAGCTGAAATCTTGAGGAAGTTTTTCTAAAAATTTCAGATCTTGGTTCGCAATATTTGAGGAGATATCATCTGTGGAAGTTAGGTATTTTTTCAGGCTCATAAACAGGTCATCGTGGAATTTGCGCTATAAATTTTTTTGTACGAAGGGTCAAAGTCTGAAATTCATATGGTGCGAAGCTGAAATCCCGAGGAAATTCGTCAAAAAATTTCAGAACTTGGTTCGCAATATTTTTGGAGATATGATCTGTGGAAGGTAGTGCTTTTTCAGGCTCCTGAATTTCATCTCAAAGAGGTGATCGTGGGAAACGTTCAATAACTCTCTCTCTGGGCATCGGATTGGAGTGCCGTAAAAATTGGTTGCAATTACACAGACTTTAGTTTCTTGGATATCAATTTCAGAGACGAAGGATGAAACAGTGACACGTGGCAAGTCATACAAGTTCACTCTACTGAACCAGTCCAAAATTGGGTCATTGTGGGAGATTGGAAATAACTTTGTCTTGAAGAATCCAAATCAAATCATACCAGTGGCATTTGAAAGATAGTTCAGAAGGCTACTATAGCAGTGAATTTCAGATATTGAAGATTCTCAATTACAGAGTAAAAGGTGTGTATTTTTTTTCCGAATTGCATAAGTCTTGTTTGAAGAATCAAGTTGAATTGATTCCAAGGGAATATTGTAGAATAGATATCAGTATTGGATTCTAAAATGGCCCCTAAAAAGAATTCAACTCCCATTAAGCCTTTAGAAGGCTCTATTGTGACTCATGAAGACGAAGAATGGCAACATGACATATCAAAATTACAAGAGCAAGTGCAACAACAAATTTCGCTCTCGCAAAGAACAACAAAAAATTAAATGGAATTTTTGAAGAAAGGCATGGAAACTAAGATGGATGGCTTGAATAAAGGTGTGGAAGCTAAGATGAATGGTTTGGAAGCTAAGATGGATGGCATGGAAGTGGGCATGGAAGCTAAGATTGATGACATGGAAGCTAAGATCAATGAAAACATGAAAGACAACATGGAAAACATGAAGAATGATATAAAAGCATACATGGAAGGCTTGATGACAAGCTTAAAACAAGAAACGATTCCTAATGGCGGAAAAATAGTAGAAGAACCTCATGATGAGAACAAAATAAATGTTAATTGTGATTTCATAACCTCTAATGTTGGCGGGAAGAACCACCATTTTCCAAAAATGGATATGAGGAAGTTTGATGGAAAGGATCCTGTAACATGGATACTACAGATGGAGCAATATTTTGATCTCCATAATGTGCAAAACACACAAAAGGTACGCATTGCAACTTTACATTTAGAACAAAATACATTGGTATGGTATCGATGGCTTTGCTCCCGTAAAAAAATTGTCACTTGGTCAATTTTTACGGAGGAAATGATAGCACATTATGAGGATACAAAGAGCAACACCTTCTTTAGCCAATTGATAAATCTAAAACAAAAGGGTTTAGTGGGGCAGCACATTGAGGACTTCCAAAAATTGAATATAAGGGTAACTAATATTCCAGAGGAACACAGGATTGATCTCTTCATAGGTACTTTAAAGGACAACATCCAACATGAAGTTCGCATTTTGGAACCTGATTCATTGGAGAAGGCATTCAGGTTGGCAAGAAAAATTGAATGTAAAATTATGGCGACAAGGAAGCCTACCACTCACTTCTATAAAGAGGGAAGTGTTGTTACTCCTAGATTTCAACAACCTACAAGGTTGACACCACAAAAATTGGAAGGAAAAAGAGAAAAAGGGCTTTGCTACAGTTGTGATAGCAAATACACTAAAGGTCATAAGTGTATTGAGAAGAAATTATTTTACATAGATTGTGAAGAGGAAGAAGAAAATGAACAAGAAGAGGATATACACCAGGAACCAACCCTAGAAGAGGAAGAAATGAGTCTGACCATATCGTGTAATGCATTGGCAGGAATTACCACTCCTCAAACTCTCAAGATAGAAAGACATATCAAGAAGAAAAAGGTAATAGTGTTGATTGATTCATGTAGCACCCATAATTTTATTCATTGTAAGGTAGCCAAGGAATTGAATTGTTTCCTATACCCAGCACCAGAATGTCAAGTGATGGTTGCAAATGGAGGAACTATAAATTTCTCTGGAAAATGCCATTATATCAAGCTAACCATGGGGGAATATGTATTGAATATTCCAATGCTTTCCATTCCTATGGGAGGTGCTGATGTTGTACCAGGAGTACAATGGTTACAATCTTTGGGGACGGTAGCTTTTAATTTTCAAGAACTTTTCTTGAATTTTTTTTCAGAAGGAAAGGAAGTCGAATTACGGGGTATTGCGGGGAAGCCATGAAGGATAATAAGCTCTAATGTCATGACAAAGCTTCTAAAGAAAGAACAGCGAGGCGTAATTGCACAATTATGCTCACTAGAAGTTCCAACATCAAAATCATCTATTTCTGCAGATCTCCAACAAGTCTGGGACAATCATTCCAAGGTGTTTGAAACTCCCAAAGGACTCCCACCTATTCGTGATCATGATCATGCTATTCATTTGATTCCAGGAAGTGTTCCTCCAAACATCAGGCCTTATAGATATGGTTACTTCCAAAAGAGCGAAATTGAACGTATGATTGCAGAAATGTTAGAGGCGAGTATAATTCAACCTAGTCAAAGTTCTTTCTCTGCTCCTGTAGTTTTGGTACACAAGAAGGATGGATCATGGCGAATGTGTCCGGATTATAGGGATCTCAATAAGCTCACCATTAAAGACAAATTTCCCATTCCTGTGATTGATGAATTATTTGATGAATTACATGGAGCAATTTATTTTACCAAGTTGGATCTTCGTTCAGGATATCATCAAATTAGAATGAAGACTGAAGATATTCCAAAAACAACATTCCAAACTCATGAGGGTCATTATGAATTTTTGGTCATGCCTTTTGGCCTTACCAATGCACCTTCTACATTTCAAGGGTTGATGAATTCCATTTTCAACCCTTCCTTAGAAAATTTGTGCTAGTATTTTTTGATGATATACTAATCTACAACAGGTCTTGGAAGGATCATGTTGAACATGTTGACAGGGTGCTCAAACTATTGCAGGAGAAACAATTATATGCAAAAAAATCCAAATGTTTCTTTGGAGTACAAGAGGTGGAATTTTTGGGTCATATTGTATCTCACGAGGGTGTGAAAGTAGACCCTAACAAAATTAAAGCCATTAAGGAATGGAAAGTCCCCACAACCATAAAGAAGTTGCGAGGACTTCTCGGGTTAACAGGGTATTATCGCAAGTTTGTTAAGAATTATGGGAGAATAGCAGCACCTCTAACAACATTATTGAAGAAAGATGCATTTTCATGGACTCCTGAAGCAACTAAGGCCTTTGAACGTCTTAAGGAGGCAATGTGCCATGCACCTGTCTTAGCTACGCCAGACTTCACAAAAACCTTTATTGTGGAATGTGATGCCTCAGGAAATGGAATTGGTGCAGTTTTAATGCAGGAAGGAAGACCCATTGCTTTTTAAAGTCGTCCAATCAAAGGAAAGTATTTACAGAAACCTATTTATGAGAAGGAAATGATAGCAATACTACATGCACTAAAGAAATGGTCTACCCAATGGGAAGACACTTCAAGGTAAAAACTTATAATGATATATTAAACACTTTAGCAAAAACTATCATCGAAGAGTAGCAAAAATGGATCACAAAGATGTTGGGTTATGAATTTGAAATCATATTCATAAATGTTGTTGCAGATGCACTCTCAAGAAAGGATGAGGAGGTGGAAGCATTGCTTTGTGCCATTTCTATTGTCCAACTAAATTGGATAACCGAAGCAAGGGAGAAATGTAAGAATGACGAAGAAGTGTGGACACTCACTCAAAAGTTGCAGCAAGATCCTAGTACATCCGATACATTTAGTTGGAAAAATGATTCCTTATGGTACAAATATCACTTATATCTTTGTAAGAATTCCCAACTAAAACAAAATATTCTTTTGGAATTGCACACCTCTCCCATAGGAGGACACTCGGGATTTTTAAAAACTTACCGCAGGGTGAAGAAATATTTTTTTTGGGATGGCCTTAAATATGATATTCAAAAGTTTGTTGCAAAATGTTTGGTTTGCCGCCAGAATAAAATGGAAACAATTAAGACCCCAGGTCTTCTACAACCTTGATCCATTCTAGGTCAACGTTGGGAGGAGATTTCAATGGATTTTATCACAAGCTTACCTAAGTCTGAAGAAAAGAGTGTCATCATGGTGGTAGTTGATAAACTTACCAAGTATGCACACTTTTGTGTATTATCTCATCCATTTAAATCATGTACAGTTACTACTAAATTTATGGACACAATTCAAAAGCTAAGTCGAAACCCAAGGGTTATTGTGAGGGATAGAGATCCCATTTTTACTGGAAATTTTTCGACAGAGTTATTTTCTTGTTTTGGTACTCAATTAGCTCATAGCTCATCTTATCATCCTTGATCCGATGGTCAAACTGAGATAGTAAATAAATTTTTGGAAGGATATCTTCGTTGTTTTGTATTTGATAAACAAGCACAATGGCTCAAGTGGTTACCTCTAGATGAGTGGTGGTATAACACATCCTTCCATATTGCAGCAAAAATGACCCCATTTATGGCACTGTATGGATATCATCCAACATCCATCACATCATCTTTAAGAGAAAATTCAAGGAGAGAACAAGGAAGATCACATCGGAGACTACAGCACTTTCTCCAACTCTTAAAGGATAACCCGAATTTGGCACAAAATCGAATGAAACAACAGGCAGATCAACATCGCAGTGAGAGAAGTTTTGATGTAGGAGATTGGGTATTTTTACTGCTGCAACCATACAAACAAATGTCCCTCAAGCAAGCTAAGAAGGATAATAAATTATCACCAAAGTACTATGGTCCTTACAAGGTGTTGCAAAAGATTGGTTCTATGGCATACAAATTGGAGCTTCCTGCTTCTTCGCGAGTACATCCAATTTTCCATGTTTCATGCTTAAACAAGGTTATAGGTGAAAATCTTCCAGTTCAAACAATATTGCCAGAACTTGATGAGGAAGGAAAAGCCATATTGGAGCCTGAAGCAGTCACGGAAACAAGAACTTGATAGCTACAAAATCGATCAATTTCAGAGTACCTCATCAAATGGAAGAACTTACCCACTCAAGATTCTACATGGGAGGATGAGAATTTTATACAGAAGCACCCGGAGCTACTCAAGCGTTGAGGACAACACTTTTTTTGAAGAAGAGGGGCATGTTAGGCCCCTATATCACTAGTATAGTTCCTTATTATTGTTAGTGTAACCCCTTTATTATTATTATTGAACCCTTGTAACCCCCATTTTGTTATTATTGTGCCTTTAAATTAGTATTGTTAGGTCGGCTAGGATTACATTGTGGCCCACTAGGATTACATTATGGCCCCATGGACTCCTATATATAGAAAGGAGGTTTTGTAAATTGTATCATCCAAGAATTGTTCATTTATGTAATGCATTGGAGGTTGCCCCCTCGAAGTGGCTCATTTCTAAGGCGTTGATATCTCTTTTCTTCTATTTTTTGAGCTGGTTACACAACATAAAATCTTTTGGGTTCTTTTTGATGCAGAAATATTTCAATCGGTGCAGTCCAAACCAGGTATGTCTCCTACGTTGTACGAGCAATACAAACACATTGCAGACTTCTAGGCCACCTTTCACAATGTGCATATCCATGCAAAGAGGGACATGGGAGGCATCTGGTATGAGTTTCCATACATGGTTACGGAGGATGACCTTGTGCGCACTATGACCAAGTGGTCCCCTTTATGGCTCGCAACAAGTAAAATTGGTGGTGTGTCATCATCAGTACCACCTAAGACCCCTACGCATCCATGCACGCTGATAGATCATCCAAAGGATGTGCAAAAGGACCAATAGCCAACCACTATGGTAGAGATTTTTAACCTTCATAGTGATGATGAAATGGAATATAAGGATGGAGACAGTGCCGATGCACCAATAGACATGTAGTGAGGAACCAAAATAGGGCCTCAAACCACCCTGGGATCGCATACCAAATAGAAAGCCTCTAAGAAGACTGGGACTAATTGATTAATGCTAACAGAGGAGGATTTTGACAAAATTGGTGACATAGTCCACGTAATCACCGAGGATGTATGGAACAAGGTGGAGGAACAGTATAATTCGGTCCTTGAGGATGTGCAACAAGGGCTCCAACATCTCAGAATGCAAGTGAGCGCAATACAAGTGAGCATTGGTCAAGCGAGCATGGGACAAGAGAGCGAGTTGTTCATTTGGCACCTATCCATTTCAAAAAGCTGTACATTTCAAGTTTCAATGCAACACTTCAGATTTCTATTTTTGAGTTGTGCACAGTCATTCTCGAAGGATCTAAGGTTGGGATTGATTTTGTTGTTTTCCCCAGCATAAAGCTACATGCTATGCATATGATGATCATGGATGAGCTGTAGTATAAAGAGTACAAGGCATTCCAGGACACCACGACAGCTGAAAAGCAAGTCGCCACAATGATTAAGGGTCAAAATCTCACATAGGATGTGCGTCATGCTGCTAAAAGGCGGTCCGCCCATTTGGAAACCATGATCGATCAGATGTGCTTTGATCTTCCCGATATCAGAGTGCCCACTACTACAACGCCCACTGTCGAATTGGAAATTTTGGTAGTCGCAATGAAAGCATCCAGATTGTGTTGGGGGCCTATTGGGATGGGGTCCCCTAAGGTCAATTTTTTGGTATAATTTTTGCTAAATTTTGTTGAAACATGCTATGCACAAAATTCAAGGCAATTTGGGGCATGTCAAAGCTCATTTATAATTGTGATGGGTAAAAAGGGAAACCATGAGTCTCAAACAATGGTTTGAGACCATGGTATGTGCACATCCAAATTCATATAAATATGTAAGGGTTGAGTCGAGTAAGGATATCTTATCTTTGTTGATATTTATGTATGTTGATGTTTTGATCGAGGTTTTGGGATTGTTTGTGTTGGTCTGGGTAGAAAGGCTCTTCCTAGCTATGTGCATGGAGACCTAGTCCTGAGTTGTGTGCAAGGACTCTGTTGTTGTGTGTGCAGAAGGAAGGAATTGTATTGGATTGAAGAATTATTAATAAATAATAGGTTTTGGCGAAATCTATTGCAATTTCTAAGTTTATGCATGAATATTACTGCAAGTTATAGATATTTTTTTATTTAAAAGCGCATTTATCTAAGTTAAGTATGCATGAAGGATCTCTGTGTTTTTGCAAGGATTGGATCTGTTCTAAAAAGACATATCTGACTAAAGCATAATAATATGTTAAAGGTTTTATCTGCATTTAGATCTTGATTCTATGAAGTCTCGCATAGGCCTATAAGCCTTAGATCTGATAATTAAGGTTAAAGCACACATAAAGCACTCCCTCAGGGTGTGGAAACCTGGTTCCAATACCCCCCCATACTGCTTCAGGTGAGGCTTTGGTCTACGCAAGAAAATCACTACCGAAAGGGTTAGTAGTTGGAGGGTTTTGTTGGTTGCACAAAATACTTTGAACTTGGGTCAAGACCCCTCAAGCCAATAAACCCGATTGTAGTGTGCTTTTGAAACCATCTTGAAATGCTTGCTTGAAGGAACACAGTGCATCCTGAAGGTGAAACTTTGGAAATTTCTTACCCTCCAAGAGTGTCTTGTATGTGTGGCCAAATTCTGGATCGCTTTTGTAGAGAAGCGATTAGTTAGAAGTCTCGTGCCCACAAGAGTTGAGCATGGTGGTTAGTGCCATCATTGATGGTCGGTTGAGGCAGTCTGCAACATTATTGGTGATGCCCTTCTTGTACTTGATGCTCAAATGAAACTGTTGTAGATATGTGTGCGACTTATGATGGTGATTTTTCTGCAACTTCCCTTGGGTCTGTATGAACTACAGGGGTTGGTGGTCTGTGTGGTTGATAGTTTTCTTCCAAAAAATGTAATTCTTCCATTGTCGGAAAGCCTACATAATGGAATACATATCTTTCATAAGTGGGATAATTCCCGACTATCAGAAAGTTTCTCACTATGATATGCCACTGGATACCTAAGTTGAGTAAGAACTACCCCAATAGCATAGTTAGAGGCATTTGTCTTGATCTCAAATGTTTGCTAAAATTTTGGTAATGTGAGAACTGGTGCAGAGCAGGGGCGATGTTTCATCTTTAAGAATGCCTTCTGTTGAGGTTCAGACCAAAATAATTTTGTTTTCACTCCTCCTTTGGTGACGTGACTCAAGGGCCAAGTGATATGAGAGAATCCCAACACGAACCTACGGTAGAAATTAGAAAGACCCAGAAAGATGTAGAGCTCTATTAGAGTGGTTGGGGCTGGCCAATCCTGAATGAATTGGATCTTGGCTGGATCCACATGCACCCCCCACTCATCAAAAATGTATCCAATATAATGAACCTGGGTCATGCCAAAAGTGCACTTCTCCAAATTGGTACACAACTTGTGTTTCCATAGTGTTTGGAGGACCTGTCAGATGTCGTGGAGGTGCTCTTCCCAAGTCCAGATGAAGTTCAGGATTTCATCCAAGTACACCACTAAAAATGAGTTGGTGAATGGCTACAAGATGTTGTCCATCATCCTCATGAAGGTTGCAGGATAATTCATCAACTTGAAAGGCATGAACATCCATTCAAAAATTCCGTCCTTGGCTTTGAAGGAAGTCTTCCACACATCGGAGGGTTCGATTGGTACCTGGCGATACCCAGACATCAAGTCAATCTTGAAGAAATATTTTTTCCCCTTGAGTTGGTCCAGAAGGTTATTAATCCGTGGGATCAGGTACTTGTTCTGTATAGTGATTTTTTTCAGCACCCAATACTCAATACAAAGTCTCCAAGTCCCATCCTTCTTCCGCACCAACGCGATCAGGCTCACACAAGGTGATGAACTCGGACAGATGCGAACTTTCTGCAACAAATATTGAATCTTCCTCTTGATTTATTTGTTCTATAGAATAGAGTTCCCATATATTGTTCCATTGGGAATCAAACCACCTGTGGTCATATCGATGGAGTGCTTGATCTAACAGTGCAGAGGAACCGCTGTAGGTGAGGTGAATATGTTCTCGTACTCCTCCACAAATTTGTCCATTTGTTGTTGTCATGTGGAGGAGCTATGTCTGGAGGTCGTGGCCATAGTTTTCTTCTTTCCCCGAGGGTAAATCACCAGGAAAACAAATTTACTAGTTTTGGAAATGATCTTACTGCATTGTTTTTCAGTAACCAAAGAGATGGTGGAAAACGGTGCTACCTCCAGTATCCTATAAAACTTATTTCTCAAAGTAACAATAACAACGCGAGGCTTGGACTCATACACAACATGTCACTTCCACAACTATGGTTGGCCTTTTTGGTTTGAGGGGTCTTGACCCAGGTTCATATTTGAGGTTAACCAACAAACCCCTGTAACACTGGCCCTTTCGACAATGACATGCTTGCGCAAGTCAAGGTATCACCCGAAGTAGTATGGGAGGGTGATAGAACTAGGTTTCTGCACCATGAGAGAGAGAGAGAGAGAGAGAGAGAGAGAGAGATTATAATGAAGTGGGTGTCTTTAGATCTAGAATAGGTCTGCGGAGAGAAATCCCTAACCAGAAACCCATGACGATCTAACTTAATAGAATGCCTTGCACGCAACTCGTAGCTAATTAGATAATTAATTAACAGGAGCAATATATTTCAATATCACAAGATCTATTCATTCAGTGTTCTTTTAAGCATATAATACATGTGCGCAAATAATCTACTAACAACATTCATTTATCATAGAAATAACTGGAATTAACATGGAGCACAACTCATAACATATCACAGAGACATTATTACCAGCAAAAATTCCTTATATTCATTAAATAGTCTAGATTCTTTTTACAGCCTCTTCCACATACCTATGCACACATCTAGTAGGGTCTGTACACAGTAGGACTTAGGGTCTCCACGCACACAGCCAGCAGGAGCCATTAGGGGAATTTTGAGGTCTAAAATGGGCCTCCTAAGAAAAATGTACAATCAAAATTCACTTTATGAGAACGAATCACATTTTAGGGGATGACATCATCCCTAATGGTTGAGGTGGCATTGCTTGAGTTAAAGGTACTTACTTGTCACATTATCAATGGTGGATAAAAACTCATGGTTAACCATGGTAGTGATCTAAGTACTTTTAAAGTTAAAGTAAAGTACTCATAATAAATGTCATTTCACATTTTTTGAATAAAAATATATTATTTTCATTTCATATTTCTTGAAAGAAACAATGCATATCCCTATACATTTATTATATTATATTATATTATTTTTATATAGTATATTAATTACATGTTATTATACAATTTAAATATTATAAATTTTATTTAACAACTCATAATATAATTAAGAATTTATAAATTTATATTTATATTTTATTTTAAGTTATTTAAGTACAAAGGACAAATGCATTAGTTGTTCAATGATAATGAATTTTTTTTGAAAAAATCATTCTTATTTATAGTCACATCAATACAATTTTTTTATTAATTTTATTTTAGTACAACTTTTGAATTGAAATTAACTATGGTTACATGGATTGTGGTGCAAAAAGTGAATTGCAAATTAATAAATATTATTTTATTAGTTTAACTATTATTTTATTATTTCCTTAGGAGGCCCATTTTAGACCTCAAAATTCCCCTAATGCCTTACCTAGACAAAAACCTCAGAGCAGATCTATTACAAATAGTTGTACCATAATATTACATAAAAACTAACTCTTCAACTCATCTTACTCTTATACTTTTATCCTGCACTATACTAGGGTCCGCAAACCATGGTTTGCGACCCCTATATCTACCCTTTTTTCCCATTACAATGCATGAGTGACTTTGACCTGCCCCAAAGTCCCTTAAATTGTGCTGCGTATGAATAAAATACTAAAAATATTACAAAATTATATCCAAAATTGTGGTCAGGGGACCTTGCTCCAATAGGCCTAATAATACATCACAAACATAAAGAGGATAAATGTCACATAATACCTCATCCGTGAAGGGCTTGATGATGTAGGAAAGAAGACACTGTTGGTTGATGCGAGATCCTGTCCTTGGTGAAGCCACCCGATGGAGTACGGTTGTGGGTGTGTTATGGTCAAAAAACCCAACCACTTCATAACCTATGCCTAATTGAGGCTATTTTCGCTCCCACTGTCGACAATGAACTAAAATGGGGAACCTTTTACCCACATCTAGAAATGGAAAAGGCACTCCCCATCCTCTCAATCTTCCGCTTCCTCCTTCTAAATATTAATTATGGAAATGTTGGAATTGTTCTTTGCATTGATAGTATTCTTCCCTTTTTCATTCCCCTTGTTGGGTTCTGATTCAGAGTTGGAGCATACATCTAATTCAAAAGCCTTCAGCTTGGCCACTAGTGACTGCTTGGCCTGACACTCACTTGTGTTGTTAGTGGAGCTCTTATGGAACTCACACAACTTTCCTGTGTCCTACTTTGGCTTTGCGACATTATTCTTTACTTGCATATTTTGCGGGTTTCCCTAAGCTGCCCCATCTTGGATTTGTCCTTTTCTCTGCGGTTTGGGGGCACCCTTCCCGTTCTTCTGATTCACAGATCCAAATTATCGCTTCTTATATTTAAATTTATGCTCAATATTGGCAGCATAATGGTATGTTGCAGCAAGCGAGGAGATGTCGAGGAACTCCATTTCCTCATAAATTTATTTGTGCAGAAAAATGAGGTACTTCAGCACCAAATGTTTCTCCAAATGTTTGATACCCAAATTTTTGTGCAGGTATGGAACATATTCATCATCTCATGCACATATTGATCCATTTGCTGTCGCAACGTAGTCCATTGTATGTAATTGTCCTCATATCTCCCCACAGGATAATATATTCCTTGATGGAATCTTGAAATGAATCCCAAGTGGGTGTGACCGAGAACAGAGAGGGTTCCCTTTCGTCCTTTTTCTCATAGTAGGTTTCCCACCAGTCCTTGACATCGGGGGTAGCTTTGAGGAGTTCAAAAGCAATATTTTCCCGGTTGAAACATCATGAACTGAGAAATATCCTTCTAATATATTCAACCATGTATCTATGAAGTCTGGATCTATTTTTCCCTCAAATATGGGAATGTCAAAGTTTACTTGTACCTTAAAAGGAGTGGCACCTCTAGAATGGTTGTTGGATGCAAATGTGTCGTCAGTAGGCAGTTGTTGAAGGATATGGGCAAAGTTATCCATCATCATGTTCCTTTGTTTCTCGAGGATGTCCTCGAGCAATATTTTGATAGGATATTTTGCTCCCTCGTCTTTCTTTTCTTCCCCCATGGGAGACTGTCGAGATTTGCAAGGCTGATCTTGAAAAGGTTCAACTAGATTGAGCCCTAACTCCTTATACCTAGACCTCCTTAGGGACATGAAAAGAAGGATCGAGAAAGAGCAGACCGCTACGATACCACTGATCCGCAATTATGTAGGAATGCAAAAAATTACAGAAATACACATAAAAGTAGAGACGAAACATAAATAACACTTCATCAAATAATTGAAATATGCTTACAGACAGAATGGAAATAAATTAGCTAGGGTGCTGGTAACTTATCTCTGAGAATATATGTGGCATCTATAGGCCTCTTAACTATGTTACAATGAGGCTCAAGGGCCTTATTATTATTTAACAACAGAGGAAAACCCTAAACAACCAAAACCCTAACCCGAGGATATGAAACACCAAGAGTTTGTCGGGCCCGTTAGGGTTAGCTGGGCAACCAAATTCCTAGGGTCGTAACTTGGTCATATTATATTTGTTTGAAGTGTATGATATATCATCGGAAAGATCTCTTTGAGTACTATAGGTTTTTCCACAAGCCCTTGCCTATGGCTTTCGGCTTGCTGCAAACCTCAAAAAAACGTTTTTTAGGGGGTCAAAACTGCTCTGGAAGTTCAAGACCTGAAAAACTGCTAAAAATAGTAAATGCTGCTATAAAAAAAGGAAAATGATGAAACTGATTGGAGTTCTAGGTGGAATAGGTGGGTGGCCACCAATATCCACCTAGATCAGTACATATGGTGTTGTGTGCATGATTGTACATATGGTATTGTGTGCATGTGGTGTTGTGTGTAGGTGGTATCATGTACATTTGTGCATGTGGCATTATGTATAGGTGGTGTTGTGCATGTGGTGTTATGTACATGTGGTATTGTGTACACATTGTATAGGTGGTGTGGTGTACATTTGGCGTTGTGTACATGTTGTGCAGGTGGTGTCGTGTACATGTGATTTTGTGTACATGTTGTGTAGGTAGAATTTTGTACAGGTGGTACTGTGTACATGTTGTGCATATGGTACTGGTATACATGTGGCATTGTGTGCATGTTGCACATGTTGTGTTGCGAGCATGTAGTACTATATATGTGCATGGTGTAGTCATGGTATTGTGACATGCGTATTTGTTTCGTGGTACTTTGTATATGTATATGCATTTTTTTGTGTTGTACACCATAGGTAGGTGTATGTTTTGTGTTTTATTTTATACTGGGTGTAGGTGTATGTTTTGTATGCCAGAGTAGGAATATGTATTGTGTTGTATTGTACACCGGGTGTAGGTGTATGTGTCATATGTCGGTGTGGGTGTGTGTATTGTATGATTTTGTATGTCATATGTGGGTGTATGTGTTGTGATGTACACTATATGTATGTGTACGAGATTGAAGAGAAGCAAAGGCAATGGGTGCTGCCAGGTGTGGCAACCGATCTGGTGTGTGTGCAAAAAGAACAAAGGAAAAAGTAAGGATTTATGAAGGAAAAGTATCGATATTTTATTTTAGTTTTATTATGCATGTGATCTATGTTAATGACTTAAGATAGTTACATGTGATTTATGATTATGGTTTATGATGATTTCATGTGATTCATGATTTTTACCTATGATGGTGTGTTTTGAGCTAACTGGATGTGATAGGTTTATACATGATGATTTTGTCAACAACTAGTTTGACTTCTTGTGACACGAAGTGAATAGAATTGCAAGTGTACCTTATTGATGAGATACCAATGAGGTATGATATGAATTTATTTCAATTTATTTTGAATCTAATGGTAGTTATGTGCTTGGTATAGGAAGCACAGAAATTTTTAGTTGGGTGGTTGAAACCAACTACAAGATTTAGAAGCAGCAAGGAAAAGGAATTGAAACAGACAACAATATGTTGGTAAGCACTTCAGGGGCAGGGACATTATGGGACACTGGTACCCAATAGTGTCCATTGATTTCCATGAGAATGTTATAACTGGAATGATAGTTTTGAGGAAGGTATATGCCTTGGTTGTTTGAACTTTCGATGCAAGGAAGCCTTTCCAAGGGATGGAATGCCCGAGATGGGGATACCAACGGAACTTGGAAGGTGAGTGACTGCATAGAAGAGGTGAGTGGTTTATAATATCAATCCATTGGGTTTATAATATCTATACCTTGGGTTAATGATTCCCTTGGGTTTATAATATCAATCATGGTACACCATGGTCAATCATAGCCAACCATGGTCAACCATGCTCAAACACCGCATTTTGACAAATATTGTCTTGATATGAAATCAATCATGGTCAAGCATAGTCCAACATCACATTGTGACAAGGATTATCTTAATATAGAAATCAACCATGGTAAAAAATGTTTATTTTAGGGTTTATAATATTTACCTTAGGGTTTATATACCTTGGGTTTATAACTTTTATCCCTTGGGTTTATTATTCCCTTCATTTTATACTAACGATCCCTTGGGTTTATTAATATAAGGGTTCATATTCCTAGGTTTTAATATTATTGTCTCAATATGAGAATCAACTATGGTCAACCTGGTCCAATGTCGCATTGTGAAAAATATTATGTCGATTTGAAAATAAAACATGGTAAAGCATGGTCAAACATGCTCCAACATCACATTGTGACAAGGATTGTTTGAATATTAAAATCAATTATGGTCAATGATGTTTATCTTATTATTTATAATATTTATCTTAGTGTATATCTACCTTGGGTTTATAATATTAGTCCCTTGGGTTTAATATTATTCAACCATGGTAAACCATAGTTAACCATGTTTTATAAAATAAATCATGGTCAACCATGGACCAATGTCACATTGTGACAAATATCGTCTCAATATGAAAATCAATCATTGTCTCAACCATTATCCAACATCGCATTCTGACAAATATTGTCTCAATATGATAAATGTCGTCAACCATGCACAACCATGGTTGAACGTCACATTGTGACAAATATTGTGTTGATATGAAAATAAACCATGGTTAAGCATGGTCAACCATGGTCCAATGTCGCATTATGACAAGGATTGTCTCAAAATGAAAATCAACCGTGGTCAACCATGTTTATTTTCATGTTTATAATATTTATCTTAGGGTTTATATACCTTAGGTTTATAATTTTTATCACTTGGGTTTAACATTATTCCATTGGATTCAT
Source organism: Pinus albicaulis (assembly GCA_034641835.2). Taxonomy (NCBI): domain Eukaryota; kingdom Viridiplantae; phylum Streptophyta; class Pinopsida; order Pinales; family Pinaceae; genus Pinus; species Pinus albicaulis. Next base: position 918,243,654 of record CM076573.1, on the reverse strand, counting down.
AATCACTTGGGGTTTTAGTATTAATCCCTTGGGTTTATAATATCAATCATGGTAAAACATAGTAAAACATAGTCAACGGTGGTCAAATGTCGCATTGTGACAATGATTGTGTCAATATGAAAATCAACCATTGTCCAACGTCACATTGTGACAAATATTGTCTCGATATGAAAATCAATCATGGTCAAGCATGGTTAACTATCGTCTAACGTTGCATTATGACAAGGATTGTCTTAGTATGAAAATCAACCATGGTAAACCAAGTTTAAACATATGTATTTTAGGGTTTATAATTTTAACCTCGGGGTTTATATATATTATGGTTTATATACCTTGGATTTATAATATCAATTCCTTGGGTTGATTAATCTAAGGCTTCATATTCGTAGGGTTTAATAATATTCCATTAGGTATATAATTATTAGAACCACTGACATAAACATAATGGAAATAAGATAAAGATAAGCGTGGATATCATATTATTCACAATGATATACATTTATAGTACATTAGGTGTGACTCTTGGATTCCACATTCCAAGGTCTCTTAGAATCCCCAATGTTCGCCTTCCACACTAACCCTAGGAGGATTGGTTGTCCAAACCCCCCCCCCCCCCCCCCCCGCCCCCGCCCCCCTTCGCATTAATCCGAAGGGGTGTTTATGAGTCCAAGAAGAGAGTTGGAATACAAATGTGCAAATTATGCATGTCAACACTAGGCTAAATGAGCTCTCTAAGGAGGCGGTTTAAGGATGACCACCAACACTGGAACACTTAGTGCAGTTCCCATAACTCTTCCAAATATGGCAAGAAGCTGAGGTCTTCTGCTAGAGGAAGTGCTCCTAATATTTTGAAGAGGGATACCTTCAACTTGGAAGAAGGGAGGTATACAACCTACGATGGTTTAAGGATGACCAACAACTCTAGAATTCTTGATGCATTTCTTGGAACACTACCAAAATTGGTAAGAAGCTGAAGTCTTCTACTAGAGGAAGTGTCCCCAATTCTTCTAAGAGGGAGAAGCTCAACCTTACATATATGTTTTAAGGCTGACCACCAACCAAAGGCATTCTCATGGGAATTTGTGTCTTTGGCTACAACCCTGAATCTGGAATGGCAGGTTGTGTCTTAGGCTTGCTTGAACTTCTATGTCTCTGGCTACAACTCTGAATCTGGAATGGCAGGTTGTAGCTTAGACTTGCTCGATGTGGCTTTGAGGCTTATAGATGACCATCATTTCCCCCCCTGTCAAATACAAGGTGAGATGATGGCGAAAACTCAACTGTGAGACTATTCAATAATCTTGAACAAGTTATGACATATGACTGAAACATATTCTTAGATATTGATGCCCATTTCCAAGAAGAGATCCATCCAAGATGAATCTTTGTTCTTGTAGGAGGCTTGTCTCTGAAGCATCTGTGTGAAGAGTGAGTGTTCCGACCACAATTCTTCCATGGGTGAAGATAAAAACAATGATATTTCATATGGCCAACTCGATCACAGTGTTGGCATTTTACAATTTGTTGTTGTTGCTGTGGAAGAGGAGAAGAATCTAGAATAATTGAAGGTGAGCTATCATGAAGAAATCTAACGCTTTTAAATTGAATGGGCTTGGAATAGTATGGAATATGAAAGGATACCTCCTTTTCATATCCAAGACCTGTTATGTTCTTGTTATGTACAAGCTCTTCCCAAGGTTTGATGATGGGCTTGGGAAGTGCAGGCTGAATTTTGAAACCTGCATGAAAATTTTCTCTTGAACTAGGCACTGAATGTGAATTTAATGCAAAATTATTGACTTGTTTCTTATGGGAGTTTTTTTCAATGTTCTCAATAGAAACATGTTCAAAATTATGATTTTGTTGTTGTAATTCTTCTTGCTAAAGCTGAGATTCAAGTTGCAAAAATCAATCTTTTCCGGTGCATTCTACAAACAGGTCTGAATGTCAAAGAGAGTGTCTTTTTTGATGTGTATGTAATATTCCAAATCTGGAATTTTCTGCTCCACTGGGAATATCTTAAGATATTCCAATTCCTTCTTCAGTGAGACATCACAAGTCCATTTCAGAGATTGAATGTTGGGGCATTTATAGGATATAACTCCTTCCAAAGAATGGAGAAATCCTAAGGCTAGCTGGCCCTTCACAGACTCTGCCTATGGATATGCAACAGTCCACATTGGGAATTTCTACTACAGGGTCCTTGAGGATGCTGTATAAGGAAGATGCTACAAAAATAAGACAAAACACCGCTGGGATGCCTTAGAAAATACATCATAAAAATCCTATGCAGAATATGAGCTCAAAGAAATAACTCTAGATGGGTTATTTAGATCTCCCCAATCTAGGTCTCTAAAACAATGCTCAATGAGAGAGCTTACAACAATATGAAAAACATCAATTTGAAACTCTGCAAATATGAATGTATCATGATAGGGTAAATACTAAATCCAACATTATATTAATATATCAGCAAGGATGTACAGAAATATCATGAGGAACAAAGCCGTCAAGCTCTTAGAACCATCCTCCAATGAATAAGCAGTGTAATACATGAGATGCTGCTGCTGCACAAAATGCCAGAGAGCAGTGACTGCGCAATCTCTATGAGAGATGCAGCTGCTGAATACATAAAAAATTATAATGTATCTGAAAGAATACAAATAAATTCCCACAAATGGGAAATTGGGCTGAATATGTGATTTCTAGCCAATCTTAGGGAGATTGCTAGAAATACCGGATAAAATACAAAGTGACAAAAAAGATGTCACTGCAACTGAAACCAATGTACATGAAGCTATGGCTGATCTGAAATGATGATTCCATCCTCTGATAATTCCCTCAAGTAAAAAGGGGTTGATTCCCCCTTTTTCTCAAAAGCACTCCTCCTGGTGAGCACAAGAATCTCCCTTAACACTGCCCTCATGGAATAACGCAGTTTCTCCAAATGACTGCAAAATGGGAGATGGCGAATGAGTGGCCTGATGCCATAGATCTTAAATATGGTCTAAGAGCCATCTTTATGGCTCCTCGAATGAAGAGATCTCTCCTCCACTAAAAAAGCAAGTAAGGAAAGACTCTATGAGTTCCTCTGCTGCTACCCCAACAACACAGCACCATTCTGCTACAGAAATAACGCTGCAACTGAAGGAGTGAGCTTGGAAAAATTCTAGAATGAGGAAATGCAGCTCGAATCCTCTCCTCCCATGAGGAAGAGGTGGGGGATCCCCTCCCAGGAACACCCCCAGTGCTCAAGAGCACTGCAATCCTACTAAACAACCCAGATATGCAAGTCCTTGGCCTCACTATGAAATTTATGAATCAGAATCATGAACCAATGAGCTGCTATATTCTTTATTATAAGGAAAATGAAATCTCTTTCACCATAGGTCCCACAACTAGGGTTTCCATTCACTTTTGAATGATTTCCCTCCAAAACTGCGTTGTCTTCTAAAGAAAGCCACCCCTCTAAGGTAGCGTTGTTGACTTGGTCAAAGATGGCCAACTCAAGATGATTCTCATCATGTTCACACCATTAGGTGCTTTATTTCAGCTGCTTATTTATCCTCCTTCCCCATAAGGAGTGTTATTTCTCTATCACCAAGGGTTAAGAGGTCTCCTTACCCATTTTATTAAGCAAAATGAAATATGCCACTATAATGTTCCATTTTAGCTTGAGGATAAAATTGGGAACATTACAGTCCTCCCCTCCCACATGTTGCTTGCCCTCAAGCAACTGCATAGAGAGAACAAAATTTTCTCCCCCTTCTTCTCTTGTGGCATCCTCATCAATGGTCCCACCACTGCTCAAATATGTTGCAATTAAGTTGTCCTCCAACACTCTCTCCAAAGTATGCAAGCTGGAAATGATGCACCTCATGGAAAGATAGAAGGTGTAGTGGAATCCTTCTTGCTGTGCTATGGCCTCCTTAAGGTAGGAGTGATGATAGGAATGGGAAAATTTGTCTCCCAATGATGATCCTATCATCCATGCAATCATCCAAATAAAATCTCACCCCTAATTTCTGCAATGTGTTGGGGCTGAATGGAGAGTTGTTTTGGTTTCCCATGATGGCCCTCTTTCCATTTTCTGCACATATGGGGCTGCCTTTGTCCTTCGGCTGGAAAATTATGGCCTCCAAGAATGGCCCAAGCTACCCCATCAAGAAAAATCAGCTATGAAATGCCTCTACAAATTCTCCAAGTGGTCCCTCCCACAAGAAGGTACAAGTAGCAATGTGGCAATCATGGTTTTCCCATGGTATCTCCTGCAACATAAAACATGTATAATGGGGAGAATCATGCTCCCAATGGGCTGTACACACAATTCTCTCCAAATAATTCTCCTCAATAGATATACAACATCAGAAATATATAAGGAGAAATATGTAATAGAAACAATTTGTCAAATGACAACTAGAGAGTGGTTCCAAATTCCACTCATGGAACCTGCGCAATGCCTCCTTGGCCTGCCTCAAAATAAAAGTAAAAAGCGCTGAACTAGCCACTTGTTTGTTGCCCAAAACTCCTCACAAGATGGAATCATCAAGATACAAATTGGTGCCAATAGTGCACACCAAGAAGCATGTGGCTCCCTCCACAAACCACCATAAGAATGGTCCATTCTTCTGCTACAAAAGTCTACAAATACATCCTTGTACATTATGCAAGAAGGAAAAACTCCTCTTGACTCATCATGCTGCTCAACAAGGAAGGAAAGTACAATACAGAATGTGAGATTATACCTTCTCCAATTTTCACTTGGGCTCTTGAGCTGAAGTGGTCCAACTGAGAATTTCCCTCTACCTCCAATGAGTAGGGAAGTGGCTGTGAGGTTCTCTCCACCATAATCAAGCATGCTATGCATCTCTCCCTATGCTGATAGATGTCATGATGAATGCCCTCCCAAGTGAACTCCTCTAGCAAGAAAAAGTGTGCATCCATATGCATAGCTAGGAAGTCTTCATGTGTTGCATGCAAATAATTTCTCCTTGAGACTAGAGCCCTAGTCAAGAAGAGTCTACCATGATGATAGATGATCATATCTAGCCAATCTCAGGGAGATTGCTAGAATTACCGGATAAAATACGAAGTGACAAAAACGATGTCACTGCAACTGAAATCAATGTACATGAGGCTATGGCTGATTTTAAATGATGATGCCCTCCTTTGATAATTCCCTCAAGGGAAAAGGGGCTGATTCCCCCTTTTTCTCAAAATCACTCCTCCTGATGAGCACAAGAATCTCCCTTAACACTGCCCTCATGGAATAATGCAGTTTCTCCAAATGAAAGCACAGTGGGAGATGGTGAATGAGTGGCCTGATGCCACAGATCTGAAATATGGTCCAAGAGCCCTCTCTACAGCTCCTCCAATGAAGATATCACTCCTCCACTGAAAAATCAAGTAAGGAAAGACACTATGAGTTCCTCTGTTACTACCCTAGCAACACAACACCATTATGTTATAGAAATAACGCTGTAACTGAAGGAGTGAGCTTGGCCAAATGCCGGAATGAGGAAATGCAACCCAAATCCTCTCCTCACATGAGGAAGAGTTGGGGGATCCCCTCCCGGGAACACCCCCAGTGCTCAAGAGCACTGCAATCCTGATAAACAACTCAAATATGTAAGTCCTTGGCCTCACTACGAAAATTTTGAATCAAAAGCATGAACCAATGAGCTGCTATCTTCTTTCTTATAAGGCAAAGAACTCTCTTTCACCATAGGTCCCACAATTAGGGTTTCCATTCACTTTTGAATGCTTTCCCTCCAAAACTGTGTTGTCTTCTAAAGCAAGCCACCCCTATAAGGCAGCGCTGTTGACTTGGTCAAAAATGGCCAACTCAAGATGATCCTCATCATATTCACACCATTAGGTGTTTTATTTCAGCTGCTTATTTATCCTCCTTCCCCATAAGGAGTTTTATTTCTCTATCACCAAGGGTTAAGGGGTCTCCTTACCCATTTTATTAAGAAAAATGAAATATGCCACTATAATTTTAGCTTAAGGCTAAAATTGGGAACATTACAATGTACCATCTCATCAATAGTGGAATTTATTAAAATATTTAACAACTCTATTTCATCATCAATCCTAGCCATTTTATCCAATCTTATAATTAATACCTTATGCTAGAAATTGCACAAAATTTGGACTATCGTTGCAGTAGTCAGGGAGACTCAAATTTGTTGGACTATTACATACAGAATGGTGATAAATTGTCTTCAGACATGTGGCCACTTCTTTGATAGAGGTTCTTCTAAATAGAGGCTTGATAAGTTTTTGGTATTTTTTCAAAGATATATTCCTAGCAAAGGGGCCATAGCCTGGATATTGAGTTTGATGTCGAGGACCTTTTTGCTGATTTGCAGTAAAAAATGATTCAATATTCATATATTGAGGAAGAAGATGCTGCTATAAATGAGTTAGAGGAGAAAGAGCATAATGTGTATTCTGAAAATATGGGCAGTGAAAAACATTCTGACACAGAGGGAGGCAAAATTATTTCACATTTTGTTGGTCCCTTTGTAGGCAATTAACAAATAACAATGAACAGGATGGAGATAAATGGTATGGGGCTTGATGATGGAGAGATGAAAGTAGGATGGGATGCCAACATCAAAGTAGTAAGAAAGATGATGAGGAGGCTCAAGCTTGTCTTATCAAGAGCCAAAAATTAAATGAACCAAAGTATGCAATGCGTAGGGCCAATTTGAATCGAGAAAGGCCAGATTATATGACTTCAACCAACAATGGAAATATTATATGAAAAAATTTTCTTAAAAATAATTCACCACATATAAACCTAAACGTACCAAATATACACAGTATTCAATGAGATTTCAACTGCGCTTACACACCAAAATTCCATCATTCATTACGTCAGATACAAAGCGCTCATTCCAGCAATACATTGGTTCCAACAATACATACAGTGCATTCACATGTGCACACAACCTCATGGTGGCCAATCAATTTTAATGGATTTTTAGTGTGAAACAAAAGGTGATTATTCTTTGATATGATTATATTTTTATTCTTATAATTGTTCAAATCCCAACTAAATGGTTCAAGCCCAACATTTCTTAGAGTGCACAAAGATGAGAACGCACAAGAGAAACATCAATTTGAATAGAATGGTTCTAGAACTCTACCGCTACAAGAAATATAAGAAATTTTTAGTGCAGAACAAATTTGCCAGCAGAATTAGATTCTAAATAAAAGTAGTTGATTCAGTCCTTGCTCCTTAGTGCGTCCAATCTTCTCCTTTAGAAGTGACCGGTTTGATGTTTCTTTGGTCTCTGTGTTTTCTGGAGGTAACCCATTAGGCTCCTTTCCTTTACCTTGTTGAAACCAATTGCAAAAATGACTTATAGTAACATAGAGAACTAACAACCATGCATTTGGTTATATGTCTCTTTGACTCCGTACCTTTGCATGACAATAATGTCATGGAAAACGAGCAAATAGAGACTCACCATCCAGGTTTGTGTGTTGATCCTCCCATTCGTGCGTATAACACAATGCATTACCGCTCTATCATTTTGTGAGTGTATACTTGAACCTTGCTTTCCCTTCACGTAGTCACATATAAGAGTTCAAAAATCTTTGATGTCACCCTTCAACACTTAAATCCGGCATATAGAACTCAACACAACTTCACCATAGTTGATGATATAATAAGAATTTGGCAGTTCATACCAATTTCTACTGTATTTCTTTATCTCTATAACTCAGTAGTTCGCCTCTCTACAATCATGGCCTGACAAACTTACATAATGTTCAAAGTCATTTTTGTGATTAAGATCTCCGTAGAGATGACACTACCGCATTTCCATGGAAGCATTCTTATTGCATTATGGCCAAACCAGGGTAAAGATAAAATTCAATACGAATTATTTAGCAACAAAGTTTCAGGCCAAGCTATACATTATAAATGAATTTGTATTGTATGTGCATGAATTAACGCACTAATAGGAGAAAGGATGGACTGCAACCATAACATATAAAACAAAATTTAAGTTTTTTGGACTACGTAATGCAACAACGAGCATTGAGGATTCATTGGTGAAGGTTTGAGACAGATAATAAACAGAGAAATCAGTGCACAACACAGGGGGAATCAAAGGCAGATTTCCTATCAAGGGAGAGAGGAGTTATAAGGAGCTGAAAACTAAAAATAGGGGTTGGCAGAATCTGAAAATGCCAGGGTCTCACCTGCATCTCTGATACCATGTCAGACCCACTCACATAAATACAATGGACAACATATAAAGATAAGCGTGGATATCATATTATTCAAAATGATATACATTTATAGTATATTAGGTGTGACTCTTGAATTCCACATTCCAAGGTCTCTTGGACTCCCTATTCACCATTCGCCTTCCACACTAACCCTAGGAGAATTAGGTGTCCAACAATAATCCCTTGGGTTTTTATTATTAATACCTAGGGTTTATTATTCCCTTGAGTTTATAATATCAATCATGGTCAACCATGGTCCAATGTCACATTGTGACAAATATTGTCTCAATATGAGAATGAACCATGATCAACCATGATCTAATGTTGCATTGTGACAAATATGTTGCATCATGACAAAGATGTCACACCGTGACAAATATTGTCTCAATATAAAATAAATCATTGTCTCAGCCATGGCCCAACGTCACATTATGACAAATATTGTCTCAATATGACAATCATGGTCAACCATGGTCAACAATGTTTTATAAAATCAAGCATGGGCATCCATGTTTAATCATGGTCAACCATGGTTGATCATCGCATTATGACAAATATTTTATTGATATGAAAATCAACCATGGTTAAGCATCGCTAACCATGGTCCAAAATCGGATTGTGGCAAGAAATGTCTCAATATAAAAACCAACCATGGTCAAGCATGTTTATTTTAGTGTTTATAATATTTATTTTAATGTTTATATTCCATGGGTTTATAATATTAGTCCCATGGGTTTAATATTATTCCCTTGTGTTCATAATCCCTTGGGCTTTTAGTATTAATCCCTTGGGTTTATTATTCCCTTGGATTTATTACTCTAAGGGTTAAACCATGGTCAACGATGTTCCAACATCGCATTGCAAAAAAGAATGTGTCATTATGAAAATCAACCATGGTCAACCATGTTTATTTAAGGGCTTATAATATTTATCTTAGAGTTTACATATTAAATGGATTAGTTAATTGTTTAATAAATTAATTAATAAGGAATACAATAAAAATTAGTTATTTAATTAATTAACAATAGTTATATTAATATATATTTATATTGAATGTTTCACAATATTAATAACAATATTTATATTAATAAAATAGTATTAATAAATAATAATTATAATTATTGTTTAATTATTATTATTATTTATTAATGAATTATGTATGAATTTATAATTAATAATGAATGCAATAAAAAAGAATGAATGAATGAATTATTTGATGAATTATTTAATGAATTAATTAATAATAATAGTAATATTAATTAGTTAATAATAATAATAATAATAATCATAGTCATAATTATAAGCCTTCGGCGGATATCAACCAAATTTACTAATGTGATTGTGCTAGTTGTTAGTGTTAATCCCTTGATTCATTTAATGATTTTGTGACTAGAGGTTGTTTTCGTGGAGAAACTTTGAGGGTAACATGGTTTTATGTGGTTGTAAAATAGTGGGGAAGGGTCCAATCACCTTAAGCTTCATTAGGTAGCTACATATCTATAAATTGTGTTTTTAGATTTGGAAATAGAGGTGAAATATTGTTGGTGGAAAATCTATCATTATGGATGTATTAGTTTTCTAGTTCTAATATTTTCTACCATGCATAACTTAGATTTAATATTTGGCAAGATTTTCTTCTTTCTTGATTTTATAGCCCTTGGGATTTGAGTAGTGGTCCATTAAAGAGAAATATTAAAAATTATTTAACATTTTATAATAGTCCTTGCAGGGTTATAAGTTAATGTTGTAGCTTTGAAGGTACATATCACAAATTTACACACAAAACGAAGGGTTGAGAGGTTAATTTATGTGTAAAGTTGGCTAGGAATTGTGTCATTATTCTATTAGGGGATGCTAAAATTTCTTCAAAGATTGCTTTGTTACGTGCAAGCCATACACCCTAGTAGACAATTAGGGGAATGGGGCCTTTGCTTCTAAACATCTTAATTTTCCCGCCAAGATCTCCAAGCTTCAAGGATTTATTGTAATATTCCCAATTAGCCATGAGCTGGTTGGAATATTAATTTTGTTTTTTCTTTCTTGTTTAATGAATAAGAGGATATGGAAATCCATAAATCTCCTTAATATGAATAAAATCAATGCCAATGTGAGAGGACGAAATCTTGGTAGCTTAATTGAGCACCCTTAGGTGTGAAAAGGGGCTGGAACACATAGACTAGGTCAACCTTGACCAAATCAACAACATTGTCATGGAGGAGTGGCATTAATTATGGGACAAAGCAGTTTTAGATGGATACCCTTTGCATGGAAGTAATGTCATAAATGAATGGGTCTTAGGGTTAGGAAACTCATAACTTATATAAGGAAGAGGATGGCAGCCATATTTCATTATGTGTGAATGTATGTTTATGTTTGATTATATGGTCTATTTAGACATATAGCTTTCTTCAAATATTTAGTTAAGATTGCAGTGTTGTTTAGCACAGGGTGTTCCTAATCGGGAATCCCACCTATATCCTTGAGAGGCCTCATAGGAAGAGTATTGCACTACCATTCCACAACCAAGCATCATGCTAAAGCTTCAGTCTTGTGGTACAATGCAGTTTCTGTTGAGAGATGTTCTGAGTTGTAAGTTGCAATAGTGGAGACTAGATCCGGGTGATTTATGATCTGTTTTTCAGTGGAGGAAGGTTTCCTTCCATTGGGAGGCTGGTGAGGAATTCCCTTGAGCCTTATTGCAGCATTTGGCATCAGGCCACTAATTTATTTTCTCCTACAACGCAGTTTCTGTCATGGACTGTGTTATTTTCACAGAGGAGTTGCAGGATGGTTTCAGTACACCATTTGGGAGGGATGTTTTCTAGTGAAGGGATCAACCTTTCATCTAGAGGATTTTTTGGATGAGGCTACATTCTTTGGCATATCATATCAGCCAGAAATTTCTAGTTTATATGTTGCAGTGAATCTTCATCCCTAGGGCTTTGATTCATATCTTGTGTAGTGGTGTATTTCTGAAAAACCCTTTTGGGTTCTTCATTGGAGGTTGTATAGAGCCTAGATCTGTATTTATTTTATATTTTGAGGTATATATCAGCCCATTATATTTTGTGTACTCATTTTCTTTAGTAGTGCTTCTATAATTGTGCTGTAGCAGTCTTCCGACATTTTTGATATAGTAGCAGCACCTCTTATTGAGGGTTTTCTTTATTGGAGACTTGCTCTATCTTGTATTATGGTTTGTGGCCCATTATTTTATACATATATGTTGTTGCTATGATTAATGGAAGGTCCCCATATTGGTATCATACATTTATGTGATGTTTTACATTGTTATTTCCATGTTTTTACACCATATTCCTGCTTTTCCCATTTGGGAATATTACAGTGGTATCAGAGCATAATATTGGCTCAGCCTGTGCATCTTGAAAGCCAATATGTCATCAGAAGAAGGAGATTCTCTCATAGATAGAGAGAAGAGGTGTCTCAGAAGAAGACACTGGAAGTTTGATTATACAGATGATAAAGAAGACAAGGGTAAAACCCCTTTATCAGGAGAATATGAGGAGAAGGAGTGCCAAAAGCTTATTCTTAGAACCATGCAAGACATTTATAGAGAAATAAAGGAGATGAGTATGTATAGATACAAGGAATCCCCTAAAGGATTTTTTCATGATGAAGGCTCTGGCATTTCTCATCACTGGAATGATCAACCAGTGAAGCAGCAACAAGTTTCCCAATGCTCTAAAATGATTACATTCTTAGCAGTGGGAAATGAAGGGTTTCAAGAACGAAACTCATGAAGACTATTTCATGGAGTATGAGTCTCAATCTTAGAGATTCAAGGATGACTTGAGTTTTCAATAATTCTATCAGATAAAGGACAATATGAGACCCAAGCATCACAATAGAGGTGGAGAATTCAATCAGAATCATGATCTACATCGAACTATGGGCAGATTTTTCTTACCCAACTTTGATGGGTCATCTAAATGCATTGCCAAATCATGGGTAGAGAAGCTTGATATCTACTTCTAGTTGAAAAAAGTACCAGAGATGGAGGCCATCAAGATAGCATCACTGCACCTTGAGGGTGAGGCACATGATTGGTGGTTTCATGGCTTGTCTACATTGGGTCATGCAAATGTGACTCCATATTCAGAGTTCACAAGGAGGTTGATGGAGAGGTTTGATAGGAGGGACCTGGAGGCACCATTCATGGGGCTAGCAAAGTTTAAAAAATTAGGTAATCCAGAAACTTACATTTCTAAATTTCTAAAACTTTCTGTTATGGTTCCTGATTTATCTACAACAAGAAGGGTCTATATGTTCATTGATGGGTTAGAAGAACCTCTTCATGGGTTGGTTAAGTCTACCAAGCCCACTACCCTTAAATATTCCATTGAAATGGTTAGATATCTACAAGATGCCTTGCCAAAAGAAAAGGCAAGATTTCAGCAAAAGCCCTCTTTTCCATCAAAGGGAAAATAAGAGAAGGCTCCTTTCTCAAAAGAGAGCCAAAATAAAATACTTCTTAGTGATGATGTCCGAAGATACTTGAGAAGAAGGAAGCTTTGCTTCACATGCCAAGAATCATGGGCACCTGGACATAGATGTGTAGCAGGAAAGGCACACTATATAGAGGTCTTCTCAGATGATGAGGAGGAAGAAGAAAAAGAACTAGCAGGGGGTCATAGCGCTGGAATAGCAGGAGATGATCCACCACCACCGGGAGGTGAGGATGGAGAAATTTCTCCAATTAGAGGGACTCTTTCATCATCAAGAGTGGTACCCAAATATCAGGAAGCTTCCACACAAAAAACAGAGTTGGATTTGTGTAGTGGAAGCAAGGACAAGGTAGTCCCAACTATTATTCATATGAGATTGACCCATGAGACATCATTGTTTTATGGAAAACCACCTGGGAGGCCACCTGATCTGGAGTTGGTGAGAGGTGTCTTGTAATATGTTGCACCCCACATAAATCCAGGAGGATTGGGAACATTGGAAGGTTATGATACAACGGAGAGAGTCCTGGGTAGACCAAGGAGGAGGGAGACATTCTCCCACTATCATCATTACCCACTCTCACATCATAGTTTGTGCTGAGAGAGGATGCTACAGGTTTGGAGGATAACACCATCATGGTGCAAGGAGATTATTCTTTGAATTTGGAGGCTTAGAAGATGTTCTCACTTTGGGAGAAGTCTTCCACATATAGAAGATGGTGGCCACTCATGCATGCTTTGGCAAAACTCAGGAAGTTTTAGATAGGTGATAGCTTCCCATGGAAGACTAAACTCCAAAATCTTCAACCTTTAATTGAGCATGAGCAGCTACAAGAGGAGAAGCATAGGAAGGATAGCAGCATCCATGTATGTGACTTTGGCATGGGGGATGTCAAAGAGGAGGACAGCCATATGCCAGATGTTTTATATTATAGATCATCAACGCTATCACTTTGGAGGATAGATCCATATCGGAAATCCCGACTGTTGGTGGATTATTCCAAGGATATTTTCACATGCATGATACTTGATGACCAGCTACATGAGGAAGGATATTTAGTCCAAGATGAGGTCATCTATTATCATGGTAGGATCTTCTTATCTAGAGCTTCCAAGCTCAAGGAGAAGTTGCTACACGCTGCACATGAAGATTTTCTCTTCATCCATACTTATTCCATGAGAGCCTACAACACCATCATGGAGGGATACACTTGGGAAGGATTTGAGGAGGATATATATCAGCATTTTAAGAGATGCATGGACCATGTGCAGATGGAGGATATAAATGAATCTATGGGGGAGTTATCACAGCCACCTCTTTCCTCTTTTGGAATGAGAGGGGATCTATCTATGGACCACTCCATTTGTATGAGTAGAGATTATGGTAAGGAAAATGTTTATGTGCATAATGTTTTACTTAATGATTATTTGCACTCCTTTACCATGTACATGCAAGCCATTTCTCCAAGAAGGATCATTCTTCCATATAAATTTCATGGCCAACTTTGGGCCATAAACATTATTGAGCATGGCCACTCCCTAGGAGGATATATGGAGATGATTTACCATTCAGGGTGAACTCCAAAGGCACCAAAAATTTCTCACCTTTTTAAACCTTGTGAGAAAACTATGGCAACAAGTAAGTGGTGGGGAAACCACTTACCATATCATTATCTGATGTAGTCAGGAGATATACTGTGCTGGTTCCACATGTGGGACTATGATCCACCTTCATTTTTGCATATTGTTGTTTGTATGTACTTGGTTTTGATCCCATACATTGATGATGGTATTATTATTTTTATGGGAATAATTGGATGGAGGATGGAAGGACTGGGTGTGCCCTTTAGGAGTGTAATATCCCAAAATGGGAATGCAGCAGTGCATAAGCACAATACTGGAATATCAAGGTGAAATTAAGTCATAAAATGTGTTGATAAACACATAGGCATCAAATGAATGAAACAGTAGCAAAAATAAGCACTTCTACACCTTCCCAAGTGGGGAAAATGCAGCAAATAGACCCTGAAAAATGTTATTTCTAGAGATATTCATTTTATTTGGGAGAAATAATGTTTTTTTCCCTTAGAATATGGTATTAGGCCCTCACATACAAAATAGGAACTGAAAAAATCACTTATGATAAGTTAAACAGACCTCTCGGCCTCAAATCAGCTTAAAAATAACCATCTCCCATGACTTAAGCTATGCAGAATTTACTAAAGAAAATGATAGCATTATTTTCTAAGAATTTATGTTGTATAATGATAAAATAACATGGATATAGAACTTTATGGAACAATATTCCAATAAAATGAAGATCTGGCCTCCTTATTGCATTATAAAGGTAACTTAGCAAGGGTTTCTTGAAAGCATGAGTACAAAAAGAGAAGATCTGAATATTCAGCTCTGAAAAATGCAGTCTTACTAAAAAATTACAGAAATATAGCTGAATAATACAAAAGAGGGATGAGAATCCCTTCTTCTAGCTTTCTAGGAGAAGGGTTGGCCCTTTTCCAAGGAAACTAGCTCAAATACAAGGGTCTAAACCCTACTGCAGCAACTCTATGCAAAATGACATAGTTCCTGCAAGGGACTGCGCTGTAGGAGATGAGAAATACTTTGGCCTGCTACCAAGATGTGAAATGTGCTCAGAAATATTCCTAGCTGATCTCTCAAGAGAAGGAAGGCACCCTCTATTGAGAAACAGACCTGGAAGTGATGTTATCAAACCTCCACTGCAACACTCTACAAAACAGCAATATTCTGCTACAGAAATAATGCTGAGGCTGAAGAATGGTGCTTGGCCTCAAGCCTGGATGTGGAGAAATATAGTATAGATCTCTTCTAAGAGGCCTCTCAAGGGAAGAGGTGGGATTCCTGCTCGAGAACACCCGGTGCTAAACAGCACTGCAACCCTGCTAAACAGCAAGAGGGAGCCAAGTCTAAACAGACCAAGATCAAATGATTAGCACCACCAAAATCAATCCTAACCATCCATCTCCCCGATCTAATGGCCCACATTACTCCTGCATTTCAAACTCCTCCCTTTCCATTCTCCTTCATCGCTCAATCCTAACCGTTGATCCTGTTTTAGATCGACAACCTTCGCTTCATCGCAACGTCGCCTTTTCCCTTGACCCCTCATCTATCTATGCTTCCCCAATTTGATCCCAACCATCGATCTTGATGATTAGATAGCTCCTATTGATCCTCACATTTTACCTTTTCCAAACAAATTTTCACCCTGTGCATGGAGCTTTTCGCTACATGATGAATTAGCTGACGTCACCCGCTGGGCCCCACCTCTCTTCCTCCCATGTATCTCATTTCCCTTCGCATTTGTTTTTAACCGGCAATCTGATCTATTGCCCCTGGATCAGAAGAACACCATTTCATTTCACGTTCATTCCAAAAAACCATTTGATCTTGCCATTTCCATGCAAAATAGGTGGTTTTTCCAGAGATACGTGTCAGCCATTTAGCAAGATTGGCAAGAACAAACGTTGCAGGACCTACATCAGAACCACTTTGGAATCCTAGGATCTAGCCCTCCTAGATTTAGAGAGGGATCTCTCTATGTGTGTTGGAATGATATGTTTGTAAGGCATATGATATGATATTAGGCTAGTTATGAAGTACAAGGGGTTTGTTTGTTTTTGGTTGGGTAGGATATCATCAAAATGAAGGAAGTCTTTTTGAAGGGTGAAGGTGTGAGTAAGTTGAAAGAAAGGTTCATCAGATAGGATAGGTAAGAGACAACATCAATTAATTGGGCTATGGAGTCACAAAGGATTTAATTATACAACAAGTTTCAAGAGTGGTCCATGGGGAAAGTCATCTATATCAAAGGATCTCTTTAGATTAATTTGTGATATGTAACATTAAAAGTGTTGTGAAAGAAGAAAAGCTAATAACCATTTAAGAATCTATTAACTTCACTAAACAAGAAAAGCCTTTCAAAGTAACTGTTTGAAGCTAGCCAAAGGACAAGGAAAACCATAGACTTATTTGGGAAAACTTTTACTAAAGCACACTTTTCAGACAACGATCCAGCAATCTAATAGATTACCTTCAGAAAGTAGAAAACATATAAGAAAAACAGAGGGCAACCTAAGATCAGGTAAGGACTTTGAACCTATCCTTCTTTTGGCATACTCTTAAGGGAAACTTTCAAAACAACTGTTTAAGATTAAACAAGTGACATGACTAACCATAAACTTCCTTGATTAGGACTATACTTAGCATGCCGTGAAAATAAAATTAAAAAAAAATGTCTCAAGTTTTACTCAGCAAGACTGTTGGCTCAAGGGGTCCTAACCCAGGTTCGGTGTGCAAGGTTTGCCAACAAACTCCTATACTACTGGCCCTTTCAGCAGTGACCTGCTCCATCTGGGAGCGTGAAGATTTGCTCTAATAGATGGTGGAGGCGCGCAATGGTAGTCTGAACATCCTAAGCTATCTAGATGGCGGTGGCGCCCCATGGTTTCAACCAGTCTCTAATGAAATGCAGGGCATGGCGACGGTCCATCACTATGTTCATCACGGCATGATGCTGAACGGGGCCTCTGACTTGTTCAAGGGCAGCTTCTGCCTGCTGGAGGTCTTCCCGAGCCTGCTGAAGCAGAGGATGGTTTTGAATTGTTAGCCATAGCTGTCTAGCTATGTCGAACAACTTTGCATCCTACGTAAGCTACTCCTTCATAACCTTAGTTTCTTTTGTGACCCATGCAACCCGCTGGGCCTGCGTGTATGGAGACATTTCAGACTATTTTCGTGTGTCCCCGTCGTGGTGACGAACCTCTTGCATTACTCTGGAGCTTAATTCTTGAAGTTTTGTGCGTGATAGCAGTGAAAAATCTAATTGGACATCCCTAGTGGTTGGATCATGAGGGGGAATCAGGGCAGTGCCCGAGAGTGAACATACATTGCTTCTGCTAGGTAGTACTCTAGGTTCACGGAGCAGTCGTAGCATGTCCCTATACCATAGGATTCCTTTTTGGCATAATACTAGCAGTGACCTAACTGTAACACTTCAGGCAGAAGAGCGGGATACCAGTGCACCATCTCCTGTGCTTGAAGCCGTGGCTGTATCTAGGGTGCGAAGGTAGCCAATTCTCTCTTTGGAAGGCAAGCGCTCACATCTCTGACTACTCTTAGCATGCTCAGCAGGGTCCATCTCAGTCACAAGACAACGTTCGCACGAGAGAATGTTGCTGATTGCAAAAAACCAATAGGCCGATAACAGGAGCACATTATAGAAGAAATAAATAGCTTGCTGCGGAGTTATTCGACCAGCCGCACGTCATTCGAAGCTATTCAATGGAGGAGTCATTCGTACAGGAAACTTACCATTGGTAGTTTGCATTAAACTAATCCGAATTGGCTATATTGATGATCCGTTGCCTCCTTTACGTAAGTGCGAGGCTCCTTTATCATCCAAATGGGGTGTACCGCTGGTCATTATTTGGATCTGATTTCTGTTCCACTGAATTTTAGATTGTGAGTTACGTCTGTGTGTCATTCGCATGCTCTGAATTAAGGTGGATGTGAAGTGCTCTTTAATAGGGCTCTAGTACTGGGTCTGCAAGTTGGCCACCATGCTCTTCAGACCGTGCCCTACATCCTTGGGTGGGATGTCCTGGTTCAGTAGAGACGTGTCAACCGTCTCTACGCCATTTGTTACTTGAAGTGAGCACGTGGGTGCAGGTGGGTTCATACTTGCCCACACAATTAGGACAACGGTAACTAGAGGGGTCTGCTCGAGTAAGATTCGATCGTACCTTTGAGTGTTGTATGTTAGAAAGTATCTTTGCGGGACCCATTCGGAAAATAGGATCTCTAATCGCATGATTACCTTATTCCAATATTTCTCCTGAGTAACAAATACCAGCCCTTGCACAGGTACTCTACACAGTGTTAGTGGAAATATTCCTGTCCTGCTTTTCGTGGAGACCTTAGGTTCATCAATTTATTTACGCTCTCCTGCGTCACCCTAGTGAGGGAGGGCTCTTTCCGCAGTGGAAATGCGATGGAAATTCTGGGTGGTCCGAAGATATCACAGCGTCGGGACTTCGTGCAGTCGTCCTTGCCAATTCTCCAGTTCTTCGACAGATTCAGAAAAATATTAGTTGTACTTCTCCCAACAGAGCATTACCTCGTCCGTGGGGTTCACCCAATCTTCATCTCGCGCAGTCAATTTAAAAATATGATCTATTTCCTCCTCTTCGTAGGCCAGTTCGGTATACCGTGTACCTTCTGCTGGATTGGGTGGCACTATGACGTGTGTTCCTTTGTTTTCAAACACCATGCTGCACTTTTTGAGATTGATGACACCCCCCATGTCTATGGCCCAGTCTAATCTGAGGAGCGTAGGGTAAGGATCCACATCTTCCACAATTTTGATTACTTCAAAGTCAGCTAGGGCCTTTACCCCTGCTATGTCAACCATGACTCTTGGCAACCACCCTAGAGGAATGATTTTTTGTTGATTTTCCATGCACAGCTGGATGGTGGACCATTCCAAATTAGGATCTCCCATTTGTTTCCATGTTTATTTTGGTAATACATTTGCATCTGATCCAAGATCCAAGATGACCTGATCCATTTCGTAGTCCCCAATCTGTGCAATCAGCCGCATTTCTCTTCCAGTGCATTTCTTATAGCTGTACAGTTTATGTACATCCTTGGTCCCAGTGATGGAATCAGATCAGGTTGTGCAGGTATTCAGTAGTTCCTGGAGATTTCCTACGGCCTGCAGGTTTCGTAGAAACTTCAGACATGCCTTCAAAAATGGTTCCACTCCCTCTTCTATCTGGGGACCTGTCAATGGTACCTATTCCTTCACTTTGTCTCGAGGGCCAAGCTCTTCCTTCACTCCCTGGGTGACCATCCCGCTGTGTGTCATGAATTTTACACTTGGAGTCATATTCCTTAGTTTGGTTTTAACTCGTTGTACGTTCTGCGTAGGGGTGGGCTGCTTCTCCTGCATCTTTACTAATAGAATTGGGCAATCCTCCACCACATGGTCCAGCTGCCTACAATACTTGCATGATGGTTTGGTGGGATTGGGGAATTCCCTGGAAAAGTGTCATATTTCCCCACAATTATAATATATTAGCTGCCCACGTCCTCATCCTGCGCTTCCTCCTTGACCTCCTCTCCCTCTGGCCGACGATCCTCCGAAGTGTGAAGAAAGCCTTGGTGATGCAGGGTCTGATTTTACCCTATATAAGTTCCCACGATCCATCATTAAGTGATAATTACAACAATTCTGCTCATCATGCCACACTGATCGGCAGAGTCTGCACCATTATTGCTTTAGCTCTGGGACATATGCACCTAGCTGAGGGCAATGATTTATATCATGCAGTCCTACTACCCAGTAGTCATCACACCATAGTGCAGATCCACTTGATACTGGTCATGATAGAGAAGGTTCCCTACTAATCCCTGGGCGTACCGGAGTAGGTCCTCCTACCTGGAGGTAATCCGTAAGTAGTGGTCACTGATCTGTTTTATGGCCAGACACTTGACATCATATGCACCATAGATCTGTGCAACCATCCCTTCCTCGTTCCTTTCGCAGATTCTATATCTCCATATGCATAACCCCGAGTTATTCCTGAATCTGTTGTACTCCTGCCGTTGTATATTCTCGGGGTGCAACTTCTAATTTCATAGTGATTTCCACCGCTTTCTCCTGCGAATCGAAGGTCTGATGAATCATGGGCATGCACAGGTGAGGTAACAACATAGCGATGAACCATTTAGTATGTTGTTTATCATCATACTCAAATCCTCCTTCCCTGATTGCCATTTTTAGTCGCTGATCAGCCTCCTATACTGACTCAGACGCACCTTGTTTGAAATCCTTTACTTTTGTTACTAGCTGGGAATAAAATTTCAATTTCTGGAACTACTGCTTCAGAGCGTCTTTGATGTCTTGAATGGATGTGCTCCCATTATGAGCAATGTATCGCATATACTAGTCCAAGGCCTGGTCCTTGAATGCCAGTGACATTTGTGCCCTTTTTACCATATCACTTGCCACATTTTGCGTAGTCCAGACGGAATCTGCAACGAACCAAAACCAGTCCATATCCTCATCCCCTACCCCCTTAAAGGTAGGTAGTTTTAGGTGCGCAGCCATATCACTGTCTAGGGAAGGCGGTGGTATAGGTGAATTATTACCTTTACACATCCTAGGCAGTGAGGTGGCTGGTTCTTGCAATGAATTATAGGTGGATCTCCCCCCATCAAGGTTGGTCCGATAGTATTTACCGTTGCGCGTCGCACTCCCGTCTAGGTCTAAGGTCATTCGGTATGACTACACAGAATGATCTTTTCACACAGTAATATATTGATTAATAATGGTAACATCCTCAGGAATTTGCCCCGGAACCCTTTAAAGAATCGTCGCTCAACTTCAGAATATGAGACAAACTGATCAATGGCGAATTCCGTCGCAAATCCTCCAAGCACACTATCCACCCAATGATCTACTATGCGTGTGATAGTATTATCAGTCTTTTCAAGCTACCGAATCAGCTCCGAGGTCCACTAAGTGACTTGTTCATCCTTCTAGCACTTCTGGAACTCGACTAGTTTGGCCAGCCACTCCTGAAGCTCGATTGCGAATGTTACAAAGAATATTTCGTAGCTTTCTGTCAGAATGTACTTATTTTTCCACTTTTATGCCATTAGTCTCTCACTGCAGTTTTATTTTATAGCAAATTCCTAGATTTGTCTTTCAAACCAGTCTTCAATCTCTTTTCTTTCAGGTTTCTAGTATTCTCTTGTCATTACTTGATCCCTTTCTCATACTTCTTTAGGTCCCAGCAATGGAACCATTTGTTGGCCTGAGGGGTCCTGACCCAGGTTCGGTGTGCAAGGTTTGCCAACAAACCCCTATACTACTGGCCCTTTCGGCATTCACTTGCTTTCGTAGGTCAAAGTCTCATCCGAAGTAGTATGGGTGGGTGTTGGAACTAGGTTTCCGCAACCTAAGAAAGGATAGGTAAGGCAAGTAGAGCTACGTTTGGTCCTGCGATACTCAGATCGCTTAATGCTGCACAAAGTCAATAGGGTGTCTATTCGCATCCACGTACACTAGATCTATGATTATAGTCGTTGTTATAGCAATAATTTAGCAACGCATAAACAGAACAGAACAGATTGAATTATAGAAACACACTTACACAACACTTTCACAGCTTAAACAAAGAAATACATAGCACAACAATTACCAATAATTCATACACAGATTCAGTATTCCATCAATCCTTCTCATTCATTCATTCATGAATCAATTATCCTATGCAATTCCCTTCCCAACTTGCACACACAACAGCAGGGTCCGCACACAGCTGGACTAGGATCTCCGCGCACGCAGCCAGCAAGAGTCTGTTCCCCAAAACCCTCCCCAAAACCCAAACAGATTGCTTAAGCCACAATTCACATCAATATCTTAT
Organism: Pinus albicaulis; assembly: GCA_034641835.2. Lineage (NCBI taxonomy): Eukaryota > Viridiplantae > Streptophyta > Pinopsida > Pinales > Pinaceae > Pinus > Pinus albicaulis. The sequence continues at coordinate 918,221,465 of CM076573.1, read as the reverse complement.
CATTCTTATTCTTTACAATACACAATTCTCCTCTATTTATAACAATCTCTCCTATACTTTCCTATGGTCCGCAACCCATGGTTTTCGGACCCCCATTTTACCCTTTTACCCTTTTACCCTTTACAATGCTTTCGGGGCTTTGACCCACCCCAAAACCTCCCCAAAACCCAAACATATCGCTTAAGCCACAATTCACATCAATATCTTATCATTCTTATTCTTTACAATACACAATTCTCCTCTATTTATAACAATCTCTCCTAAACTTTCCTATGGTCCGCAACCCATGGTTTTCGGACCCCCAGTTTACCCTTTTACCCTTTACAATGCTTTCGGGGCTTTAACCCACCCCAAAACCCCTCCGCTAGATTAAATTTAACTAAAACATATCACAAATATCAAAATGGACCAATCTTCACATCTTGTTAGGAGACCTCGTTCCAACAAAGACATGGGCTTACCAACATTCCTTAACTGGTTATACTCTATTGAAATCATTCCCAAATACACAATTGGCAGAAAACATAAAGATAAATATTATCAATGAGAAATAGGGTACTTTGCAATAAATCCTAATCTATATTTGTTGTTCTTTATTAGAGAAAGTGTACAGTATGAAAACATAAGAAAATAACAATTATAGTAAGAAAAACATCACCATTGACATAGACTAGGATCCCATAAATCAGCTTGTATATTTGATGTTCAAACCAGTTACAATCTTCAAGTCCAGTGGGTCTTTACAGATTCAAACTTCTCTTCTCAGCCTATCTTTCTTCAATGACTAACAGAGCTTCAGCATGCTTCAACAACTATTTACATTCAACAAGTATTCAACCAAAATTTACAATGGGCTCCTCTTATGATACTTATAGAAAAATGAGGAGGTGGAGTGGAAGAAAGGGTTATTTGTTCAGTTAATACAAAGTAAATGCTTCTCAGCCTTTGACAGGCCTAATGGAGAAGATATCTAAGGTTTTTAACTCTGCTAATTGATTTTTACATTAAATTCATCTACTTTAGTCACTTTTGTTGACTTTTGAGGCTATTGGTAGGCTGGAAATTACTTTCTGAGCTGTCTTTTGAAAAATATCTCTAACTGTGCATTAAATTTGTATTCTTTTGAGGAAAATAAGCTTGTAGGTGGCATTTTGACCTCTGGAGGAGTAACTAGCCTTGATGATTTGGCAATTTAAGGCGGTCTTTTGTTGATTTGTCATGATTTGTTGCTTTAAACTTGAATTAGGCCCTTGATATGCTTTTAGGCCTCTTTTAATCATCTTTCGGGCTTATTTATTGTGTTTATCCTTTTAAACTGCGGATTAAGCCTCGAACCTCTAAATTTATGCTTAATCCTTTTATCTTTATTCTTTGATCTTCATTGCTGGCTGTACAGGTGGTAGCTTGATATCTCTCAACCATGAAACCTACAACACACACGACCTGTTACAAAAACCTGTGAATTTGGGGCTAAACTGCTAACAAAGGGCTTTAGCAGGGGTGGTGGAGTAGTGAGGAGGCAAGGTGAGTGTAGCGGGGAAGGGTTTAATCATGGCAGAGATGAACTAGGGTTCAATTTTAATTATGGCGTGAAGATTTGGAAAGGCGGTATTGGAAAAATGGGGATGGTTTTCACATAGGGCTTGGGCGGTAAGTGGTAATGAGTAGGGGGAATGTGATACACATTAATGGCTAACACGTATCCCTGGAAAAACTGCCTATTTCGTGTGGAAATGGTAATATCAAATGGTTTTTTGGAATGAACACAAAATGAAATAGTGGCCGTCCGATCCAGGGGCAATAGATCAGATCGATGGTTAAAAACAAATGCGGAGGGAAAAGAGATACATGGGAGGAAGAGAGGTGGGGCCCAGCAGGTGACATCAGATAATTCATCGTGTAGTGAAAAGCTCCATGCACAGGGTGAAAATCGGTTTGGCGAAGGTAAAATTTGAGGATCAATAGAAGCCGTCGGATCAGCAAGATCGACGGTTGGGATCAAATCGGGGAAGCGGAGATAGATGAGGGGTCAGGGGAAAAGGCGACGTTATGATGAAGCGAAGGCCATTGATCTAAAACAGGATCAACGATTAGGATTGAGCGATGAAGGAGAATGGAAAGGGCGGAGTTTGAAATGCAGGAGTAACGTGGGCCGTCAGATCGAGGAGATGGACGGTCAGGATTGATTTCGGAGAATCGGCGATTGGAGGGGAAGAGGGTCCGGGAACAAGGAAATTTGTAATTTGTGATGGCCGATGGCCGATGGGAAAAAGAAGTGTGATGGATGGAGGGTCGTCCGATCAGGATCGAGATCGACAGTGGAGATACGATCAGAGCTTCGCATATTGGCGGTCTAGGCAGGCGGGTTTTTAGATTTACGATGTGCAATTTAGTGAGGGCCATTAGATCTGGGAGAGATCAACAGCTAGGATTCAATCGGCAGAGAAGGAAAGAAGAAGGGAAAAAGCGAAGTGCGATGCGACGTGCCGATGCAATGGAGCGTGGACCATCCGATCTAAGGGAGATCGACGGTCGAGATTTTATCGGCGAGGGGATCCATCGGAGGGGGGAGATCATCGACAGGGAATTGCGATGTGTGGATAGCCGTTAGATCTTATGGAATTGACGGATCAAATCCCATTGGTGGATCGACCATCGGTGGAGTAAAGGGTCCGGGGACAAAGGAAATGGGGACCGCCGATGGAGTGAGGAACGTCGGATTGGAAGCGAGATCGATGGCTCAGATTAAAAGCAGGAAAGCATATCAGTATTTTGTAAATCAGCGAAGAAAAAGGAAAGGGAATGGAGAAATTGAAAATGCCAAAGTGCGATGGCGATGGGGACTTAAGACCTTTAGCCAACGGTCTCGGGCCTCGGTCTTATGGTGAAAAGGGGTTGAGGGCTTAGGCAAAAAGCGCTTAACGCTTATTTTCAAAATGGAGCGGATTAGGCCTAAAAAATGGTTTTTTAAGCCTTTTTTGAGGTTTCGGTAGGGTGAAAAGGGTAGTTTTAAACCGAATAAAGGGGATTTACATGGTTTAAAAGGGGATTTTGATGAAGTAAAGGGTAAAATGATGAAAAATGGATGAAATGAAGGGGTTTTTTAGAGGGATTTTTTAAAGGAAAAATTATGAAAGATGGGTCTAAAAAATAGTCTTTTTATAACAGCAGGGCTTTTCTTTGAAGGTTTTGAAGTGAAGACTATCAATGTATTGGATTTATTTGAGGATAAAGAACATAGAGAGGCTTCAAGAAGTCACATATTTTGCACAAAATTTGTTTCTTGAAGACTAATAGACTTGTTTTAGCCATCATCAGTTATGACACAATTTTATTGATGGCTAACAGGTCCCATCCATATGTGCCATCAAGCTCATGAAATTTTTCCTCCACCAAAACTGCGTTGTTCATCAAGGAGATTCAATGCATCTAGACAGATTTTTTGACTTGGTCAAAGTTGACTGAATCAACATGGTCCCATCTATGTTCACACCCAAGGGTGCTCAATTTAGTTGCTTATTCTTCCTCCTTCCACATGAGGAGTGTTATTGATCCTTCTAAAGAGGTTAATGGGCCTCCCTACCCATTTATTCACCTACCTAGTGATAAAGAAACTCTAATATTCCATTTAGCTTGAAGGCTAAAATTTTGGAATATTACAGTCCTCCAATCCAAAATGTTGCTTGTCCTCATGAAACTATATAAGGAGAGAAAAATTCCTCCCCTCCTCTTCTTGTGGCCTCCTCCTCAAAATTCCCCACCACTGCTCAAAATGATCTGCTACAAATCTGCCCTCCAATATTTCCTCCCAAGCATGTAAAACCATATGGCTCACATCATAGAAAGGTGGAATATGTAAGTGGAAACCTGCTTGCTATCCAATGGCCTTCTCAAGGTAGGAGTGATGAAAAACATGGGGAATCTTATTCCCAATGAGTGACTCCCACACTCATGCTATCATCCAAATAAAATGAGCCAATCTAGTTAGCTTAAAAAAATCCTCAATCCCTGGTTCATACAATGTACTGTTGGGGCTGCATGGAGAGATTGAATCCTGCCAACCAATTGGTTTCTCTCTCCATTTATGATAAGTATGGGGTTGTTGCTGATCTTGGGCTAAAATATCATGACCTCAAAGAGTGGCCCAAGCTACCCCACCAAACAAATAAACCATGAAGTGCCTCCTTCAAAAACTCAAGTTCTTCAAATGGCTCCTCCCATATGAAGAAAAGAGATGTAGTTTGGCAATCATGGGCTACCCATTGCTTCTCCTGAAACATGAATCATGCAAATAAGGGAGAATCATACTCCCAATGGGCATCTCCAACTCATGTCCCACTCTCCAAACAAATGTCCCCATGAACATATAAATATCAGCCATACATGGAAGAAAAAACCAATAGAAACAGGTTGTCATATGACAACCGGAAAGTGGATCATAGTTCCACACATGGAACCAGCACAGTGCATCCTTTGCATGCATCAAATAAAACAATAACAAGTGATTTTCCAGCCACTTGTTTGCTGCCACAACCATTTTACAAGATAGCAACATGAAAGTACAAAGTGGTGTCAATGGTGCACACCAAAAATCATGTGGCTTCTGTCTGTTCAACTTAGTTTTCCTAAATTGATGTCATAAATTGTCAACCGGGGCTAGTAAACTGTTGAAGTGAAGTGCACTATATGTGCCTACGTATCTTTTTCCCAATACGTTGTGTTTAGTGTTTTTCCAGTGTTTTTGGTTTTGTGTTTTTATGCTAAGAGGAAAAGAACTAAGTGTTGGTAAAGAGAAGTTGTTGGTCACATTAAAACAGAGAAAAATCTATTCTAAACTATGTATGGCACTTAAGAACAGAAACTACAAAACTTGACAAGAAAAATAACTCATAACATGAACTCAGTCCAATTCATTCATTAGAAGTATATTGGAACAACTTGAGAAAATGATGAGTTTAATGCAATGAAGTTCTTCTGAGTAAACAACAACGTACAATATCACAGAGAAAACCTCATCCATGGTTAGAAATTTTTTGGAACACATTTGGAAAAGATTATCTGCAACATAGTAAGGAACCCTACTTTAAATTGACTTATGACACTAAAATTAATCCAATCTACAACTCAAAATGTCACTATTAAACCTCATTCAAGGGCTAGAAATCTTTGGAATAGTTTTGGAAAGAGGCAGTTTGTAAAATTATGAGAAATTGCAGAACAATCAAGACTTCAAAATGAAATTACCAATTCTTGTTCCTATGGTAATGATGTATTAGTAGAGATTAAGAACAATACAAGTTTGTAAATAATGAAGGCCTTTAAGTCTAATTTAACAGAACTAGAGTACAACTAGCTAATAAAACTAGAAATACAATGAATAGAACTGAACTAGAATGCAATCAATCAAACTTGAAATACAGTGAACAGAACTGAACTAGAATGCAATTAACCTTTGAAGTATTACAACTAAACTAAAATGCAACTAATCTCTGAAATACTACAACTCTATCTCATTCAGTGTTAGTGATATTTTGGAACAATTCGTAAGAACAAGACTGGTTGTAACATTCGATATAAGTGAGCATAAAGTATAAAGTTTAGAAAAATGCTTAAATTAGGAATGAAACAGAGCTAAAGTTACTTATCTAAACAATATGCACAGAGCTTCTCGGGCAGTAGGGGCCCTCTACCACAAGATTAGCACACAAATATACTCAAGATTGCTTCAGATCTTGTATTAAAGTTGTTCTTATTTCATTAAAGGAAAACGCTTCAAAAACAGAGTATTACGGTCTTGGACAACTTAACAATAAAACATCAATCTAGCTATCTGTCTCTCGGTTTCCCGAGTTATTATTATAAGAGAAATACATAAGTGCCCTGGAGAAGAAATAGGGATAAGTGTCTTTTTCAATCAAAATCAAATTATAACTCTTGTGGAGGCTTCATACTTTGCTGAAGACATCTGTAGAGTCCTTGTCCTGGTAGGAATCTGCTTCTTAGTTTTGGTTTCCTCCACGTGCATAACCACCTGTAGATTTTTGCTCAGACTTCGTAGAGGGAAAGAAATGATGTAGGAGTGTTATGGAATTCAACCATATGTGTTTTTCCTTTAAGTGACACATGTAACCTGTGTGAACATGAAGATAGCTGCGGAATAGGTGACTAGCTATAGAATGGCTGCATTCTGTAGCTGAGTCTAGTAAAAAATTACTACAACAACAAAACCACGAAAATATAGCAAGTCAGTCATTATATGCATTCCTAAAGTGACTTTAATCAATCCTATTGATCTTTTAAGCCTATAATTGATAAGGGACAAAGGAAATGAAGTGAAATTTGGTGAAAGGAAAGGACATCTTTGGGGCTCAACATACCCCCACTGCAAAGCTTTTGCATGTCCTCATGCAATCAATCCATATATTCTGAAACTTATGCTAGAACATATAAACTCCTTTTTCTGCTTTGCCTAATGTTCAATGGCCTCCTAGGCTTCTTTATGGCCAACTTGAATCTCAAATTTATAAGTGCCCTGCTCAACTTTTTGTTTTTCTTCTTCAACTTCTCACCAGCCTTGTACAATTTTTCCATTTGCAGAGAGAGAGTTGTATTCATATTACTTTTCAGCTTAACCTGCTCCCTTAAAATTTCATTTTCATTCTTTATATTCCTATTGAGTACTTCTAATTCATATTTGTCTCTTCTTAGCACATCAATTGCAGATTTTGGTGGGCTATGAGTTCTTCCTTTACTTTCTGAGGCTCCCTTTTCTAATGACTCGACATAATTATAGATTTTTTGTTGTGCTGGGTCTATCTCTGGAGTTCCTTCATCAATATCATCTTCCTACTGGTACTCAGGAGATCTATCAATTGGTGTCTCTTCATCCTCAATTTCTATGATTCCCGTTTGTCTAACCCATGTTTTCTTCAATATGCCTCTAAGCCTATGGCTTCGTCTTAGTTTAGATGGTCCCTCACCTCTCTCCTTGGCATACTTTCTTATTATCTTCTCCTTTTTAAGATTTTTCTTAATTTCAACCAATTTCTTAGAAATAATCTCCTCACTGTCCTCTTGTATGGACTTACCAGTTTTAGTTTCAACAGATTTGGAAATTTTTCCTCTCCTGCTTCTTCTTGCAATTTTTCCTTCAGATGGAGATTCCTTGGGTTCTTCAAAGTGATTCCTCAGTAGGAACTCATCCCAATTGTCTCCCACCTTTCTCAAATGATGTTCAATTAGGATTTTAACTAGGCCATGGTGATACAAGGTGGTTTCCAAGAATTGAACCCTCTTTTGAACATTAGAGGCCATTATCTTTAGGCTATGAAGTAAGAAAAAGGGTAAATTGATTTCTTCATCTAAGAAATGCATCATAAGCTGAATATGATAAACATATAGGGTACCAAACCTTCCCTCAAAAGTTATAAACTTTTGCAAAATGAGAAACATATTTCACCTTTTATTCTTCAATGCTGAGCTAGGAATGCCCTTCTTAAAAACTGAAATATCCATACCTGGTGTTTTGAGCATCTTCCTCCATGCCTCATTGTGAAATTCCTTGATTTTGAACCATCGTTCACCTTGCCTTGGTAATTCCGCTGCTTTTGCAATGAAGGATTCTATAATAGTGAATTTGACATCTCCTATTTCAACCTCTGATCCATTGAAGGATCGTGCAAATGTCTTAGTTACCTCCTTATGAAAACCATTGAACTTTTCCAAAAACTGTAACCACCCAACCTGCTGTAGCATTTCTCTAATCTGTGGGTAACCCTCTAAGTATTTGGCTCCGACTAGTTCAGACCTTACAATGAGACCCATGGCTTCTTTTCTCAACCTTCAATTTAGTGCTCCGTTACTGATCTTCTATTCACAGAAAAAAAATGGCTGTAGAGAGTTGTTTTTACCACAAAGATGCCTTCTCCGTTTATGCAGCAGGAATTAGCTACGGAAAGAAGACATGAAGTAGTTATGAGATGAGTGAAATATGGTGAGGGTGATTCACACGAATTAATGAGTTTGAGAGCTATCATGGAGGAAAAGGCCGCAGAAAAAAATCTCGTGAGAATTTCAAAATCATCACTGAATACTTCGAGTTAGTGATGTGGCCGAATAGGTCACTTCAGTACTAACCGTTCATTTTTAATAAATGATGATTTGGTATGGCGGAATGGAAGGGATTTTGTCCAAGGTTTTTATGATAGGTTTAATAGGCTTTATCAACATGAATAATCAAAATAACTTTATGAATCATACATGACTTAACCATACTATAACTTTCATAATTTGTTATCATAATAATTTCACAACTTTACCTTAACCTTTCCTTTAATTTTTTTATTTTTTTTGTGGTTTTGATATGCTTTGTCCTCCTTTGAAAATCATTGATTCTTCAGTCTTCATAATCCCTTTTATTTTTCTTGTTGTCATAGGTGTGCAGGATCAATTTGTTGTTGAACAAGTGATTACTGGATAGTTTCCTTCAGGATATCTAGCTGCAAAATGTCTGGCTCTAGAATATACCTGTAGAAGCTTTGAAACATGGAATGAAATGTTTTGAAACATGAATGAAATGTTGTATGAAGTGAATTAAAATGGATCATGAAATATGGTGTAATGGAGCATGAGTGAAGTGAAATATAATGGAATGAAATGGATCATAAATGTAAAGTGGAGTGAAATACGAAAAGTGGCCTGCAACTTATGATTTGTAATATTCAATTGTAGAAAGAGATCCAATTTAAAAATCTGAGATGAAAATGAAGTGGACCATGGAATGGAGTGAATGAAGTATGGATGAATGGAGTGAATGAAATATGAATGAATTGAGACATGATGGAGTGAGATGGATCATAAGTGGAATATGATATATAAAATGGGTCTGCACTTATGATTTTGTGATAGTTGCTTGCAGAAAAGAACAAATTTGAAAAGCTAAAGTGTCAGAAGGATTCTGATTTTCACTTTATCTTTTCTGTATAAACATGCTAATCAGTGATTAGTTTTCATGTTTATAATTTATTTTTACTTTTTTTTCATGCATTTGAATTCAGAAAATTCAATTAAGTTGATGAAGAAGAAGAATTCTTCTTCATTAACTGCACTTGAAAGTGGTTTATGATACAACTTCAATCTATGACCATTTACAAGAAAAGTGACCTTCTCTTCATCTATTGTCCTGATTTTTATTGCTCCATTGTCAAAAAAATTCATAATTTCATATGGCCCAAGCCAATGTGTTTGGAATTTACCTTGAAAATATTTGAAATTTGAATCAAACAAGAGTACCTAGTCACCTTCTTTGAATTTCTTTTCCTTGATGTACTTATCATGCCATCTAGTCCTTTGCTACTGTACTATACTTGTTTTCTGGATTGCATCTTGTCTGATCTCATCCAATTCATTAATCTACTCCAATCTGTGCTTTTGTGCCTCTGTTAGATCAAGTCCTAGCTGAACTGCCATTTTAAAAGTTTGAATCTGAAACTCTATGGGAAACAAGACTTGTTTTCCATAAACAAGTTCATAGGGAGTATGACCTGTTGTGCTTCTCCATGTAGCTCTATAGGCCCACAAGGCTTCAGGAAGCCTGTCTGCCCAATATCTTCTATGTAAATGAACAATCTTTGTTAGGATCCCTTCAATAAACTTATTAGTAGATTCCACTTGACCATTTGCTTGTGGATGATAGGGAGTAGATTTTCTGTGTCTAATTTTGTACCTCTCCACCATTTGTTCCACTAGCCTTGATGGGAATTGAGCTCCTTGATCTGTAACAATTTCCCTTGGGACACCAAAACGAGTAAAAGTATCCTCAAAAATAAAATTAACTACAGATGCTTTAGTAGCAGAAAGTAATGGCTTGGCCTCTACCCATTTGGTAACATAATCAGTGCAAACCAATATATATTTCTTTTGTCTTGATGGAGTACTAATAGGTGCTACAAAATCTAAAGCCCATTTCTCAAAAGGTTCAATATGTACCTGAGGCTGCAATGGCATCTCACCTGAAGGAGAAGGTTTCCCTACTCTTTGGCAACTGTCACACCTTTTGACATAATCTTTAGCATCTTTAAAAAGGGATGGCCAATAGTATCCTAAATGAAGGACCTTATAAGTTTTCCTTTTATCAGCAAAGTGTCTGCCACAAGGTTCATCATGACATGCCTTGAGGATCTTAGGCATCTCATCTTCCCGAACACATCTCCTAATGATAAAATCTGGACCTGTTTTTTATAACTCATTAGCAACCCATGAATATTTTGCACTGTCATAAATGATATTTATTTTGTCTCTTGCATTCATTACTGAAGGAAATTTCCCTTAAACTAAATAATTAGCAATGTCAGCAAACTAAGGAGTCTGAGTAGAAATTGCAAAAATATATTCATCAGGGAATTGATCTTCAAATGGAGTATTATCTTTGATTTTTTGGAGTCTAGATAGGAAATTAGCTATTGTATTTTGTTTCCCAGGCCTATCTAGAATGGTAATGTTGAATTCCTGTAGAAGCAATAACCATCTTATGACTCTGCCATTAGTAATTTATTTGTTCATTAGATATCTAATTGCAGAGTGATCTGTGTGAACAAAAGTTTCATAGCCTGTTATATAGTGTCTGAATTTGTTTATGGCATGAACAACAGCTAAAAACTCTTTTTTAGTTACAGTATAATTTAACTCTGAAGGAATCAAATTTTTACTTATATAGTATATGGCATAAGGAATCAGGTCTTTTTGTCCCAATACTGCTCCTAAAGCTGTATCTGAGGCATTTGTTGAAATATGAAAAGGTAACTTCCAGTTAGGTCCCCTTAAAATAGGTGCTTCAGTGATTTTTGTTTTCAGGGTCTCAAAGGCTAACTGGCAATCAGGATTCCACTTGAATTCACAGTCCTTGGTAAGTAATTTGAAAAGTGGAGATGCTATCTTGGTGAAGTTTTCTATAAACCTTCGATAATATCCTGTAAATCCTAGAAAAATCCTAACATCCTTTTGACAGCTTGGAACAGATAAGTTAGAGATGAATTCAACTTTTGACTCATCAAATCTAATCCCATCCCCTGAAATGTGATGCCCCAAAACAATTCCTTCAGTAAACATCATAAAACACTTCTCATGACTTAGTGAAATATTTGCTTCTTTACATCTTTTTAAAACTTTTTCCAAGTTTGCTAAGGCTTCTTCAAATGTGTTTCCATAAACTGTGAAATCATCCATATATACCTCTACACAATCATGTATTAGATCTGAAAAAATTCCTAGTACTTCCCTTTGAAATGTTGCAGGTGCATTGCATAATCCAAATGGCAATACTCGGTAAGCATAGGTACCCCAAGGACAAGTAAATGTGGTTTTTTCTTGATCTTCAAGTGCTACTTTAATTTGGTTATAACCACTGAACCCATTTAAAAATGAGAAGTACTTTTTGCCAGCTAATGTATCTAACACCTGATCTATGAAAGGTAGGGGAAAATGATCTTTAAGAGTAGCTTTGTTTAATTCTCGGTAGTCAATACATACTCTCCATTTACCATTTTTCTTTGGCACAATTACCAAAGGAGAAACCCACTGACTATCTGAAATAGGATAGATAAAGTTGACATTCAACAATTTCTGCAATTCTTCTTTAACAATCTCTCTAAGATTTGGATTCATCCGTCTTTGAGGTTGTCTGATTGGTTTACAATTTTCCTCTATGTAGATGTGATGAGTGCAAGTCTTAGGGCTTATCCCTTTCATATCAGTGTACTCCCATGCATATGTAGAAGAATGTCTCTGTAATATCTTGACTAGCTTTTCTTGTTGAGATTTCTCTAGGTTCTTGTTTATGTTTAAATTTTTACCTGGAAATATCTCAATTGCAGAGCTGCCAAATTTATCCATGGAATAAAGAGACATCTGTCTTGATGATAAAAACTCAATGTTGGATTCTTCTTGAAATTTTTCATGTTTGTATTCCGAAGAGGATTCAAAGTTTTCTAAGGTATTCAGAATCTGGCTATCTTCACTAATTTTTGAAATTGTCAAGAGAGGTTATATGTCTTCTTCATCCTCAATCCACTAAGTATCATCTAATTCTATAATTTTCTTTGCTGGAGGATACAAAGTAAATTTCTTGGTTGAACTACCATCAGAGATGTACATATCACCGGATCTACAACTAATGAAAACATCAAATGTAGCTAAGAAAGGTCTTCCTAATGTAATAGGATGTCCTCCTAAATTATTCTTAAGAGTTAGGATCATAAAATCCACAGGATACTCCCAAGAATCTAGGGACGCTAGAATGTCTTCTATTACCCCATCAGGTTTGATCACAGATCTGTCTGCTAATTGTAATAATGTGGGTGTAAAAAGAAGATTAGGAAGTTTTAGTTTATCCATGATTTGTCTACTCATGATATTTATTGCTGCTCCTAAATCAATAAGTGTGTTTTGGATCTCAGTTCCATTGATGTGTATTTTAACAACTAGATTTCCTGGGTCTAGATACTTTGGAACAACAATCTTACCCATCATGATATCTGTTATTTTTCCTGCCAATTGAATTTTCTTTGTCTCTCTTATTCTTTTTCCTGTTTTCTTCATGCTCAACTCCTTTATTGTCTTTGCTAAGATTGGAATTTCCTTGATAGCTTGTAATAATGGGATTTTAATACAAACATTTCTCAGCTCATCTAGGAAATCATAATTAGGCATCATAATTTGTTTTTCTACACCCCTATCAATTTGTAATCTTTCTGGAAAGGGAGGTGTAGAGGTGGATGTTGATGGCTGATCTAATATAGGAGTTGAAATTATTGGTTCTTTTTGTTTTGATTTTTCAATATTTGGGTCTTGAAAAGATGTGTTCTCTTCAAGACTTTTATTTACCTGTAGAGAATCTTCCTCATAATTGTTTTGCTCTTGTATGATTACAGAAGGTTTCCTCTTTTCAAGTCTTCTTCCAGACCTAAGTTGAACATCATTAAGGTCTAAATGAGTGATCAAATAGGTTGGAAAATGTTGTCCTTCTATCATGTATGTGTTCTAAGGATGTTTATTGTTGGGGTTTGGTATGGGTTGGGCAGGCAAATGATTTGTTTTTTGAGGAAATGGTAATGGAAGTGGTGAATTTTGATGTTGTGGATTTTGAGGATTCTGTTGAGGATTTTGTTGAAGATTTTGTTGAGAAGGGAAATGTGGATATGGTGGATAGGATGGTGGATATTGATAATACTGGAAGTATATTCCATAGGGATTTTGTTCTCCTTGTGCCCAAGTTTGAGATTGATTCTGGAATTTGGGCCAAGGTTGCTACCAAGAATTCCAATTTGGTAGGGGTTGATTATACAGTTGATCATGGAATCTTTGTGTTTGAGGTCCTTGCCAAGGCCTCCTAGAGACAAAATATAGAGATTATGTGGAATTTGTAGGGGTTTCTTCTTGAAAGACATCTTTAAGACCAAGAAGTGAAGGACAACTCTTGGTCTCATGTTTTTCTGAACAAATTACATAGGTCTCTACTACTTTTGCATCCAAGGAGCACTCTCTCAAGGCATGCTTCTTTCTACATTTGGGACAAAAGATCGCTAGGGCATCATATTCAACTTTTTTCTTGTTTTGTAACTTAAGGGTGTCTATTTGTTCACTAAGACTCCCTAAAATGTCAAATTTGAATTCATCAAGCATATTTCCTATTTCTGCCCTACTTGCTGTCCCAGAAGAAGACTTACTAGCCCTTGCAAGAGCAGGGTCTCTTGGTCCTTTTAAAATTTTAGATTTCCCTCTTGAAAGGTTGATACATAATTCGGCTATTTTAGGTAATGTGAGCTGAAATATATCCCCTTTTCCCATCATGTTAAGGATATCTAACCATTCATCCCTAAATGTCTTAAACAAGAGAGCTTTCAAAGTATCTTGGTCTAAGTTTTCCATTTTTTCCCTCTTGATGTTATAGTTAAACCTCTCCAACAAATCTTCCAGGTTTTCATCCTCTTTTTGTAGAATTTTAAACACTTCCTCCTTATGGTTGACTGGCATACAGTACTCAAAATACCTCTCTAGAAATGCCTCTTTCATGTCTTCCCATGTCCTAATAGAACTGTTGATCAAACTCATAAACCATTTTAATGCTGCTCCTTTCAATGTTGAAGGGAATAGTTTAATTTTTTGGGCATCTTGTAAGTAATCATAGGTTCTACATAGGACTTCAAATTCAAATAGGAAGGTTTCAGGATCTTCAGTTTTGAGTCCATAAAAGTTTGGAAGGACATAGGGTGAAATGTTTTTCATAGTTGCATTGGTTTCTTCATCTACTATAGGAAACCCAAAAGAGCTTCCCATTTCACTTCTACCTCTTCCTCTGCCTCCTTCTTCATCTCTACCTCCTTCTCCTCTACGTCTACCTCTACCCCCTCCAAATAGTGTGTGTTCTCCATTAAAGACTCCTCCTCCCCCTTCTTATGCCATAGTTGATTCTTCTGTGGAAGTAGAAAAGTTTATATCCTTAGCAAGAGTTCTTGGATATTCTTCTAAGACAGGTTCAGTAGATGAAGTGGAAGGTCTTTCTAATTGAATATATGATCTTAAGTCCTCTGGAAGTCTATGATCAGTGGAGTATGGGATGTGGGTTTGAGTTGGAGGTGTGCTGCCTCTTGGTCTTAGTGGAACAAGTGGTGTTCTAGGAATCAAGATTCTCCTTCTTATGAATCTACCCCTTGAGTCTCTTTCTCTACGCATATCATTGTTTTTGGGAGGTAAGAAACAAGGCTACCTAGTTACACTTCCCCGGAAACGACGCCAAAATGTCTGTTCAACTTAGTGTTCCTAAATTGATGTCATAAATTGTCAACCAGGGCTAGTAAACTGTTGAAGTGAAGTGCACTATATGTGCCTAGGCAACTGTTTCCCAATACGTTGTGTTTAGTGTTTTTCCGGTGTTTTTGGTTTTGTTTTTTTATGCTAAGAGGAAAAGAACTAAGTGTTGGTAAAGAGAAGTTGTTGGTCACACTAAAACAGAGAAAAATATATTCTAAACTATGTATGGCACTTAAGAACAGAAAATGAAAAACTTGACAAGAAAAATAACTCATAACATGAACTCAGTCCAATTCATTCATTAGAAGTATATTGGAACAACTTGAGAAAAGGATGAGTTTAATGCAATGAAGTTCTTCTAAGTAAACAACAACCTACAATATCACAGAGAAAACCTTATCCATGGTTAGAAATTTGTTGGAACACATTTGGAAAAGATTATCTACAACATAGTAAGGAACCCTACTTTAAATTGACTTATGACACTAAAATTAATCCATTCTAAAACTCAAAATGTCACTATTAAGCCTCATTCAAGGGTTAGAAATCTTTTGGAATAGTTTTGGAAAGAGGCAGTTTGTAAAATTATGAGAAATTGCAGAACAATCAAGACTTCAAAATGACATTACCAATTCTTGTTCCTATGGTAATGATGTATTAGTAGAGATTAAGAATAAGAGCAGTTTGTAAATAATGAATGCCTTTAAGTCTATTTTAACAGAACTAGAGTACAACTAGCTAATAAAACTAGAAATACAATGAATAGAACTGAACTAGAATGCAATCAATCAAACTTGAAATACAGTGAACAAAACTGAACTATAATGCAATTAACCTCTGAAGTATTACAACTGAACTAAAATGCAAATAATCTCTGAAATACTACAGCTCTATCTCATTCATTGTTAGTGATATTTTGGAACAATTCGTAAGAACAAGACTGGCTATAACATTCGATGTAAGTGAGCATAAAATATAAAGTTCAGAAAAATGCTTAAATTAGGAATGAAACAGAGCTAAAGTTACTTATCTAAAAAATATGCACAGAGCTTCTCGAGAATTAGGCGCCCTCTACCACCATATTAGCACACAAATCTACTCAAGATTGATTCAGATCTTGTATTAAAGTTTTTCTTCTTTCATTAAAGGAAAACGCTTCAAAAACAGAGTATTACGGTCTTGGACAACTTAACAATAAAACATCAATATAGCTAACAGTCTCTCGGTTTCCCGAGTTATTCTTATAAGAGAAATACATAACTTCCCTAGAGAAGAAATATGGATAAGTTTATTTTTCAATCAAAATCAAATTAGAACTCTTGTGGAGGCTTCGTACTTTGGTGAAGACATCTGTAGAGTCCTTGTCCTGGTAGGAATCTGCTTCTTAGTTTTGGTTTCCTCCACGTGCATAACCACCTGTGTATTTTTTCTCAGACTTCGTAGAGGGCAAGAAATGATGTAGGAGTGTTGTGGAATTCAACCATATGCGTTTTTCCTTTAAGTGACCTGTAACCTGTGTGAACATGAAGATAGCTACGGAATAGGCGACTAGCTACAAAATGGCTGCATTCTGTAGCTGAGTCTAGTAGAAAATTACTACAACAACAAAACCATGAAAATATATCAAGTCAGTCATTGTATGCATTCCTAAAGTGACTTTAATCAATCCTATTGATATTTTAAGCCTATAATTGATAAGGGACAAGGGAAATGAAGTGAAATTTGGTGAAAGGAAAGGACATCTTTGGGGCTCAACAGCTTCCCCCAAAAACCACCAATGAGATAGCCAATCTCAATGCTACAAATGGCTTCAAGTACATCATTATACAATATGAAAGAAGGGATAATCCTCCTTGGTACAATATGTTGCTCATATAAAGTAAAGAAGTACAAAACATAATGTGGAGTTATACATTCTTCACCCTGTACTTGGGACCTTGAGCTGAAATGGCTCAACTGGAAATTCTCCCTCACCTCCAAAGAGTAGGGAAGTGGTTGTGACATCCTCTCTATCCCCATCCAGGCTATGAATCTCTCCATATTCTGAAATATATCATGTTGGATGCCCTCTCAAATGAAATCCTCTGCCAAGGAAAGATATGCATCAAAATGCAATGGAAAAGAAGTCCTGATGTGATGCATGTAGCAGCTTCTCCTTGAGCTTAGAAGCTTTAGTAAATAAGAATCTACCATAAGAATAGATGACCATATCATCCACCATATATCTATCATCTCCATCCGGGTCATCAAGAATCATGCAAGCACCAAGATCCTTGGAGTACTCTACCAAGAGTTGATACCTCCAATATGGATCAATCCTCCCAAGAGACAACGCTAGTAATCTGGCATGTGAAGCTCTCCTCATGCTGCTGCCTGCTACTTTGACATCCCCCATGCCAAATTCTCCCTCCAAATTCTTCACCTCTCCAAAATCCAAGAGTGGTGAGTCCAAAGACAAGATGTCTCTCATCAACTCTAGATCTGGTGGCCTCCCAGGTGGAATGCCTCCATGTAATGAGACATCAATGTCAAGAGTAGACTGTATATATGGTTGGGAAATATTGCCCTTGCCGTCACAACATAGATCAGTCTACCTCCCCTTTGCATTAGCTCTCGGAAATAGAGAAGGGTGTGTGCACCTCATCAAGTGATGCTTCCCTTCCTTCCTACCTTCTCCTTCCATCTGCAATCCTTCACACTCATGTTACTCATTGATTGTGTTTTGACCTCCATGTATGAGATCCTGCGGAAATTCTTGCAAGGATACAAGAATTCCTCCTGTTGGAGCATGTGCTCCCCCCTCCTCTGCATGAGGTACTAGATGTGCTCTATATGTGACAGCGCTGCTGCCCTCATCTTCATCAATGTGTATGGGCAACCCTCCAATAATTGGATCCTCTTGTGAAAAAGAGATCTCTGTGCCTTCTTGTTTAGGAATATGAGATAAGAGGTATTTCCTCTAACAAGGTATGATGCAAGATGTCAGCTTCTCCCATGGTTTTCTGAAGTGGAGTTAAGTTCATAGTTTCCTCCATCACAAGCAAGGTTTTTGTTTTCTTAGTTTTTTCTTGCTCCAATACATGTGTCTTAGGAAGTTTCCCATCAAACCTTCCCAACAATGTTTTAATAAATCTTGCATAAGAGGAAGTATTTGAATTTCTTAAAGAAAAAGATTCAAAAATCCACCATGCATATGCCTTACCTCCGAAATGCAGTGCTGCAATTCTGATGGCTTCATCTTCAGAAATGTGGTGTTGCTGCAAATAGTAGTCTAGCTCCTTCACCCAAGCTCTAGCTGAACATGTAGGTGAGCCATCAAAAGTAGATAGAGGAAATATATCCATATTATACTGCTTGCTTCTCTTCACCTGGATCTTGCAAAAATCTTGGAAAGTGGTATGATCTCTAAACCTCTCAGTTTGAGATTCATACTCCTGCAACAAATCACTAAGAGTTTTCCTCTTAGGCATTCTCCCTCCTTTCATCCATCTCATGATAGATCTAGGCACTTGAATGCGCTGTGAATCATGGTGTGTAGCTGAATTCTCACACTTACCATGTGCACATCTAGATCTAGCTCTATATCCAAACTCTTCTGGAGATTCCATCTCTCCTCTCATCTTCTTAAGATCTTCATTGATGCTCTGCATAGATTTTGGAAGAAGATTTGAGAGCCTCTCCTCCTTTCCTCCTCCACATAATGGAGTCTTATTTCTGTTCATCTCTTCTTCTCTTGATAGCATCATGGCCGAGTTCCACAGACCGAGCCAAGACTATGCTCTGATACCACTATAATATCCCAAAATGGGAATGCAACAGTGCATAAGCAAAATAATGGAATAGCAGGGTGAAATTAAGTCATAAAATGTGTTTATAAACACATATCCATCAAATGAATGAAACAACAGCAAAAAAAATCACTTTTACACCTTCCCAAGTGGGGAAAATGCAGCAAATAGACCCTGGAAACATTTTTTCTGGAGATATGTGGTTTATATGGGAGAAATAACACTTGGTTACCTTATAATATGGTCTTAGGACCTCACATACAAAATAGGAACTGAAACAAATCACTTATGATAAGTTAAACAAACCTCCCGACCTCAAATCAACTTAAAAATAGCCAAATCCCATGACTTAAGCTATGAATAATTTACTGAAGAAAATGATAGCGTTATTTTCGGAGGGTTTATGTAGTATAATGATAAAATAACATGTATCTGGAACTTTATGGAACAATATGCCAAGAAAATGAAGATCTGGCCTCCTTATTGCGTTATAAAGGTAACCCGGCAAGGGTTTCTTGAAAGCATGAGTACAAAAAGAGTAGATATGTATATTCAGATTTGAAAAATATAGTATTACTACAAAATTACAGAAATATAGCTAAATAATACAAAATAGGGATGAGAATCCCTTCCTCTAGCTTTCTGGGAGAAGGGTTGGCCCTTTTCCAAGGAAAATAGCTCAAATATAAGGGTCTAAACCCTGTTGCAGCAAATCTATGCAAAATGAAACAGTTCCTGCAAGGGACTGTGCTGTAGGAGATGAGGAATACTTTGGCTTGCTGCAAATATGTGAAATGTGCTAAAAAATCTTCCTAGATGATCTCTCAAGAGAAGGAAGGCACCCTTTACTAAGAAACAGACCCGAAAGTGATGTTATCAAACCTCCACTGCAACACTCTGCAACACAGCAATATTCTGCTATAGAAATAATGCTGAGGCTGAAGAATGGTGCTTGGCCTTAAGCCTAGATGTGGAGAAATACAGTACAAAGCTCTCCCAAGAGGCCTCTCAAGGGAAGAGGTGGGATTCCCGCTCGGGAACACCTGGTGCTAAACAGCACTGCAACCCTGCTAAACAGCAAGTGGGAGCCAAGTCTAAACAGACCAAGATCAAATGATCAAATCCAAAGCATGAATAAAAAAGGCTCCCATCCTCTCCATATATAGCAAGTGAACCTCTTCACATTGGGTCCCATCCATATGTGCCATCAAGCTCATGCAAGTTGTCCTCCACCAAAACTGCGATGTTCATCAAGGAGATTCAATGCATCTAGGCAGCTTTGTTGATTTGGTCAAAGTTGACTGAATCAACATGGTCCCATCTCTGTTCACACCCAAGGGTGCTCAATCTAGCTACTTATTCTTCCTCCTTTCACATTAGGAGTGTTATTGATCTTTCTAAAGAGTTTAATGAGCCTCCCTACCCATTTATTCACCTACCTAGTGATAAAGAAACTCTAATATTCCATTTAGCTTGAAGGCTAAAATTTTGGGATATTACAGGGAGAGAGATTATCCATGTTCATTATGCTACATATTTCTGGGAGAGAATTTGGCAACCATGATTGTTTCATTTGATCTATTTCTTCCTTGTGGGATGATTCATTTTCATCTCATAAGAACGTGGGAGGAGCATGTCATGGAGGGATGGATTGGGAGAAACTTTTCTTATGAGGGAAGCTTATCACATGGAGGTGTCACCAATGGAGGAGGAGAAGAGTTTCATCAATCACCTTTACAGTTTATTGAGGACAAGCAACATTTGGGAGGGGAGGACTGTAATATTCACAATTAGCCATGAGATGGTTGGAATATTAAAATTTTTTTTTTCTTTCTTGTTTAATGAATAACAGGATATGAAGATCCATAAATCTCCTTAATATGAATAAAATCAATGCCAATGTGAAAGGAGGAAATATTGGTAGCTTAATTGAGCACCCTTAGGTGTGAAAAGGGGTTGGAACACATAGACTGGGTCAACCTTGACCAAATCAACAACGCTGTCATGGAGGAGTGACATTGATTATGGGACAACGCAGTTTTAGATGGAGACTCTTTGCATGG
The DNA here is from genome assembly GCA_034641835.2 of Pinus albicaulis. NCBI lineage: Eukaryota > Viridiplantae > Streptophyta > Pinopsida > Pinales > Pinaceae > Pinus > Pinus albicaulis. The sequence goes on along the minus strand of CM076573.1, from coordinate 918,200,809 downwards.
AAGTAGTGTCATAAATGAATGGAGCTTAGGGTTACGAAGCTCATCACTTATATAAGGAAGAGGATGGCATCCATATTTCATTATGTATGAATGTATGTTTATGTTTGATTATACGGTATCTTTAGACATATAGCTTTCTTTAGCTGTTTAGCTAAGATTGCAGTGTTGTTTAGCACAAGGTGTTCCTGATCGGGAATCCCACTTCTATCATTGAGAGGCCTCATAGGAAGATAATTTCACTACCATTCCATAATCAGGTGCCAGGAAAAAGCTTTAGTCTTGTGGTACAATGCAGTTTCTGTTGAGAGATATACTGAGTTGCAGGTTGTAGCAGTGGAGACTAGATCCGGGTGATTTCTGATCTATTTTTCAATGGAGGAAGGTTTCCTTCCATTGGGAGGATGGTGAGGAATTCCCTTGAGCCTTATTGCAACATTTGGCATCAGGTCGCTTATTTGTTTGCCCCTACAGTGCAGTTTCTGTCTTGGGTTGCGTTATTTTCAGGGAGGAGTTGCAGGGTGGTTTCAGTACACCATTTGGGAAGGAGGTTTTCTAGTGAAGGGATCAACCTTTCATCTAGTGGAGGTTTTCTACATTCTTTGACATATAATATCAGCCACACCTTTCCAGTTTATATGTTGCAGTGAATATTCAACCCTAGGGCTTTGAATCATATCTTTTGTAGTGGTGTATTTCTAAAAACCCTTTTGGGTTCTTCATTGGAGGTTGTATAGAGCCTAGATCTATATTTGTTGTATCTTTTGAGGCATATATCAACCCATTATCTTTTGTGTACTCATTTGCTGTAGCAGTGCTTATATAACTACACTGTAGAAATCTTCCAACATTTTTGATATAGTAGCAACACCTCTTATTGAGGGATTTATTTATTGGAGGCTTGTTCTATCTTGTATTATGGTGTGTGGCCCATTATGTAATATCCCCAAAAGGGAAGATTCAGCAATACCTGCTAGAATAATGCATTTTTCATAAGTATGTGCATTGAAATGAATTTTCAGCTCATGGATTCCTTAGATCTGGAGATCTAGCATCTAAATCCAAGAGGAGAGAAAAAAAAAATCAAACTAGGTGAGGTAAACAAACCTCCCACACCTAGTATGGCTAAAAAACACCCAAAAATGGGGTTGCAGCAATATGCAACAATACTGCAGGAAAATAACGCAGTTTTTCTGAGAAACAACAGGAGACCAATAAGAAGGCTCAACATTCATATATACATCAATAAATCAGATCCATAATGAGGCCCTTACAATGTACAATAGGATACATAAGACAAGAATAGAAGAAATTCCTCAAAAAGAGGGGCTGCAACACATGTATTGACTGAAAAATAGCTTGACAACGTTATTTTAAAGAGCTGCAGTAGCTATATATTACACTCCATATCTAGAGAAAATCTGTTTACAAAATATTAGATCCATATCATTTATGTACACTAGAAGAGCTCTGTTACATATTCCCCTTGGGGTTTTGAGCAAAACATGAAATACAAAGAGTAGATCTGAGATCTAAAGTTGCAGATCTGCTGTAATATTCAAAAATTTCTGAAGATGAATAAAATGGAAGAATATCAGATCTGAACATAACATGGATCAGAATTATAATCCATGGATCACCATAGTGAAGGGTAGAACCCTAACACCAGAGATATCTCCTCCAAATGTGTGTCAAAACACCCTAGAACTATACACTTGCAAATAATGCAGTCCTGGAAGGTAAACTGTGCTATAGACTCTAGCACTAGTTTGGCCTGATTCCAAGATCTGAAAATTAAGCTCCAAATATCTAATTGTTATAGCATCATTTTTCACCCTCAGGTGATTCATGATTGTCTTTATGGCTTTGGGCACCCATTCCTACAGACTTGAACAAATTCACTAAAAAACAGTGTTAAAATTCCCATATGCGGGTATGCCCAGACTTTTCCGCGTGTATACGCGATTCCACATGTACTTTTCTACGTATGCCATTAAAACCATTAAAAAATATATAAATTCCCTATTTTCAGACTGGGTTGATGGTTACTCCAGTAGTTCAACCACCCCAGTATGTGGCCAATTGTTTCCAACTGACTAAAACTACTTTGAGGGAGTATAAAAGCCCCTCATGTGCATGGCCTAAGGGAGAGAGAAATTTTATAGACATTATACTATGTTGGAATCCCCAATTCAAGTCTGATTTCCCGTGCCTCCTGCACTTTCCCAGATTTATACAGGAAACCCTTGTTTCCTGGAGATGTTCATCCATTTATATGCCATCTCAAGTGCACAAGTATTGAAAGTTTCTTAGTGAGGCAAGGGCGGGACGAATCCGGACGACGGTCTGCTCGAAGATCATGGAAGGATTCAGGTGATCTCTCCACTCTTTATTTCTGTACATGCTGTTCACAATAATGAAGAACCATCTTGTCCCTGAACTTTTGTGTTAGTATCTATTTGTATATGTGAAAAGATTGATTATTAAGCAGTTATTATTGTTTATATCATATTTCACAAGGATTACACTAACGTTTAGGAGAAATATATGTTGTACAACTAGGTTTCCATGCATGTTCTTTCTTGTTTTATAGGTTGAAGGAGGAAGAAAGGTTGTTGGGGGTTTGGACCCCGCGGGATCTACATCGAACGTAGGACTACGGGTGAGTTCTGCTATCGTTGTTATCTAGTTTTTTGCATTCAAGTATGGTTGTGTGTGAGTCCTTCTGAATGGCATGCCCTGCTCTGTGGAGGTTTTGACCCAACAAACCTCTAGGGTGATTTTCCCCGAAACAAAACTGGCGACTCCGTTGGGGATCGCATTCTTGTGATTCCCCTGTTGGGTGGTTTCAGTTGTTTGATAGGTTTCCAACAGTTTTAACTTTTATTTCCAGTCCAGTTAACTTTTTCTCAGTCAGACTGAAGCCCTGGTTCCTTATCCAGGCTTGATATTTTTTATTTTTTATTATTTACCTTTTCATACGCGGGTTTGTCTGTACACAGACGTGTATACATGCATTTTTTTTTAAAGGGATTTGCGTATACACGGGTTTCCTTTAGCACAGTCGCGTATGCACGCTTGTTTCCAAACTATCAAGTAGCGTATACCTGGGTAGATTTTGAAATTTTGGATTTCTTGGCTTTTTAGTCCTGTCTGCCTGTGGAGACCTGTTCCTGCAGTGTCTTTGTATCCTCTGGATTGTGTAGAAATTGGTCTTTGGTCTTTTCTCTCTCTTGTTTAGGTGAAAACTAGCTTATTTGGCAAGTCTTGTTTCTTGTGTTGGCATTTCTGGTTCGAGTACCAAGATCTCTTCCTGGGGATTCTTGGTTGTTCTGCTTTATCAGAACAGAGAGCTCCTGCTCATTTACTCTTTCCTACCTTTGTGTCTTGCTTTGCACTTCGATTTTTGCCCATTTCTTGGTTGGTTTTCTTGAGTTCAGTCGACTAAGTCTTGTTGCAATTTTTGAAGAGTCTTTCTTGGTTCTTTGAAGTTTTTTGTTTGCTGCAAGGTTTTACTATTCTTCTAGGCTAAGTGACTGAGTTTCTTGTCTTCTTTTTCTCATATAAATCTTGCTACTAGTTAGCCCTATAAGATTTGGAGCATTTTTGAAGTTTTTGCTTGAAATTCAGTGTTGTTTGGCTTGGGATTTGATAGTTTTTCTTGGTCTTTTAGAGCTCTTCTTTTTATAAAATTCAAAAGCTCAAAAAACATTTTGTTTTGTCATTTGCTTTTGTTTTTGCATTTTTGTTTTCGTTTCGTTACATCTTTTGAAGCTTTGTTGAGGTTTCTTGCCTTTGGTTTTCAACTTGATTTTGGAAAGGAATTGTCGTTGATTTCTTCTTCTAGTTTTCAAGCAATTTTGGTGTCTTTATATTAAGAGTTTCTGATTTTGGGAACTAGCTTTCTGGACAACCAAAAAGAGATAAAATTGAAGGATCTTTGGGAAATTTCTCTCTGCTTTAGGAGATTTTGCATCTTAGAATTTGCATGCTCTTAGTGATTTGCATCAGGTGCACTTAAGCATTTAGTCATTTTCATAGTTTTTGTGAGTGTGAAGTTTGTTATCTGAAAAGAAAAATAATTTTTTTTAGTCTGGTAGAACCTGTGTAGAAGTTGCTTTTCATCGAAAGAAAATTACTGCATTTTCATGTAGTTTGGTTTTTATTAATTTCTTTTCTGCGTCAAAACACCACGAGTTTCATTTCCATATCCCTTTGACTTAACATAACAGCTGATTAAAATAAGCGATATAATTTAAAATCAACTAGCAAGTTTTCTAAGTGTCATACACCAACTAGCTAGGTTGTAGGGCCTTGGATTAGGTGAGTGGAGAGTTAACTCTCCAAGGCCGCTCAAACAAAACATAGAAGTTGATTAATTGGGCGAAATCCAACTCCGTTAGGTGGACCGGGAAAGCTCTCCTCCAGAGAGTCAAGCGCGAGGGGAAGTGAAGGCTGAGAAGAGGGATACCCCCTCTCTGATTAGCTGAATCTGACCTCAAGACCGTTCCGCCCGGCTTCTGATACGGATTGGTGCCCATAGTTTCCACTCCTAGGTTCCACACAGGTGACTGCGGGGGGGAATACCCGTGGTACCTGAGGCAGACGTCGCGTCACTTTCAGCAGTACTTCTGGGGGGTGCCCTTGCGAAGCTTGGGTGCTTGAGCCGGCAAAGGCTGTCGTTAGGAGGTCGGCGTAACTGTTTCTGATACCTTCGATAGTAGGCCTGGGCCGTAATTATCCCAGACTGCTTTCGGGAGGTCCTATATTTCGCTTTCCTGTATTTTGGTGTCCAGTCCTCATCACCCGGAGCAGAAATACTTGAAGGCTGTTTGCTTGATTGTATCTCAGGGATTTTTCTTATAGTGAGTGCTCTTTGCTCCTAGCTTTCTTAGCTTTATATTTTTTGAGTCTAATTAAAATTTGTTAAAGTGGCTGATCAAGCGCCTCGTCGATTGAGGAGAATCCGGGGGTTATCTCCCGAGAGTCCAGAGCCTTCTTCAAGAAGGCGTAGGAGTGATTTAGCAGGTGGTTACCACCCTGTGGCGTCTGACGCAGTGGAGAGAGATCCTCCATAAGGGTCTGAAGGTTTCATAGCTGATTCTGGTGTTGGTTCCGAGAGGAGCGCTCCTCTCACCTCGCGAGTATTATTTCCGCAGGAAGAAGAAGTACAGGTAGAGGAAGTGTCTGAACCCTCAGAGTCACTTCCATCTCCTCTTCCTCCTGATTATTCGTTCGTTGTTTAATACATCGGACCCGAGTCAGAGAGACCGGAAGATCCCCCTTATTATACATACCTTTCGATGGCCACGACTGGGAACACGACTTCTGCTGTGAGTGCTGCAAGCATTCAGACTCCTGCTTCCGTTGAAGGAGGGGGCACTATTGCTATATATTCAATTGCTTCTAGTGCTGCTGTGTTTGGCTCTGGTTTCACCCAAGCACATGCTTCTCAATCTGGTCCCTTCTGTTTTGGAATGCCCACTAGTGGGATTCCTTCTTTTTCCTTTTCTGCTGCTGCAGCTGGATCTACACCCATGTCTTCCATGGCTGGTGGATCAGCTTCTTTTCAAGGGTTCCCCTTTAGAACTGGACATATTCCTAGTTCGAATCCTTCTTTAGGGTCCTTTCCATTTACTTCTCAAACCCAGAGTTTCAACCCTTGGTCTGGAGGTCAAAGTTCGACTACTTTTACAGGTTGGAACCCTGTGTTCACTATAGCGGGGGTATGGAATCAGTTTTACGCTGGTCACCAAGGGAATGCTTCTTTCCCTTCGTCGAGTGCTTATCAGACTTTTTCCCCTCTATCTAATGCCTGGAACCCCTATCAGGGGCTTTCCTTTTCATTTAATACTTCAGGCGGGGGAACTGGTCCAGCCTTTGGTAACTCGGCGTGGGGAGGAGGTTCTTCTCCTTTTGCTACGAGTTCTTTCTGGCAACCTGGTGCCTCATCAAATCTAGGGTATTATTTTTAGAATGTTGGGAGTTCATCCTATCAAGGATGGAATCCTCAGGCTCTGCCTCGTTTACCTTTTCTGGAAATGTTAAACTTGCCAGATCTATCGAAATTGACGAATGATCCGATTTGGTATAGTCCGGGGTGGCCTCCGGTCCTGACCAAACTACCTTCAGACATTCCAAAGTTTGAAGGGAAGAATGGAGAGGATCCGGCTGACCACATCACCACTTTCCATTTATGGTGTTCTTCTAACTCCCTGATCGATGATTCGATTAGGTTGAGATTGTTTCAATGCACCCTAACTGGAAACGCTGCCAAATGGTATATTGAGCTAACTGGGGGCAGTTTTGCTACATTTGGAGAACTGGCTGTTACATTTATAAACCATTTCCAGTTGCCTGTCCGATATGACGCTGGGACTGAACTCCTAGCTAATTTTAAGCAGGATGACGCAACCCACATTTCTGACCATATTCAGGAATGGCGGAGAAGGAAGAGCCTTATTAAAGCTCATATTCCAGGAGAATTCCTTTTGGAATGGTTTCTGAAATCTCTGCAGTCAGACATTTCTAAAGATGTATCCCTGTCTGGGGTATTTTCTGAGGAGCAGGCCATTTTTAGGGCCCAACAGCTAGAACTGATCTATTCTCAGTCTGGGGTCCTCCATAAATATTTGCCCAACGCTACTCGCTCCAAATTAGATTTATCAAAAACTAAGCCTGGTCCTCATCGTGATGGACTTATCAGGTCGATCAATAGTGGTGCAGCTAACCTGCTTACTCAGTTACAGCAGTTGTCTATACAATCTGCTCCTTCTGGTTAGGCTCTGCCTGCTGAGTCATCACCTTCCCAATCTTTGTCGATAAATGCTGTCCAAGCTTCTGATCCCAAAGGAAATCAACAATCCAAAGGGAAGAAGAAGGGATGAAAGAATAAGAAAAAGGGCAAGAATGGGAAGGGTAATGCGAATAAAACCAACGAGCATGTTGGTGAGGGTCCAAAGGATAAAAAAAAGTGAATTTTCCATGCAAGTTATGTACTGGAGACCATCTTACACACCTTTGCCCTAAAATTCAGGATGCGCAGCGCTTGTTAGCTCAGCAGGGTTCTTCTAGTTCCCAGGCTGTGTTGACAAACCCTTTTCCCCAAGGGCAACAACTAGTTGTTGGCGCGAATCAAAATTCTGGGGCTTCCTCTGGGGGCACCCAGGAAGGGGAAATTCCATCGAACATATTCATGATGAGTGCTCACGTGGATGTCGCTACGAGATCCCGTGATTATGGCGGAGAAGAGTCTTCGAAAGCTAAGGATAATCCTGATGCTACTGAGCCGCTTCACATTACAAGGCCTACTGTTGAGTCTATGCCTTGGATGCCCAAAGCATCTACTAAGCGTTCGACGATTAATCCAAATGCTAGGGCTGCCCAGAACTACTCTATTGTGGAAGATCTGGCGCAGATTCCTTGTGCTATGTCGGCTTTAGAGGTGCTCCAGTCTTTTCCAGCTCAACGCAGTGCTTTTCTCATTACCATTGGGGCTATTGATCCGAAAAATTCTCTTCTGATTACTTTTTATATGTCTAATTTTAAGAAGAGACTCCCCCATCATATGGCTTTTCATATTAAATCATCATACCGGAAGTGCAACATCTTTCAGACGGTCGTTGATGAGGGTGCTTCCACATGCGTGATGTCTCTCACATGTTGGAAGACGATTGGATCTCCCAAAGCTGTTCCATCTACCACTCTTCTAACTGCGTTTGATGGTCATTCTCACAGACCGCATGGTATTGTCCCAGCTTTTCCTATCTGTGTTGGGGGAAAAACTGTGAATATAGAGGTTGAGGTAGTTGATGCAAGCTTGGACTACAACCTTCTGTTGCGGAGAAACTGGATTTATGAGATGGATGCCATTGCATCCTCATTATTTCGGATTATTTGTTTCCCTCACGAAGGGAGGATTGTTACAGTGGACCAACTGAACTGTCCTCCTGTAGACCCGAATGCGTCTACTAACTCATCTGTTCCAAAGTTGGATAATACTAAGGTGCCTGTTGAGAATTTAGGGGTTGGAATGTATTCTTCCTTGATGGGTAATTTCGATATTCCTCCTCCTACGGTGCATATAAATGCAATTTCATCCTCCAAGGCTCCTCTTCGAAGAGAGTTCTTCAAAAATCATTATTTTTCAGACCCTTGGACCTTTCCTTCCCCTACCACCACATTAGCGGAAGGTCAAGTGGGTGGAATGGCATTTACGATGTCTGCAGCTGAGATTGCTTATCATTCTATTGTTGACTCTGAAGAATCGAGTCCAGCTCCTCTTTCACCGGAAGAGTTGGATGGAGATGTGGCTCCGTCTTGGATGCTTATTTCTTCTTCTGCCCAGGATTTCCTTGATACCACTCTTCCATCTGAAGAGGCCATCCTGGAAGCTATGACTAGTATAGATAGACCGTGGGATGATTTTCATCATCGGTCTTACTTTTTACCTGATTTGAGCGAAGTTGAAACAAGTTTTCCAAGTCCTCAGTCTCCTGGTCCTGTTCACCCAGTCCTGAACCCTTTAGCACCAACACAGGTTTATGCTGAAGGGAACATGGCTGTGATTTCTCCTACTATCTCGGTGAACATTTCCAGGGATCCCAATATTATTGAGAATGTCTTCATCGGAGCTGAATGTTCCCGTGAAGAGATTCAGATTTACACCGAGCTCTTTAAAGAGTATAGGGATGTATTCGCTTGGTCTTATGAGGAAATGCCTAGTATAGATCCATCTATTGTCCAGCATGAGATCAAGACTTACGAAAACGCTAAGCCTGTGAGGCAAAAACTTCGTCCGGTCAATCCTAGGAAGGCAGCAGCTATCAAAGCTGAGGTGGAGAAGCTGCTTAAGGCGGGATTCATTTTCCCTATTCCTTTGACTGAATGGGTTTCAAACCCTGTTCCCGTAGATAAAAAACAAGGAACGATTCGAGTTTGCATTGATTTCAGAGACCTTAATAAAGCATGTCCTAAAGATAATTACCCCACACCATTTATCGATCAGATCATTGACGAGTGTGCCGGTAATGAGATTTTCTCCTTCATGGATGGTTTCTCCGGATATAATCAGATTACTATCCGTCCTGAAGATCAGCATAAGACTACCTTTATTTGTCCCTGGGGTACTTTTGCATACAAGAAGATGCCTTTTGGTCTTAAAAATGCTGGGGCTACCTTTCAGCGGGCCATGTCATATGCCTTCCACGACATCAAAAAGATTATCGAGGTGTATTTGGATGATTTAGCTGCTCATTCTCGAAAGAGGATGGATCATCCTGCTCACCTCCATCAAATATTTGAACGATGTCATTTCTATAAGATTAGGTTGAATCCGAACAAGTGCATTTTTGCAGTTACATCTAGTCAGTTATTGGGATTCATTGTGTCTAGGGAAGGGATTAGGGTATATCCCTTCAAGGTTGAGGCAATACTTCGGTTGCCTCCCCCGTCCTCTATTCGTCAACTTCAAAGTCTACAAGGAAAGTCTAATTTTCTTCGGAGATTTATCATAAATTATGTTGAAGTTACCAAGGGATTTATGAGATTGTTGAAGAAGGGAGTTCCATTTCTTTGGGATGACTTCGCTCAACGCTCATTCGATGCTTTGAAAAAGCATTGACCTCTGCTCCTTTATTGAGTCCACCTGATTATAGCAGGGATTTCCTTTTGTATCTTGCAGCAGCAGAATCTACTATTGGTATGGTTCTGGTTCAGGAAGATGATGCTCTTGCAGAGCATGTTATTTACTATCTTAGTCGAGGATTGGTAGGACCTGAACTCCGGTACACTCCGATAGAAAAGTTAGCTTTAGCAGTAGTTCATGCTGTGCAGCGACTCTGGCATTACATTATTCTACGAAAAACTTATGTTTTGGCAGCAGCCAATCCATTTCAGTTTGTCCTCAGTAGGCGAGTGATTGGGGGCAAAGACAATAGATGGATTGTGATTTTGCAGGAATTTTATCTTGATTTTATGTCTGCCAAATCCAAGAAATAATTGGTTTTTGTGGAATTGATCTCCGAGTTGCCCTGTGGGGAGGAGATGATCTATGATGAATCCTTCTCGGATGAACATTTTTTTCTTATCTCTTCACGGGATCCTTGGTATGGAGATATCATTGTGTATCTTCAGACTGCGAAGTTTCCCTCTACTTTTTCGAAAGATGAGCGTCGTAATTTGCGTCACTTGGCTAAGAATTACTTGATTATTGGTGATGCTTTATATCATCGAGGGGTTGATTCAATCCTGAGACACTGCTTAACTCTCGAAGAATCTGAGGTTGTGCTGAATTATTCCCACAGTGGAGCTTGTGGTGGTGATTTATGTAGGCTTGCTACAGCCCAAAAGATTTTGCGTGCTGGGTACTTTTGGCCTTCGATTTTCAAAGATTGTATGGAGTCAGTCAAAAAGTGTCATCCGTGTCAAGTCTATACTCGAAAAATGCACACTCATCCAGCTCAACTTTTTCCAATCATTACTGTCGGTCCCTTTACAAAGTGGGGTATTGATTATACTACTTGTAACCTGCCTTCGGCTAAAGGTCACAAGTACATTATTGTAGCAGTAGACTACTTTACGAAGTGGGTCGAGGCTATCCCTACTTTTGGGAATGATGGTGAGACTGCAGCTCTTTTTCTTTTCAACCAGGTTATTGCTCGTTTTGGTATTCCTAGAGAGATTGTCACTGATCATGGCAGTCATTTTCAGAATAGCATGATGGCTGAGTTGGCTCTCAAATTTGGTTTCCGGCAGGAGCATTCATCTCCGTATTATCCTCAAGCCAATGGGCAAGTGGAAGCCGTGAATAAATCCTTGAAGACAATTCTTCAAAGGAAAATTGATAAAGCTAGATCCAACTGGCATATTATGCTATACCCTGCACTTTGGGCATACAGGACGTCAGTGAAAACTGTAACTAGCTTTACTCCGTTTCAGCTAGTGCACGGGTTGGAATCCATATTTCCCATTGAATGTGAGATTCCTTCTCTTAAATTAGTTGTTGAACTTCTTCCTGACACTTCTAGTCTTGAAGAATGGCTCCTTCATCTGGAACATCTCGATGAGCAGCGTCAGGATGCCGCCACGATGAATGAAGCACATAAAAACCGAGTTAAAGCTCAGTACGATAAGGCGGTCAAGCCCATGGTTTTTTCGGAAGGTGACCTGTTTTGCTCTATGCCCAAGAAAAAGATGCCCTGGGGTCTGGAAAATTTAAGTCTATGTGGTATGGCCCCTTCATCGTTAAAAAAGTCCTTAAAAAAGGAGCATATACCTTGGTTCATTTTGAAGGGAACGAGTTGTCGGAGCCCAGAAATGGGCTCTATTTGAAGAAGTATTATGCCTAGGCTTCGGCCTGGCATGTTGCTTTTGTATATAGTAGTTTTTCTTTGTACATATCTGGTTGATTTTCAATCTTTGATGGGTTGGTGATGTTTTTGATCTGCTTTGGCATGTTGTGGTGGATGTCATGAGTCATTTTGGTTTCGCTGATGGTGCTAGTAGACACACCCAGAACTTAGCTTCCGCGGCTTGGGTACTTCATTATCCATCCGGTCAGCTGTTAGTATCAAGAGGGGTCTGCATTGGTCCTGCTTCCAATAACATAGCAGAATACACTGCAGTTGTGTATATACTCTCGGAGGCAATATCTTTGGGTGTTGATTCGTTGGTAGTTTTCTTGGACTCTCAGCTGGTGGTGTCGCAGTTGAAAAATACTTATCGGGTTCGAGATCCATTTTTACTCCGGTTGTTCTTGAGGGTACGTTTGTTACAAATATCATTTCAATTTTTAACTTTCATTCATATTCCTCGAGCTGAAAATTGGATGGCAGACTCATTAGCTAATCAAGCAATTGATTGGCATATTAATCATTCCATACAATAAAATTTAATCATCAAAAACATCATACATTTTGATACATTTGTTACATCACATCAAACATCGCTGTATATATGTATCATCAGAGTGTTCAAAAGTATACAAAAATTTGGATCCATAAGTCATACAAAAATTTGGGCTTATGCCCGATCATGTTCAGTCTCAAAAATATACAGTCATCTGATACATCATATCTATCTACTCTTGAGGTCCCTGCCCAGAAGTTGTGTTCCTATAGAACATGATCGTAGTGGCTACACAGCGGAATAACCGTACCCAGTAACAGGGTACTCCTACCACCTGTCTCTGGATGGCTTCAGGCAGATCTTCCACTGCATCCATAGCTACTTGGTGGGTAAATCCCTCCAAGTTCCTCTGTACAGCCTGGAGGGTTTTGTCTGGATCTACTGTATCCGCTTCGCCCCTGCAACGCTTATGTCTTGGGCATCCCTCAAGTCGAACTGGTCCAATATCTGTTTCATGATCATTTTTACATTGTAAGTCATTTGAATCCAATCAAAAACATGTTTGTTTTTCACATTTTTTCATACATATTGAAAAAATCCAAAAAAAATTATATAAGTCAAAAATTGTAAACTTACTGACTGTTCCCCATGCTGCGCCTGGTGGCAAGACAAGATCTGGATCGCCACAAAAGTCCATCCCAGCATAGGGATAGTCGTCCACAACGATGATTTGTTCTCTCCACCATTGGAAGAACTCATCATCCCAAGTGGTCCGGGGAACTTCACTTCCCCCCAATCTCTTCATCATGTCTGCCCAGCGGGCAATTCTTGGGTCTCTCGGGCTGCTGATGGTAGAGATCACTCTGGGTCTTAGTACTGGAATCTTCTCGAAGAAGAATGTCATCAAAATCGTACCATATCCAAAATGTTTTGTTTTTACTTGGAGGATAGAGGTCAATTGTTGCTTCATGTTCATCAGTAGGGCTGTGCACCAATCATATACATGAGTTAAGCATTCCACTGCTATGCTCATTTGTGTCCTGGACGCCTGGTGTAGGGAGGCAGATCCTGCCACCCTGCCAATGGTGAAAAGGAGGATTTTCATGTGAAAATCCCTTAAATATTTGATTGCAATTTGAGTTCCAACTTTCTTGGAACCCTGTACGCAGTACACGTGGACGTAATATTTCACGATGAGCCCTCCTAAAGGCTTACCGTGCAAGTCTACTGGCTCCCCCCTCCGGGAGAGTCCAGTAATAAAATATATATCTTCCACTTCGATGTGTATAGGCATCTGATCTATAATGAAACAGTCCTCTTCCGATTCCCAATAGTTCACAAGCATTTCAAGTAACCGGACATTTCTTTTCATATTTGGCATTTTAAAAAACTTGAGTAATCCACAATTCCGAAGAATATTCAGTGATGCTTGGTTCTGCATGACTTCTTGATCAATAGCACTGTGTTCACGCCCTCTCCATGAGATGGTCATCCTGTCAAATTTCAGTAATCCATTCATTAGCTACGCATTTTTTCATATTGGACTACGCATACGCGAATTTATTTGTGCACAGTCGCGTGTATACGCGACTTTGTCATTACCAACCCGCGTATGCGCAAACCCGTATTTTTAGCAAGAGATTCTATGGTGAAAAATTCCTAAATTTTAATTTATGAACAGACAAAATGAATAACAAGGATGATTGATGAGCTTACCTGACAAATTTGGTGGATTTCGACGGTCTCTTGCTCCTGATTTGACAAAAGAAGCTTTTTTCTCCAGAGCACTTTTTTCCAAATCAGCAATGTAATAATGAACCAAATATGAGGTAATTTGTCTATTTATGCCCAAAAAGTTGAAAATTTTCGCAAAAATTTGTTATGCTTATTTTTTAAATCTATCTTAAGCTGCTTAACCCGGATGCTTGGAAGTGCCCAGTTTGGTATATTTTCAGGTACATTTTGATGATTTTTGAGATTTTTTCCAGATTTTGATCAATGACTGCTGACCCATCATGGCAGGTATATGATCTTCACTGGCATATAGGTTAGGGAACCCACTTTCCATTTCATTTTGCATACTAGCCTCCATTTTGATCACTTGCCATAGGGTCGATCCCATCAGGTCATGAGTATTACACCCATTTCACTCGCCGATTATTTAATCATGACTTGGTGGTAGAGCCTTCCTTTACATGGGCTTCCTAGTTAGTTCCTCGTTATCACTTGTTGCCCATGCTGCATTTTATGTAGGCTCGGGAGTCCTCTTTAGTCCCGCCATGACTTATGTGTTGAAGCTTCATTCTTCTTCTTCCTCACTATCATTTTTCTGGCTATTACCTTAGAGGCTCCCTGGTGTCGTTAAGTTGTATTACTACATTGCATATTGGCTACTTGTTTATCCTGGCCTTTAGCCGGCTTCATTTGGACTCGATGTTTAAGCCAACTTTTGACCTTGTCTATCTGTACAAGTTAACCATTGCATGCACTTAGCTATCGCGACTTGACACCCTTTTACCTATGGATGGAACATTCCTCTGAGTATCGCTTACCAGTTTTCGCCACCTTGCATTGAGCATAGGATCGTTCCAATCCCAGGAACTAGTGCATCTGTTTCTTGATACTTGTTCTATCCATTGTACCATAGCATTCTTTTATTCTTTTTCAGGCTTATTATATGAAAAAGACAAAAAATCAAATATAACAAAAAGAGCGGGAACGGGATGTATCTTCGTTGTTTTGATGGCAGTACAGAGTCAGTTTGTCGCCCTTGAACAAAGCACATATACTTATATATATTTCCTACATTTGGGATGGTTTTAGTTTTGACCTAGGTTCAGCCTTTACCTTGTTTCACTTGTCATTTCTCCCCCGGTTGGTTATCTCTTCCAATCATATGGAGAGTTTGTTTTGCCTCCTGCATAACAGACTTATACAGTGTCACTTTTTACTGCCATGGTCATCACGAGTCGTGCTTTTGTTCAAGGGAAGTCTAACCAGAGTTGGCCATTCTGCGGTGTCTCTTGACTCATTATTCAGTCGGCCTTCCCGGTCTTGTCAGTATCTTGTTCTATCACATCAGATGTTTTGGTCTTCTGCTCGTGCTGGTTTGAGAAGGTCTCCATTGACTTCTTGCTGGCGGGTTTGTCTCTCATCGACTACGACATATTGCTCTGAGAGTAAACCTAGAGCCGCACCCTGGCCCTATTTCCATCATTGATAGGTGACCTTGTGCTCAAAATTTGATCATCATTATGGGTCTTTGACTGAGTGGTTTCCCCTGTGTTCGACGTCAGCATACATTATCACACTTGGGATTCGTGCAGTACCTTGATTTCCATTTGACCCTATCGGTGGATATCTCGCCTCTGTGTCAGCTTTCATTATTGGTTGGTTCAAAGGGTTTCTTCCGTGCGCTAGCTTCATCTTGTGCATGTCGGAAACGTACTTCGGTTTGGTTCCGTCACTCTACTTCGTCCGATTCCTTCCAAATCTTGGCCTGCGGGTTACACTCGCGCTGGAATGATGTGGGATGCCTTAATGCCTTCCTTCCAGCAGATATTTTCCCATCGACTCCGACTCATTGCTCTGGGAATAAGGTCTAGAGTCTTTTTGTCAGTACCTTAGGGTTTGCAGTCATCAGTGGCAGACTCTTCGCTATCGATAGTGGGGATTCATCATTGCCTCCTGATTGGTAGATTCTTTCAAGTGTTCGACTTCAACTCATTCATTCGCACTTGTTAGATTGTACTGGGGCACCTTGACACTCATTTTCATTATTTGTGGGTTGTCTCGCGTTGGTTAACGGTATACATCATTGACCGGTAATCCAACGATTTCTCACATGGTCGACTTCAGCTCATTTATTCCCATTGTGTAGAATCGTGCCATAGTGATCGGTGAAGACCTCGAAAGCAGATCAACATCTTTCGTTCATTTTTTGACACTATCTGGGTCTATGAGTAGATGTCGTCTCAATTCCTTATATGTTGCTTCAGACAATAGAAGATCTATATGTTGGCTCTAAGCTGCATGATTGTACCAGAGATCTACTCCTTTTATGATTTGTACTTGAGATTCACATTGACATGATCGTATTATCCACTTCTTTGTGTTAATCCTTAATCGTATTATATGTGATACTTTCTGACATTAGTTCCCACTTATATTTCCTGCTCCATGCTCAATGATTCATTAGAATTAGTATTTAGCTTTCACTTACATTTTTATGCTACATGTTGGATCTATTCTCAAGATTTCTTCGCATGATGTATTTTATCACTTTTTGACTGAGCATGGGTATGCCCACCTCAAACATGAGTTGACTCTCTGTTTTCTTTCATTGGTTTTTGGCAGGCTGAAATCTGGTGAAGTCCTCTCTTGTCCTTGCAAAGTTCTTTCTATGTGCATAATACATTTCGACCATCATGTACCCCTTCTGACCTCATATATTAGGGGGCATCTGTTATAGCATCATTTTTCACCTTCATATGATTCATGATTGCTTTTATGGCTTTGGGCACCCATTCCTACAGACTTGAGCAAATTCACTAAAAAACAGTGTAAAAATCCCCATACGCGGTTATGCCCAGACTTTTCCGCGTGTATACGCGAGTCCACATGTACTTTTCTGCGTATGCCATTAAAATCATTAAAAAATATATTAAAATTCCCTATTTTCGGGCTGGGTTGATGGTTACTCTGGTAGTTCAACCACCCCAGCACGTGGCCAACTGTTTCCAACTGATGAAACTACTTTGAGGGAGTATAAAAGCCCCTCATGTGTATGGCCTAAGGGAGAGAGAAATTTTATAGACATTATACTCTGTTGGAATCCCAGTTCAAGTCTGAATCCCCGTGCCTCCTGCACTTTCCCAGATTTATATCAGGAAACTCTTGTTTCCTGGAGATGTTCATCCATTTATATGCCATCTCGAGTGCACAAGTCTTGGAAGAATCTTAGCGAGGCAAGGGCGGGACGAATCCGGACGACGGTTTGCTCGAAGATCGTGGAAGGATTAAGGTGATCTCTCCACTCTTTACTTCTGTACATGCTGTTCACAATAATGAAGAACCATCT